>ML685817.1:7086020-7202699 GCA_007922175.1 Pelusios castaneus | reverse complement strand
AGCCGGGAAAGGAGCACGGGGCAGGGGGACAGAGGAGCCGGGAAAGGGGCCCCAGGCCTGATCTGGCCACGCTGCCTGCCCGTGATGGTGGCGGCAGAGGGGCAGGATCAGGCCCAAGGGACCGGCATGCGGCGGTGGTGGCGGGAGCAGAGCGCAATGGCCAGCAGCATGGCCTGATCCGGCTCCTCTGCTGGCTGTCCTGCTCCGCCCCCACAGGCCGGTCCCGAGCCTTTGTATCAGGGGTTAAGGTAAGGGTGGAACGCGGAGACCGGGGGTGGGAATGGAGGGGTCCGGTCTCGCGAGTCAGTGGAGCAAGGGGTCAGGATGGGGGGGCTGGGGAGGGATGGATGGAGTTAGAGGGCTGGGGAGAGGCAAAGGGGGCATGGGGACAAGGAGACTTGGTGGGGGCTGGGTAGTGGTGGGGGGACTGGGTGGGGGTGGGGGCTGGGGTGTGGCCTAGCTGAGGGGCGGGAGCTAGCAGGGAGTGGGCTGGGGGGCCACAGCCCTGGATCTTTTTTCTATCCAGCAGCGCCCCTGCTCAGAGACTGAAAAGCCTTTATCAGACTGCTATGGGTTGGGCTGTTGCAGCTGAAGGAATTTTAGCCAGTCATGTCAATGTGATTCAATTCTGACCTAATGGATCCCCTGCAACATGAGTGATTCAATTCTTGCCTTTGCTACTGAGTCTTCCAGTGATTGTGCTTATTTCCTGGGTGGTTTTTGTGACATTGGTATCTGTCAGCTTGAAATTGGATGGAGAACACCAACTAGATAAAAGGATGCTGATTCACTCCTTGGCTTGAAGTGGTTTCCATCACATATAGAGTTTATAGCTGGTTCTATGGCTCTCAGCATCCCCACTATAAATAGTGTTCCGCACCCCTGTTCACATAGTCATTCAACAGCAATAAAAAAGAAATTGCTTCCAGTAGTGGTAGGCTGTCAGCCATGCTGTTCTGTATGTGCCTTCAGTTTTTGAGGATCTCAGAGTGCCTCCTTTCAAAAGAGCTACATTCCTTTTAGAAAGAAACAAACTCTTGAAGAATATAATGCAGTCCATATAAGTTGTGTACCTGCAGGCCATTACAAGGAATGCTGACTTGTGTTTAAAACCCCATTATCAGCAGCAAATAGCTTCCAGCCAGTTTCCCCTTTTCTGGATTTTTAAAAAAATGAAAATCCCATTCATATTAAATATCTACTTTGCAAGTTGATCATCAATGTATGGGCTGAGCAGCAGCTGATGTAAATCAGCAGTACTCCATTGAGGTCCAGACCTCAGCATACATCTATGCTAGTTGAAGCTCTGTGCCAGTGGGGCAGTACCCTAGCCTAGGAATTGGTAGGGCTGGGTTCATATCCCCACTTTCCCACTCAGTTTCTGGGTGACTGAGAAACAGTCAGTCCCTTTCTCCTTCAGTTCCCCATCCAGAAAATGTGGATAACAGCACTTCCCTACTGCAATGGGTTGTTTCAAGGATAAGTATATTGAACTGTGAAGTACTCCAATATGACAACCATGAGCACTAGACAGAAAATGTACTTACTGATGGGCGGTGGAGGGAGAGTCAGATGAGAAATCAAAGGCATTTCAGCTGTGCTAGCTGCTATAAATTAAGAAGTCAGTTTTTCCAGCTGAAAAATACCTATGCAAATACTAGAAATTGTACATTTTTTATGTGTTTTGTTAGCATTTGACCCTTTATATACAGTGTAAAGCAATATTAAAACAGCACTTTTTGTACCATGCTGAAACATTGTGCAGTATAACAAACAGTTGATACTCTTCCATGTGTCTCTGTGTGCATGAAATTGCAGACGTTGTTTTGTGAATAATAGGAAGGAAACAAGTCCTTTTAGAGATCAGACAGAGCTGTTGACAAGACTGAAGGGCTGAGAGTCTCTTATAGAATAAGACAGAAAATGAGTGCAATGTTCAGCAGGAAGTGAGCTCTTAAAATATCTCTAAAACGAGGCCTGATGATACTCAGGATTTGGCATTTCAGGCTCACCACTATGTGTAAATGGATGCACCAGTACTTCATAATTCCTATGCCTTATTTACTAACTAAGGGATGGATCATACAAACCTAACTCCACCTTGTGAGCACTTAGTCATACCAGTGACCCATTGAAGTCAATGGGACAAAAGGGTGTGTGATGCAGCCTATCAGCCCTGCACTGGAATAGCAAGGGTTAAGGATACATTGTAAGCTGAAGTAGCCACGCCCCATGCCTTTGATGGGCATGCTCAGTCAGAAAGGGGGGTATAAAATCCAGTCACCCAGCTCAGTCAGGTTAGACTGCTGACCATGGAAGCAGCAGGCCATCAGCTCGCTCCAGGCAACCGCTGCTGACACCAGAGGCAGAGCTAAATACTGCTGAGCCCAGGCAAGCCCTGAAGAGGTACTGAGCCACTGGGGGGTCACACAGATGGGGGAATCTGCGGATCCCAGGGGGTTGTGTCATGTCTCCAATGACTACAGGATAGGAAGTAACCCAGGAGGCCCAAGGGGGACCAGCAGAGTCACTATTGGCATGTTTCAGGTGGAGCCCCGCTGACTTGGTGACCTGATACTGACAGGGCCCTGGGCTGGGACTCAGAGGATGAGGGTGGGCTTACCCCCCCCCCCCCCCCCGTGGGCCATGCCCCACTATTCCAATGGGCCCTTAGGCCATGCTGCCCTGATGCAGGGGGCTGCATTTCAGATCTGGCCATTAGGCCACACTACCTGAAAGAACGGATGACCCCTGATGACTCAGACCATCCTGCTGCCACCCTGGAAGGGAAATTAATAGACTAAATGTAAAACCATGGCCTTTTACTCTCCTCCCCACGTATGTGAACAGATGCACATGCCAGGGAGTGGCAGCCCCACAAGAGGGGGTTTGTAAACACTTTCCAATGTGACAAAAAGTTCACAGCCTATCCCTAAACTAACAGGTTATTCTTGGCAAACCGATGGCATCTATAGTTATCAAATAGTGTCATGGCCTCTATCATTGACAAGATTACAGCTACAGCTGACCCGCCTTTCAGCATTTGTGGTAAGCTATGTACATCACTTTATAGTCACTAAAAATCTGTAATATTATACTTTTATGTAAAGAGAACATGGAGCAAGTAAAGGATGATATCATTTGGGCTTATATTTTTGTAGATTCCCTATACTCTCATCATTAGTCATCCAAGTCATGCATGTTTGTCTAATATAGTTATTTGGGTTTTATCAGGAAGTTTTATTTTCTCTTCTCGCTTTCATTTAATCTACCAGGCAAGCACATTTTTGGCATTATGTTGAAGCCTGAATTTATGGCTGACATGCTTTTCCTGCGTTAAAAACAGTGTTCATGAAAGAGTCTATTGACAGCACTCGTGAGAGAAGCCTTTTGTTTAACCACTACTGTAGCAGTGGAATTTACCCCCTACTGTCTTCTCAGTGGGTCTCAGCAGTGCCCTGGAGGCCTTAGCTCTTGATTAGAACTCTTCATCTCTATGTCCTTTCACTCCTGAAATCTCTGGCTATGTCTACACTTACTAAAATTAGTTCAAATTAGTTAGTTCAAACTAACTAATTCGAACTAATTTTAGTTAGCTTGAATTAGCTTAATTTGAACTAGCCTGGCCAACTGGAATGTTAGTTTGAAATAAGCAAGCACTTGCTTAGTTCGAATTAGCGATCCCCATTCATTTCAATGGCCGGTTAATTCGAACTAAGAAATTAGTTCAAATTAGCATGGCCACATTGGTTAATTTGAACTAGTTGGTTCAAATTAACCCCTTAGTTTGAATACCCTATTCGAACTTATTAGTTCGAATTAAGGAAGTCCTTAATTCGAACTAACTAAAGCCTAGTATAGCCATGGCTTTAGTTAGTTTGAATTAAGCCTCCTTAATTCGAACTAACTTGCCAGTGTAGACATAACCTCTGTGAATGCCAACAATGGAGGCAATTAGTTCCAATGGGGAGTAATTGTTTTGAGAGAGATGATGTTGACACTTGAGTTGGTCTTTTCATAGGCTCTTATCCCTAGAGCTGACTCAAGTTCCAAAGGGGTAGCTGTGTTAGTCTATTGCAGAAAACCAGAGTCCTGTGGCACTTATAAAGACTAACAGCTTTTGTGGGAGGAAAAACCCACTTCACTTCAAAGTGCCACAGGACATTTTTTCTAGAGCTGCCTGTGTCTGTTCGCTGTATGAAATAGGAGGCCCCATCTTTTCCAGATGAAAAGACCTCCAAGTATAGCCAACTCTAGCCAAACTAAAAAATAACCTCTTGATTGTATAGTGCTGTTGGCCTCTGTTTAACTCTAGGTATTTGTTGCTATCACAGATGCTGGGAGCTCAGTGCTGGCGCTATCAAATGGATTTACCAAGCACCAATATTAGCAGCCATTGGGGTAGGTTATATACATGCAACGCAGAGTAAAGAGTTTGCTCGGCTGATTTTTCTCTTTTAAACTCATTGGCTTTGCTATAAAGATACAGGTTCTGAAGCAAGAATGGAGTCGTGGAACGAGGACCAGATTATCTCATGCTTTGAACTCATGGAAAAAGTGACTCAAGAAATGAAGTTTATCAAGGTGACATTTTCCTTAGTAATGAATGAATGAAGGTTATACTTTGCTCAGATTAGTGCTCCAAATTTCTGATACTTTTCCTAATTATCAATATCTCTTGAGTCTGCAAAATTTGTTGGAATGTGCCTGAGAATAGGGGTTCTCATGGAATTTCCAGTGTTTCCTGCCTTCTGACCAGACCAGGGATAATATTAAGAACACCCTTTGCCCCAGTATTTAATCACTTCCTTTATTTTTCCTATCTAGAGTCCCTTTCTTTCTCTTGAATTTTAGCTCTTTTATATTTCATGTTCAGGGAAATGTTTGTGAAGCACAACTTGGGATAGTAATGTGTGGTTAAAGAGGTCCCGTCATGCTGGTCTTTCATGTGTGAAACCTTCCTTGAAACTACTGGGAGTTTGGTATGACAGTAGATTCTTCAGAGGGGATAATGTGCCTGAGTTCATATTTTTCATATTCAAACTGTAGTAAATAAAAATAGTATTGGTATAGCTCACATCATAGGGAGCTTTGCACAAGCAGAGTACTGTGTTGTGCACTACTACTCTTTGTGACTGTAACTTGGAACACAAATAATAAACGTAGTACTGGAATGGCTTACCTAGGGAGGTGTTGGAATCTCCATCTTTGGAAACTTTTAAGGCCTGGTTAGACAAATCCTGGCTGGGAAGATTTAGTGAGGGTGGTCCTGCTTTTAGCAGGGCATTGGACTAGATGACCCAATGAGGTCCCTTCCAGCCCTAATATTCTATGACTTTATGACAGATGGACCTGCCAAGTTCCATGCATTTCATGGGATTAATCACATGTCTATATTTATCTAGAATCAGTGCTTCATAAATATCTTTGGCTATGTCTACACTTGCAAATTAGTTCGAATTAAGGAAACTTAATTCGAACTAACTTAAGCCTTGGCCACACTAGGCTTAAGTTTAGTTCGAATTAAGGGCTTCCTTAATTCAAACTAGTTAATTCAATTACTTAGTTTGAACTAATGCTTAATTCGAACTAGTTAGTTCAAACTAAGTCCAGTGCGGCCATATTAGTTCGAACTAAGTGCTTAGTTCGAACTAATTGTCATAATGACCTTCCTGCAACTTGCTAATTCGAACTAGCCAGGGCCCTGCATGGACATGCTAGTTCGAATTTAAATTCCAGTGTGGCCATGCTAGTTCAAATTAAGTTGTTTCAAACTAACTTAAATCAGTTTGAATTAGTTAGTTCAAATTAACTAATTTGAACTAGCATTTGTAAATGTAGACATAGCCTTTCATACTCTGTACAAGCCCCAGTTTTTGATACACATGAGAATGCCTGATAATTATCACTTGCTCGATATATTCAAATACAGAAATAAAGAGATTGTCATTTATTGATGCATAGTAAAAACAAGAATTATGTCTCCATTATCCTACTAATTAATTTGGCACCAAGCCCCTATATTATATTTATACAAAATATATCTGTACACTCCTCTGACAGAATTTAAAAATACGTAAAAAATAATGAATAGCAGTTTGATCCAGTATAAACCACACCAGCAATCCCAGCATAGTAAAAATGTAAATACCCTTTCCCCACCAATAATTCACTAAAGATTAACTTTGCAACATGTCTTGATGATCAGTAATAGAATGGGTTGAACAATTTCGGGCGGTGGGAGGGGGGGAGAAGGCAGTATCAAAAAATGACTTTTGCGGAAATTGAAAATTTTCATGACATTTTTTTTCTCCCAAATAGTTCTGGAGTTTTGAACACAATTAGGAAACAGAAAAATAGGGGTTTTTTATTTACACTTCTGAAATTTGATTTATCTTTCTTTGTTTTGGCAAAATGGGGACAAGGGGAAAGTACAAGAAAGGAAAAATAAAAATCCCAAACCAAAAATGTTCAATAAAAATGTTAAGGAAAAAGTTTGGACTACCCCGGTAATTGTTCCTTTTCTAAAGCAGCAGAACAAATGATACTGTGATATTTTCGGGACCTGCTTTTTCACTTTTTTACCTGATCAGATTGGGACTGTTTCAGATTAATGAGTTGGGACTGTATTATGTTCGAAAACCATTAGATCAGAGAGCACCCGGCCAACAGCCCCTTCTTGTTTATACCTGTGTAGCTTGAACTTCAACACCTCTGCTGAGGTCAACTATGTAATGTACAGAGCCTGATGTGACACCATAAAAACACCTGAAAATGCGATTTTAAAAAAAAAAAAAAAAAAAAGAGGGCTGCTGCATCCTGAATTGTCATTGCCTGTCATTCTAACCTGTCAAAGACGCTTCTGTAAGTAAGACACATGCAGCCTCACACAATTAATTTTGTTTGCTTTAACAGAAGTAGAAAAACAACCCTTAGAGGGTAATTTCTTTTTCTGTTATATTTATATCCTCCTTCATCTCTAGACACACACTTCTGCTGCCCTGTCCTCATAAAAATTCGCTATTAATGGCTGCAGCACTGTAGCTTTAGCAGAGTTGCTTGTCTTGAAAGGTTTTGTAATAAATGATCACATTTGTCCAATCTACTTTTCAGAATCATCTGTGATTTAAGGCTTTTAGATATCTCATTGAAATGTGCTTAAGTACTAGAAGTGGCCCCAAATTATTTGTTGCTTCTGCACTTGACATCAGTCTTTTTACTGTAATCAAAATGACACTGTGGTGGGTTTCCAGAGCTATCCCTTTTACTGAACTCGGAACACATTTGTAGAAAGCTGTGTTTTATGGCAGGTTGGTACAGGAGATCTGGATTGCTTGCTTCCCAAATGAGAATAAGCACGGTAGTTCCAACTCAACTTCAAGAGCTTGATTATCAGCAATGCAAAACCATGGGACTGAGACCTCAGAATCGTGGAAAAAGTTTGAAAGGAGAGAATGAGATCTAGTTTACACTTACCGCCATTTTCAGCAGCAGTCGACGGGAGATATGCAAGGTACAAAAAATACCTTGAGTATCTCGTGTCGACTTCTTAAATCCTCCCTACACACTTCACTAAGCTGACTGGAAATGGCATCTGGTTGGTGTCGTGTAAGTGCTGTTACGGAGCTGGTGTTCCCGCTCCAGTTCAGTTATCTACACAGACGCCTCAATCGCTGACGGTGGCGACTTTGCCACTGTCAGCATAGACTCGTCCTTTGATGCACAGAGAGAACCGTGTGAGGAATCATATATGCTAATTCTGCATTTAGCAAGCTACTGTCTCTCCCCCCAAAAGAGCAGTGAAAATGCGGCAACACAGATTTCAGGCAGATTGCTCAGCCTTTGCAAAGGCATGTGACACAAATTCGTCACTGCTATTTTTAGATCCACTACCTAGTTTAAAGCTAGCGTAAGTATACCTACTTGCGTTCAATTCACCTTGAATTGTAGTGTACAGCAGCAGTTCTCAGCCACTGTGTTGGGACACATTGCTCTGTCACCACACAGCAGTAAGCATGTTGTGGAGAGCTGGGGAGATGGCTAGATTCAGTCTGTGGGCAATGGGCTGGTGCGTCCTGCAGGGTTACACCATGCCACCAAGTGTGTCATGGCCCACAGAAGGTTGAGTACCACTGGTGTAGAGCAGGCATACTCTCAGGGTTTGTATAATAGGATGCCCGTCTCAGTTGCAGCCACAAAGCACTACTATAATACATATAAATAATGCCATTAATATCACGCCATCCTATTACAGAACAAATTTTTATTATCAACCACATAGATAGTAAACTAGTTGTTTCTTTTGTCTCTAGAACAGAATATGGACCTTTTCCCCCAAGGACCAAACTCTGCTGTCTACTCTCTGAGTCCAAAAGCCACCAAGTCCAATGACCCAGATGTTATAACTGATGCATTAGTTTGTTTTCAAATCAGCCTGGAAATATTTCAGAGAACCCAAATAACAAAGAAATCAATGTAAAAACTGAGTGGGAGAAATGAACCAAATAGAGAGAGATTTTTTTAAAAAGCCCACAGCCAGGCAACCAAAAATAGTAACATGAAAATGAAAGGTTTTAAAAAAAGAGTCATCTTTTCATATTCTGTTTCTTTGATTACTGAGGATATGGTCTACACTGGTGTAAAAGAAGAATGACTCCACAAAAGTCATTTGAACCTGTTTTTCATTTACACTATGGCCCCTCTTTATCTCTTTGGCAATGCAAAGTGGATGTAAATTCCCCTTTATATTGATGCAGTGGTGTAAACGGGTCTTAATAGTAAAGGAGAGTCATGCTCAGTGGTGTAGAACTTGTGTAAATGAGATCAGAATCAGGTCAATTATTCATAGATTTTAAGGCCAGAAGACACCATTGTGATAATCTAGTCCGACTGCCTGCATAACAATGGCCATAGAACTTCAAATAATTAATTACTGCTTTAAGTCCAATAGCTGTGCTTGAACTAGGGAATATCTTTTAGCAAACTACAAAATTGTGATGTAAAACATTCTAGTAATCAAGGATGCATCCCATTCCCTGGATCTTTTTGAGCACTGGAAATAGGGTCCCCTATGTACTGTTTTCACTGTGTGGACTATTTGGAATTGCTGTAGAAACAAGGAATTGCCAGAAAACAATGGCATAGATCCTCCCTGGCTGCACACTCTACTTCAATTAGTATTTTGAGTGTAGTCAATACATTCTTTTGGCATCAATTTGGAGATGTTTCACCATGTTTCAAGGTGAAAGTAGCAGTAATGTGCATCTAGAAATTGCCATCCTTAACTCAGGGAGGGCTTCTTTTCTTCAAGCCCTAATTCTACAGCTTCAGCAATATATGAGTAAACTGTTCGTGTTCCTATATATGATGCTGTCCAGTGGTTGACTTGATTCTTCTCATGTCCCCAGCCTTGCTCCATTAATTTCAAGGAAATTACTTCTGATTTAAACCACTGTATTTGACAAGAGAAGCTGACTCAGGCCATGTGAATTGATGACTTCACTGAGCCCTAGTCTACACTGCGGAGGGGATTTCAGTGGCAGTTGATAGGAGATATGCGAGTTACTTAAAATACCTTGTATATCTCCCTTTGACTGCTTAACACCTACTTACTGCGGTGTTTTCAATGCACTAAATTGACAGGAAATGCTCTTCCTCAGCACTATGCTACTTGCCAGGGTGGTCTTCAGGGATCGACTTCCTGATCAACTGAATGAGTCTAGACCTGCTCAGTCGATCGCAAAGATCTATCTGATAGAAGCGAATTTGCCGCTGTCAGTGAAGACAAGCAATCAGATTCTGAAGGACCAACAACAACAAGGAATTCTAAAGCCTTTCACTAAGAACAACTTACCTCCAGATCCTAAATATTCTGGTTTATGAGTTGTTATCCTACCTATTTCAGATGTCATAGTGGCAATAAAGGCTTGGCCCAAAGCCACTGAAGTGAATGGATACATTCTCCCAGTGATTTATTGGACTTTGGAAAGAAGGGAGCTGACAGGTCGCTCAGATTTGAAAGTTTCCTGGCAAATTCTATTTGATTTTTGTGGATCAGAGTTCTCCTCAAGGGAACTTAAGCCTGTTGCTGCAAATGTTTCTAGTGGCAATATGTTGTTTTGACTCTGTAAGATTCCAGTTAGTGATTAAAAAAAAAAAACCCTATTGTATGCTCAATGTCGACGCCTTGGCATCATAGTGTATGATCCCCTGGCAGACTACACACTAGATTTTAAACTGACTCTAGAACCATTTGATTATCTGTTTGCTCACATTCAACATCTAATTCTGGGGGAGGAATTAGCTGATGTGATAATGTATGCTTGGGAGTCTGGAATAGAAAATGGTTTATATGCCTAATAAAGGCAGGAGGTGTAGTCAGGATTTTTAAATGAAATCTCACCAAAGCTGCACTTGAAGTGGGTGGTTTGCAGATGAAAGCCATATCACTGGCAGAGTACATACAAGGAAAACAATGCAAAATAAACAGTGACAGCAGGGCCACTTGTGATACACAGAAAAATTGGACTAATCTGAAGCCTATGACTTGCCATGTCTAGTGCTCAAGTAATGCCAAAAAATTCTCCCTAATTTAGTGGAACCAATTATAAGGTGCAATAGCTCCCAACCTCCCTGCATTGAAAACAAATGCCATAAGAGCTTTGGGGAGCTGGGGTTTGTCCACTGCCAACTTTACTAACCTTGACCTGACTGAGGACATCAGCCCCTACAAGATCACATTATACCGATCTGGCTTTTGTTTCTGCTCAAATCCTGTTGTGCATTGTGCTGCTGCTATGTTGAGAAAAAGTGTTAGATATTGAGGCTCAGCGTCATTGAACTGTGCTTAGAGCAAGTGCGTGGGGAGGTGATGGGCAAAGGTAATATTAAGCCATCTTTGCAACAACCCGATTGTGGTGGTTAGTGGGCACTGGGCCTCATTCCCAACACAACTTAAACCGGAGGCCAATGTCCCAAGTGCCATGATCTCTTTTCCCTGGTTATACTACACTAATGCCAATAAGAGTTTCTACATCACCTCTTTTCCATACAAGGATTCCACCCCCTCCTGCCAGGTTACCAGTTAAAATAGTTTTAAGTCCACTTTATACTTCTGGAGTAGCCTCCAAGCCAATGAATCTATTTGGCCCCAAAGCTTTATAGTAATGGGAAGAAGAGATCCCATCATTAACATGTCACGAATAGCTAACTTTCATGGTTCAAGAGAGCTCACCAGATTAATCCATGTCAGAATTGAAGTCACTTAATCTGGCATGGTTGACTTCAACAGAATTGAAAATCTGGCCCATCCATGATAATCGAAATGATGTGATATCTCACAACTAGCTGGAGTGAAGAGTGAAGCGTCCTAGCATGGACGCTTTCAGAACCAGTAACTTTTCCAAGTAATGTCTTGCACCAGTTATCAGAAATATATAATTATATCCTTACTGAAGGTTTCCTAGAATATATGTTGCAGAATGTTCTCAATTGTGTTTGTACCTGTGCTAATAATTACATTCTTTCCGACCTCCAAAAGTTTGTACAGCTGCCCGAAAGATAGCTAACTTTGTTTGCATCTCTGTAATTCCTCTCTGTATTTTACAGTTGAACTTCATTCTCTTCCTGAATACCGTGCGGGTTCTGGCAACCAAAATCTGGGAAACAAATGCTGTTGGATATGACACCAGGAAACAATACAGGTATAGCCCTGGGCTGGATTTTGTTTAACAACGTATTGATGGTATTTCTGGCAGAAAGGGAAGCTTTAAACACAGTAAGAATCACTTAGAAGTTTCTAATAGTGATGTAGTCTTTGACATGTATCTTCTGAGAAAGTTTGGGGCTGAGACTATTGGATTGTTTTTCTACATTCATCTGAAATATCTTGGTTTTGTAAATTCATCTTCCAGACTGCATAGGCATGCAAATTCAGCTTTCATGGGGACACTTTTGAAAAATCTTCATTAATTTATTCATTAATCTAGATCTATGCCTCAGAGGCTAGGACTCTAGGTACACCTAACCATGACTAAACATTACTTGATATCACACACACATAAAGGCTTGCAGAATTCTTATAGAGCTCTATTCTCATGAGTATCGCTCATCCTTATAATCACAACTACTACTCAGGACTAAAGTCAACCCATTGACCTATCTCCTCCAAACACCTGAGAAAACAGAGGGGTCTTGCAGGGTTTACTATTGCGGGGGACTGGAGTGCATTCCCAACTGAGTGCCCAACTTGGAGAATGTCCTGCCAGAAGACCTCTATCTTTAAATCAATATCATACATCTCCAAAGGGTGAGAAGTGGTGTCCCAGTTAACCAGGTCCCACACCAGTGAAGAACTGTCATGGTGTCTGGAGAGATTCATGACCATGAGTGCCAGCTTCAGAACAGACTGTCAAAAAGCAGGGCAGACACCACAGATGTTGTATAATTAGATTTCACCAACCCAGTGACAAATGTGATCTCCTGAAGCACTCTACCAGTCCTCCCATGGAATAACAGACAGTGCCTTTGGGCATTCCATTCTATCTTGCCATCCATCTTTCAAATTGGACTTAATAATACCTGATTGTCATATACCAAAGAGCACAAAAGATTCAGGTTACTTCCTGTTCCAAGAAACCAGTCACTTACCCCAGGTTAATATGTTCCTCACATTTCACACAAAGATCACACTTGTAGCCAAGCCTAAACTAAAACTAAGGGCTAGTCCCCATTTAAAACTTTCAGCAGCACAGTTGTATCAATTTGGCTGTGCCACTATATGCGCACTTGTGTAACTGTGTTATGGCTGGGGGAGAGCTCTTCCGCCAACATAATAAAATCACCTAAATGAGTGGCAGTAGCTGTGTCAGTGATAGAGTGTCTCCAGCAGACATAGCACTGTCCACACAAGTTTCAGAGGGGTAGCCATGTTAGTCTGTTTTCAGTTAATGGCGAAGAGTCCTGTGGCATCTTAGGGTACATCTACACTGGAAGCTCTGTTAAGTCGATTTAACCAAGGTCGACTTAGAGACTCCACAGCCCTGCATCCACACTGGCAGGGGCTAGGTTAACAGAGGAGTGGCCAGGATCTCTGCAAGGAGGCCTGGAGGCCAGTTAGGTCAACTTAAGGTCTATTCCCCTTCTACACTGGCTTAAGTCAACTTAATAAGGTCGACCATAAGAGGTGGTGTTATTAAGTCGACTTAATAAGCACCCAATGTGGACGCAACGATCTGTAGGTCGACTTAACCATCCTTAAGTCGACCTCAGGCTCCAGTGTGGACTAATAAAAATTGTCCACACAAGTGTTTATACTGGCAAAACTTAAATATTTCAAGATGTGTTTTTTTCATATCCCTGAGTGACAAAAGTTTTGTTGGCATAAGTATTAAGGTAGAAAAGGCCTAACTAAGGATTTATTAACTAAGAAAAGGAATGAGATGATTAAAGCAGGCAAGCATATCAGGGGCATAGCCAGAAGAGATTTTCTGGCCAGGGCCTGTGATTTCCTTGGGTGGGCCCAGGCCACTTTCTGCTTCCAGTCACGTTGCTTCCAATCATGTTGTTCTGGGTTGTTGCTACAAGCCACAGAAGCGTCCTTAATTTGTATTGTTTTCTTGGAAATGTCCATTTCCTTTAGACTAAACTCTCCCTCGGCTTATCAGTTTGTAATTTCACACAAGAAAAGAAAGCTTTTGCTTTATCAAGAAAAAGTGTAGAAGCTCTCACATGTCTAATGGAATAGAAATGCACCTGTGTACCATATTGCATTAGTGTCACTAATTCAGGTAGCAAATGCGTGCTGAAGGAGTGACAGCTGCAGTACAAATCTTTCTTGCTGGGGTTTGTTTTGGGGACAGAATCAAGTGGGACTTGATGTTTTATGCTTGATTGGAAATTGTAATTATCCTATAGTGCCACTGGAACGTCTCTTATGCTGGAAAATGATTAGCTAAAAACAAAATAGGAAGTCATTATTCTGAATGAGGTTAAAAAGTCAACAAATTTATGTTAGATGTTGTCTTAATGAGTCTACATGATCTCCTTCCTGCAATCCATTCTAATTCATTAATGAATTTTTTTCTTGCAACTCTCTGACAGAAAGCTAGCAAAGTCCACCTTGGTTCTGATTCTGGTCTTTGGTGTACATTATATTGTCTTTGTCTGTCTACCACACACTTTCACTGGGCTGGTGTGGGAGATCCGAATGCACTGTGAGCTCTTCTTCAACTCTTTCCAGGTATGAGATGGAATAGTAGAATATATTACCCATATTGTGCTCTGTCGTTCTCATCCCTTATCCCTTCTTTCTGGATCTCTTGCTGACCATTGATGCTATGTAACAGAATAATTTTGATGCAAAAGGCAAATCCCATTTTTACAGAGCTCTGAGAAGGTCAGTCTTTGATTTCTTAAATCCAGCAGCAGCAAGGACTCCGGATGTTTGTTCCCCTTTAGAAAAAATATAACAGTACTCCTGCTCCCCTCTGTGCTATTTACCACAGGAAGTATTATGACAACTGTATCCTCAGTGCGATTTCTCTTCTGAAGTATTATTAGCTTTTGTGATTAAAATTGTCTTTTTGTTTCCAGTTAGGAAAGTTGAGTTTCAGGGTGAAGATCCTGAGTTTAGCCTACGTTTCTATAGTATGGATTGAATTACTGTGTCAACTAGGTGCAAATAACCACAAGATGATGTAGATTCAACCAATAGGAAAGAAAATAGACTTTGCAGACAGTAATCTGAAGATAATAGAGCGCAGAGCTTGTTTGGCTAGAAATTTCCCATTGCAATAATTTCTGTAGGAAAATTTCAGTTTTGCCAAAAATATATGATTGCCTGTCAGGAAAATGTAAATGATGATATTCCAACTGCCTGCACAGCAGTGTCTTGTTAATTTCACTTTCTGACTCTTGTCAATTTCATGTTCTCCCTGTAGGTGAGATTATGGACAATGGAAAAATTCCATTTTGGTTCTTCTGAAAGGGAATTTTTCTGGAAATTTCTTCTCACAAAACATTTCATATTTTTAAATAACTTTCTACTAGAAAGAGAATCCATCTTCTCTCTGTAAGGATTGTGGTAACAACAGATAAAACTCTGCAGGGAGTAGCTAAAATAACATGGAAGCAGGAGTGAACTGGGAAGACTTGGAGAAATGATAAACTTTATTAATACATGTAAGACAAGATAGACATGCTAAAATTTAGCCGGAAGAAGTTTTACATTTGACATGCTTCTTCACATGGCTCATAGACTCATAGACTTTAAGGTCAGAAGAGACCAGTACGATTATCTAGTCTGACCTCCTGCAAAATGCAGGCCTCAAGACCTCACCCACTCACTCCAGCAATAGGCCACCAACCTATGACTGAGTTATTTACCTCCTTAAATCATGATTTAAGGACTTTAAGAAACAGAGAATTCACCAATAGGTGAGCCATGCCCTGTGCTACAGAGGAAGGCGAAAAACCCCCAGAGCCCAGGCCAATCAGCCCTGGGGGAAAATGACTTCCCAACCCCAAATATGGCAATCAGTTAAACCCTGAGCATGTGGGCAAGTCTCAACAGCCAGTTACCCAAGAAACAATTCTCTGTAATAACTCAGAACCCACCCCATGTACTCTCCCCTCTTAGGCCACTTGTATATCCACCATACGTAGCCAAAGATCAGTCAATTTCCAAAATAGGCTACCTGATCATACCATCCTCTCCATAAGGCAATTATCCCTTAATGATCTCTTCTTTCTTATCCTTCAGGGTTTCTTCGTTTCGATCATCTATTGTTACTGCAATGGAGAGGTAAGTTAAAAGTATGGATTAAATGAAGTTCCTAATGAAAACCGCTAAGTGACAGAAAGAGGGATTTTCTACAGACTGTAATCAAAAAAGGTGACTACAGGTTAGCTGTTTGTGCCTACAGTTAAAAAGTAGCTACTGAGTAACTCTTAAAGGCAGTTATTGCCTCAAATTGTCATGAATTATAAACTAAGATAAATGGAAACAATGTTGTCTGGATTTGAACACTCCAGTGTATTGTCTGCAGCGTGGTGAGAAACTGACAAATAATATTTATTGTACCAACTGAGAGAAATGACATTCATGATGAAACATAAGTGCAATGTTTAAAAAGTTTTCCCGGCAAAGTGACAGAAGGCCAGATTCTGATCCTGTTACTCTTAAACTGCTCATTCGAATGATGCATTCTGGCATTATAATCTGAATCTATGATTATAATAGGACTGGTCTTGGAGGAAAGTATTGTACAATTTAAGAAAGGGAATTAAAATCTGGCTGATCAGTGATGACGTATGTATTTTGGATTTTTCTTATGGGCTAGCATATCATCTTTTACCTGATTTTACCCAGTTGTAGGGGCTTCATACCTATGGATTTTCAGGATGGTGCTTTAAAGTAAAGTTGGCTAAAGGTTCCCTGGAGCTTTTGATTCCTCGCCCTTACTATTTTTTGCACTAACTTTGTTGTTGATTGATTTTGTTTTCCCTCTGGAAGGTTCAGACTGAGATCAAGAAGACTTGGACTAGATGGAACCTGGCTATTGACTGGAAAAGGACGACTCCATGTGGCAATTACAGATACGGTTCTGTCCTCACCAACATGACCCACAGCACCAGTAGCCAGTCCCAGATGGTGGCCAGTTCCCGCATGGTTCTGATTTCCAGCAAAGTCTGCAGAAATGCCAGTAGGCAAAACGATGCACACATGAATTTGCCCGGGTATGTCAGGAGCAATTCTGAACAGGAGTGTGTGCACCACTGGGTCCATGAAGAGGCCAATGAAGATGATGAAAAGCAAGTGGATGACATATTGCTGAAGGAATCCCTTAGACCACAGGGAAATAGCATAGACACTGAGGGGAACAGAGGAGAAATGGAAGAGGCACTGTGAACAGTCATGGCACCCATGGGCACATCCAGTATAAAACGGGTTGAATCCTCCCATGATGCTGGCAGCTGCTAATATCAGTCTATTGCTTTGAGCCAATTTCAGTGAAGATCTTGGTCAATGATAAAACTCAATTTACAAGCACTTTGGACCTCATCAGACTGCTGACTACACAAAATGGTTTCTATTGCCACAAATGTCAAAGGCACAAAGAAGTGAATTTTTAGCAAGAAGAATTTATACACAATAAAACTAAATTATTTAGATGTACAGTCACTCTTTCTATGCTTACACTGCCTGCATTGTACAAACTCTTCCCAGGAGACACAACTAGATGTTTTCTGCAAATGGTCTTCTGAAGGCATATAAAGGTGACTCATGAATTTGTACATCTTCCAAGAAAAGGGGGGTGGATATCAGGAGGTTTACACTCTATACATTCAAAGGGATTCCTTGGATTCTAAAATGTCATTGCTGTAAATCCCAGAGTGGGAAAAACCAAAAACAGTTTCCATCCAGTTCTTTTGAACTTTGATTTCAAAGCTGAATGCTTAAATCATTTTTTTTTTAAACTGAGATGTTACTTATGTCTGATTAGCTACAGTATTGGTATAGTTTGCTTTACGGAAACATCCAGACCCAAACCTCATAAACTATGTGACCAAAGTCTCTAATAAGACATCCCTTGCTGTATACACTGAACTTTGCAGTGAATTGAGAATTAAGTGGCCATACTAACCAAATCTAAAATCATTTGAGAGCCTTCTGCGTAACTGAAATAATTCTAAAAAGAGCATCACAATGTTTAAATGTTAATTAGTGCACTGTAGTGGAGGAATGTTTCCTGCTGTATATTGTCCTCTGAAAGACTTCAGTGTTGGACAGTGAACAGGTTTGTGCCTAGTTGATCTTAATTAAACTTCAAAAGAGGCTGTGATTGAGGTTATACAGGCCTAAGCTACTTCAGGCAGCTTTCGTACAGTGTCAAAAGCACTTTCATTAAACATGTCAAGGTCTTTGCCAGATACTTACTTTTTTGACCAGCTTTGGTCCATAGATTCTTACTCTGAGGTCAAATTCTTCCATTGGCACACAATCCCACTCCATTCTTCCATGGATTTCCAGGTAGTGGAATTCTGCTCTGGTGGGGATTGGATGCACACACTGGCAGCTGCCTACTTCAGGTCTCCCAGGGTCCCTCCAAGTGCCTCTACTCTTGAATGCTTCTGTGATCCAGCCTATTTTTCATTGCCTCCCTTCAGGAGGAGCTGCTGTGTCGAGTGGAGAAGAGACCATCCAGCCCAGATGTGGTGATAGACAGTAGTATAGCAATCTGATAGAATAGATTCAGAGCTGCTGCATGCTTCTGAATCTTGGCCCAGGTATGGGGAACTCAGCAGAGAGCACCTAGAGGAACATTTTTTCAGCTTTTCAGTCATGCTTAGAGCTTCTTAGTTATTTCATTATTTCTAATGCTTAAAGCTTCTCATTTATTTTTATCTCAGTGGACTATCAAATCTCTCTGACATTCTTATCCATTACAAGGGTCCCTTTCCCAACCCAGATATTCTGTAGTTAAAAGCTTAAATTCCCCTCACTGAACCTATTAATTAGCCAGTAACCTGATACTCAGGGGAATAGACAAGTGGGCAATCTAATTCTTTCCCACCTCTCCAATATTATCCATGATATTGACTAATTCTGAAGTCCTTGTCCAGTCATCTAAAGCATTCTGTACATCCCCGTACCATAAATGTCTAATGCCTTAATGACAGCTCCATTAAGGATCCAAAAAGCAATTCATTCATTTGGTAAGGAATTCTCAGTGCATCTATTCCTTTTGTGATTTTTGCAGTCATTTATTATATGATGAAACAGACATTCTCTGTAGGCCTGATCCAAAGCCTAATGACCTTAATGGAAAGATTTCCATTGGCTACAAAATGAGCTCTTGATCATGTCCCTTTACTGCTGTCACTAATATAGTTCTGACTATATTTTCTCCTGAGACATTTATCATATTATTACTTGTAAAATCATTTGTTCCAACTTCTCTTTTTTGCAGAGCTGTTTAATCTTTGACACAGGGTAACAGTGAATGAGTAGAGCTGCTGTTCCTAGGCACTCTTGTACGTAGACATCCCCATATGGGAAACCATGCCTTTCCTTGAACTTTGGCCAGCGGAAACACTTTTCCATCTCTGTGAGCAAGTGCAGGTTCCTATAGTTCACAAAGCAATGGAAGTCTGCCCCTGGGCAAAATTATTTAGTGCCAGGAATGTCCATAGCAGACATTTATGCAGTCAAGTAAGTTTATTGCCTGCAAAAATGGTCATTTAGCATTTGTTTACATTTAGTATTATTATTATCATCATTTTATTTTGCAGTCAACAGGAGACTGAAAATGTTTTATGTTCATAAAGTTCAAATAAACACAAGATGATGTAGACTCAAGAAATACAGAGAAAACAGACATTGTGGACACTGAGCTGAAGATAGTAGACAGCAGAGCCGATTGGTTGGAAATTTTCCATTGCAATAATTTTCATGAACTTATATGAACTTCAGTGCTGATAATCAATCATATGCACACCCACAACTGAATATAAACCCACTTCTAACACTCTTTCAGCAGCACTGGAACACTCTGTTCCTGATCAGAAGATTATCAACTAATCTTCCCTTTTTTAACATTGCCTCTTTTGTAGTATTGGACTTATGCATCATCTATTCAACACAGGATTATCTCCCCTAGCTTCAGTTTATTGACACAATACATAGTTCTGGTACATATATTGAGTGGAGCTGGTTGTGGAATTTGACAAAAACATTTGTTTACTGAAAAAAATGCAGATTCCTTGCAACCAAATCTTGTCATGGGAAATGGGCTATTCAGGCAAAATTCTTGACTTGAAAACGTTTTCAGAAAAAGTTTTGAAATTGTTTTGACATTCTTACAACAAATCAATTCTGATTGTCTAATTCAAAATTACTCCTCTTCCCCTCCAAAACTTAAACGAACTTTTTTTCAAAAATTAAAAAGTGGTTGAAATCAAAATGAAATATTTCAAAATTAGCAAGAGGAAACCTTTTGATTGTCCTGAACTATTCTTCTTCTGATTTTTGGTTTGAAAAAGTTAAGATTTTAACTTTTGTCCCAATTTTGGACAGGAACATTCTTTAAAAAAAAAAAATTGAAACTTCTCAAGAGACAGGATAACTGTTTCCTGTTCACAGAAAGATAGGGCTGGAAGGAAGCTTGAGAAGACATCAAATCCAGCCCTTTCTGTTAAGCCAGGACCAAGTAAACCTTGACTGTACCTGACAGGTGTTTGTGTAACCAATTCCCTAAAACATCCAATGATGGGGATTCCACAACCTACCTAGGAAGCCTGTTGTACAGCTTCACTGTTCTTACAGTTAGAAAGTTTTTCTTAATAGCTAACTTAAAGTTCCTTGCTGCAGATTTAAGCGCATTACTACTTGTCCTATTTTCAGCGGACAGGGAAAGCAACTGATCATGGTGCCCTTTGTGACATCCTATAATATATTTGAAGACTGTTATCAGGTCCCATCTCACTCTTCTTTCCTCAAGAGTAAACATACCCACTTTTTTTTTAAAACCTTTCTTCACAGGGCAGGCTTTTGAAAACTTTTATCATTTTTGTTGTGCTCTTCTCGGCTCTCTCCAATTTGGCCACATCTTTCCTAACATGTGACAACCAGAACTGGAAACACCTACCTGAGGCTTCACAAAAGCCAAACAGAGCAGGGCAATAATCTCACATTTCTTACCAACTGATCTCTCACATTTGGTACTAGTGATAATTTGCAGTAATAAGGTGCCAATATGTGTCATCCTCACTCAGGCTGAGTAGTATTTTACTGTAGAATTAGCAGTTGAAGTTAATGGGATATTGGGTGTGAGTAAATGGTCCTCAGTGCAAGTCAGAAATTCACAATGTAGCTCCTGCTGGCTTATTTCCAAGTATCTGATAGTATGTCAGTTACAATTCACAACACTGTGGGAGGGAGGGCCAATTGATCCCATGTTACATTCAAGTAAAACGAGACAGAAATGAAGTGCTTTCACCCAAGACACACAGTTAATCACTAGGTTTGTCTACACTTGAAAAGTTAAGTCGACTTGCGGAGACCGAAGCTCCCTTCTCCCCAGGAAGCCACAG
This sequence comes from Pelusios castaneus, assembly GCA_007922175.1. NCBI lineage: Eukaryota > Metazoa > Chordata > Testudines > Pelomedusidae > Pelusios > Pelusios castaneus. The sequence continues at coordinate 7,181,606 of ML685817.1, read as the reverse complement.
CTCCCTTTTTGGCAGGGAGCCAGAAGGGAGCCGGGGGCTCCCTTGTCCCCAGCCCTAGGACAACTTTTGTAATTAAGTCAACTTAGGGCGGCCACACCGGCTTTAGGTCGACTTAACAAATCGACTTAGACGTTAAGTCTCTATTCGACACTGGTCAGGCCGCATCTGGAATACTGTGTCCAGTTTTGGGCTCCTCACTACAGAAAGGATGTGGACAAATTAGAAAGAGTCCAGCAGAGGGCAACAAAAATGATTAAGGGGCAGGGGCACATGACTTATGAGGAGAGACTGAAGGAACTAGGCTTATTTAGTCTACAGAAGAGAAGACTGAGGGGAGATTTGATAGCAACCTTCAACTACTTGAAGGGGTGCTCCAAAGAGGAGGGAGCTAGGCTGTTCTCGATGGTAACAGAGGACAGAACAAGGAGCAATGGTTTCAAATTATAGCTGGGGAGGTCGAAGTTGGATATTAGGAAAAACTTTCTCACTAGGAGGGTGGTGAAGCATTGGAATGGGCTACCTAGGGAGGTGGTAGAATCTCCATCTTTGGAGATTTTTAAGGCCCGGTTAGATAATACCCTGGCTGGGGTGATTTAGTGGGAGTGGTCCTGCTTTTAGCAGGGGGGGTTGGACTAGATGACCTCGTGAGGTCCCTTCCAGCCCTATGATTCTAAAGACCAGTAGTTATTAAGTCGACTTAAGGAAGCCCTTAAGTTTACTTAATGAAAGTCAGGCCTGGACGCAGCTTTATTTAGGTCGACTTAAGCTTCCTTAAGTCGACCCAAATTGCTAATGTAGATGTATCCTAGGGGAATAGAACTATCCAGGAGACTTCCTGGAGCTCAATTGCTTTTTCTCACTATTAGATCTCATTTTCTGTACAGCTATGGCTACACTGTAAGTGAAGGATGTGAGTCCCCTGTTCATGTACACACACACTATGGCTCATAGTGTAGACATAGCCTCAGATAATTCTGCATCTTTGAAAAAAAATTGAAGATATGTGAATGTTTCTGGCAACTTTTTATGCTCTTTTGCAGCATCCATCATTATTTAATTATATAGTTGGGAAAGTGAGATAAATTTACAATATATTTTTTTTAAAAAGTAAAACAGACAATGTATTAGGTTACTAAACAAGAAGTGAGTTGGTCAGCGGATCCAGATTTGTTTGCTTTTGATACATTTGCTTTTTGATCACATTCAATTTCGTACAAGATTTCCTTCAGCTGTTGTAAAAGAGGCTGTTAAAACATCGCCCCTTTCTGAATCACGTCCCTTCTCACTGTCTGCAAATGGAATCTGTGCTCTCTGCTAACAAATTTTTGCTGTTCTTAGCACTGTGGGGGGTCAGTCCTATCAATTATGAACACAACTGTCAGATATGTTTGACAGCAGACTCTTTGTGGCTGGTCACAGTGGAAGTAGAGAAAAACAGCTTGATTTTCAGATACCAGGTGCAATTCACAGGACACATTGCCCTAAACCACACAAATTTGCTACTGGACTCACTGAAAGGGAATTAACATGAAAATTTACAATGTCAATTATAAAGTCATTTCTTTCACCCGAACTATACATTCACTGTTTTAATTGCCTGGCATTATTTATTTCCTAAGAAACTAGCTCTCCCCAGCAGGAGGATAAAACATTTCCAAAGGAAATGGTGCAAGAGAAAAAGTTGTGCCCTCTTTTTTGCCTAGCATGGGGCCAACATCAGCAAACCATGATGTGAAGCTGTTATTGGCACTTTCTATAGCCTTCCCATCTCTCCCCTAGTAGCTCTGAACAGACTGAAGGTGTGTGAGGCTAGATTGCAGTGCTGATTACTGCACCTAGAGAGCCTGTTTTCTCTCTGCATTGAATGATACACGTTACCACCTCTCTCCAACAAATTGCCTAGCTCGTTGCTTGTGCAGCTGTCTGAGACTGTGGATAATAAGCTGAAAATTATTCATTCCATGGAGAATCTTCCTTGGTGGTTTGCATCAGCTCCTTTTTTAGCAGCAGTTCATTTACTGATATGCTCCGTAATTGCTATTTGTCTGTTTCCGTCCAATGAGAGCTTGCATTAACCAGCTCCTCTATAACACTTGACTTGCTCTTTAAATGGTTTGCATTTATGAAATAACTGAGATGCTGCCTCCTCTATGCTGTGGTACAGTAGCTCATCTTGAGTCCATTGCTGGCTTGGCTTGTGTGATTGAATTGTGCTTCAGTTGGATGCGCAAGATAATGTAGCAGTGATAGGCAGTAAAATGGTTACAATCTTCAGTATATGAAGAAAGTCCTCATTTCCCTAGAAAGATTTTTTTTAATCACCATCCAATTTCTTTCTAAAATTCTCTTGAGTGAAAGTAGTGCTTCTGAAAGGTGCCTGGTTGCTCACGGTATACAAAATCCTCGGTCTATTCCCAGAACGGCAGGGGTAGAAGAAGGAGCACAAATCCATGAGTCTGCGTTATATGGGAGATCAGCCTAGATGTGGCCTCCTTCTGGTCTTGAAATCAATGAATGAAAAGGTTTTCTTTCCTCTTTCCATCAGTATACTGTATCCCAGTCTTGTTCTACCACAATGACCACGAGGCCTGAAAGGATAACTGAGTCTACACTGGTATTTATGCCTTGGATTCACTGCTTAATGCTACCAAGAAAGGGGCCAATTGATGCAGTATTTTCTGTGTAACCCCCTAGCAGCTAGACTGCGATTCACCAGCTCATTTCACCTATGCCACTGAAAGAAGCATCATATCGAATGACTCTGGCCCAAATTCCAAAAAAATATTTAAGCACTTAGCCACTGAAATGAGGAGGAGTTGAGGCAATCCCCTTTGAGGATCTGGGTTTTTGGCTATACTAATCTAGGCTAGATCTAAAGCAGCAAGAAATTGAAACAGAACTGTGCTTGATAGTCCAGGAAAAGAGACAACCATTCTGTCAAATCAATGAGCAAGGGCAAGAGTGTTAGAGGGATGGGGGAAGGTGGAAAAGCATGGTCAAAGATGATATGAATGTAATAGAATGGCTTTATATTGCATTTTTTTAGTAGCAGGGCTCAACTCGACAACATTTCAATTTTGCATGTATTTCTACATTTGTGCATGTAATTTTGCCTTTGCAATTTTGCAGGTTTATTAAAGAAGGTCAAGGGTCAACCTCATTTTTTTCCCCAACCGTCTAGATGTTGAAACATTTCCATCATTCTGCCTCCCCTTCCTCATCCGCAACTTCCACTGTACTCGCCCAACTTCACTGCCTCCATAATCTTCCCTTTGGTGAAACTGGTTGCCCAAGGTCATACATTCACCTTCTGTCCAAATCCAAGTCTGGATACTTGTTTAGCAACTGTTTCTGCTGGTAAAGCTTTCTGCTGCCTTTGAGGAAGAATAGGTGCTCTTTCTGATGCACAGGAGTGAAGTTTTACAAATCAATCCCTACACACAGCTGTCTGAGAAGAGGATTTCCCCGAAGTCATCTTTGCTTTATCACTAGCTATGGTTTCTCTAAAAGATTGTTCTCACCTTTATGTTTTTTAAGAGCAAGGGCAGGGCCAGTGAGGCAGCTCAGTTTGATAGCAACAGCAACGTGAACACCTCTTGATTTAAACAGCCTCTTTCCGATCCAGTCGGGTTGCCTCCTGCAGCACCAGGACTGCTCACATCTAAAGCTAACAAGTTAGTGGTCATTATGTTCAGCTCGAACTATCAGGCCAGATCCTTCAAGCTACCAAGGCCACTTGCACTGCTTATGCTTACGTAGTTGGAGATGGCCAGTAGAGAATTCCCCTGCGCGGGCAAACACTGCAAGTGTAAACCTAGTGGAACGCCACCACTCTGCATTAGCTGCCTCTCCTCAACCTTCTTGGGTGGAAGGGAGCATGTTGAGGGTTCTGGGGTGGAGCAGGGATGCAGGGGGGAGGTTAGCAGAGCAGAGCTTGTTATCCTGTAGGATCCCTGAACATCCCTCTGCCAGGGACAGACTACCTTTAATCAACTCCCTGTGCCATTCCTCCCTTAGCTTGACTGAGTGGAGAATCAAGCCATTAATGGTCTTCTCTTTCCCCATCTCTAACGGGTCCATTGTGCTCGTAGTATTACGGTATTCCCTCAGAAAACTGTCATATTCAGACATACTTAGAATAGTTTTAATAGGGGCACAGGGACCTCGTAACAGAATGCTACTTTGATGAGAAATGTGACATCTTTCCTTGAAAAGACACGTGGGCACTCCCTGTTGAGGATGTAAAGGGTTAGGGTTAGAGTTAGGGTCCCTAATGTGAAGCCATGTGGAAGCTCCCTGTTGAGAAGGGGTTCAGTTTAAAGCATTTGGTAAGATCATGTAGGCTACCTTAAGCTCATACAACCCCTGGGTCGAAGAGCCAGTTCCTCTACACTTGAGTCAACATGTCCCTAATGAAGACAGGATTCAACATTTACTACTATTGTGGTCTAGTTAGGTGACTCTCTGAAATCAAATTCTTAAATTCACTTTGTATTATTACTATACAGAAAGCAGCAAAAAGACAAGCTTGTGTGATAACACATAGGAAATAAAAAGCTATAGAGGCGATGTAGGGATAGCGTCAAAGGTCACAGTCCCCCCTAGAGGTGAAGGCAGGCATTTCTCTAACCTTCCACATCATTCTGTGGGCAGCAGCAGTCCTGGGGGCTGGCACCGTAGGACATCTCAGTTCCCACCCTTTTGCACAGCTAAAGGCCAAGGCCTAGTCCTGGGCCTTTCAGCACACCAGCCCACCTCTTTTTCCTTAGAGAATGTGCCCAGGCTGTTCCTTAGCCAGTAACCCAGGTCCCTGGGGTATTAATGCGCATCACTCCAGCTGGGCCAAAGGCATCCCCGTTAAGGGCCTGCTGACAAGCCATACCCACAGGCATGGTGGATAGAAGGTGACTGTGACTGCCCCTCTCCCCCACAGAAGTGTTCTTTAATCCCTTCTTGACTCACGGGAGGGGTTTAGCTGCCCCACCACGGGAACATTTTGAAACGATGTAAATAGCAGTGAGAGGCCTAACTCCCACTGACTTCCAATGGGAATTGCCAGCCTGTCAACTGTGGCTTTGAAAATCTCCCCCATAAACCTGGAAAGGCCTCAGCCAACCTCTAATTGTTGAGAGTTAGGAAGAAACGTCCTCCATGGGCATAGGCTTCTATTCCATAGTTGCCCATTAGGGACTTTCTTGCATCTTCCTCTAAAGCATCTGGTATTGGACAGGCTACCAGATTAGATGGACCTTGCTCTGATTAAGCATGGCAAATCCCTATGTTCCTATGTTTTAACCTGTCTCTCAATTGTATGTGTATATCACGCACAAACTTTTGGTCACATTCACACACCTCATCAAAAAAAGTAGTTAAATGGGTTTTGCGGTAAGGGACAGCTTGGATTGACATTAAAACTAAAGACTGTGGCATTTGTCCTAGGCAGCGCCTGGTACACAATGGAATAGTGATTAAACCTCATAACGAAAGAGTAAATATTGGATACTGGAGGATTCAGTTACAGTAAGTTTCATTGGGACAGTATAATTGGCTATACATATAATAAATAGAGGCATTTAGTTCTAAGAAAGATTTTTAGCTTACTACATGTCTGTGAATGTCTGTGGAGTGCTCAGGAAGTCTTGTGTGAGAAAGCAAAATCTTTAAAACAAGCAGATAGAAAGATATCAACTGTGGGAAAGAGACTGTTAAGAGCAAGAAAACTGACTGACGTCAATTATCCAGTTGGAAATCTATTCTTGAAAAGAAAAACAATTTGACTGTCAAACAGATTAAATCCTACCGTCATCTCTGCATATTTGCCTGCAAAACATTGCAGAGGCCAACACAGTAAAGGAGTAAAGAAAAAAGACATCAAAGCTACGTAACAAGTGCAACAAAAATTGAACTAGCAAATTGGAGAAAACAGGAAGATTATTGATTGCTGAAAGTATATTTAAAAAAAAAAAAGCCAGAGGCATAAAGAACACAGATATACTCTAAGCACATAGCAATGCTTTAAAATAAGATATTACTTGCCAAATTACAATTGAACAACACATTTTAGAGACATGACTCCCCCATTTCTCGCCCCCTAACACACCAAATAAACTTTTCAGCAGTGCTAGAACTGAATTTCTGATTAATGTTTCTAACGGTTCTGAAACTTCCAGTTAACTGCTTCTCCACCATTTTCACCAAGTTCTGACAGACATTGGAAAAAGAGGTTTTAAATACCAGCTCAAAGGAGCATTCTTGTGTTACTGCTGGCACAGGATTAATAGGAGCAATGAAGACATTTCACAGCAAAGTTTGTTTTCAAGAGATCTTTCTGTCCAAGACCCTGTCATATATTCCTTAATCAGGCAAAAGTCCTGTCATGCTTTTTACACAGGCAGATCAGGCACCAGCGCTTGCAAATACTTTAGGCCTCAGCAGAATACTGACAAATCCATTGCTGGAAACAACTCTGTTTCACCTGTGTGTTAATATGGGTATTGAACTTTTAACAATGTGTTTAGAGTTTATGAAATGTTTGTAAAATCCTGCATGCAGTAATCTCACTGATAATTTCTTTATCACATGCTATAAAGTAGCATGGAACATTTTGCTGTGTAGCTGTAAAAATTGCTTGCTCTGAAAGTGTGAACCCAATCAGGAGGGAATTGTCTCCTGCCTATCAAGAAGTCCTATAAAAACTAAAGGGGCTATTGTGGGCCATCACAATATAAAGACTGTGTTAACTGCCCCCATTAATAGCCTACTGTTCAAAACAACTTGCCCCAGCAGTTTGAATTCTGGAAGAGGGGAATAAAAATAGCTGGCAAGAAAATTTTCCCTCTCTTTTTCTGTTTGGATTCTCATGGGGCCATGGCTATAACACAGAAGCGGAGATCCCAAAAGACATTCATTGTTGACAGATTACTACAACTTAGCTACCTTTTGAAACCATAGACTATAACTCATTGTGGCTATTTACCTGCTTTCTTTAACCTGTTAAAAACCCTTCACATTTCTTTTGTTTAGTTAATAAATCATTAGATTATTTCCTACAGGCTTGACTACAAGTGCTGTCGCTGGTGTGAGATCTAAGGTGCAAATTGATCTGGGGTAAGTGACTGGTCTTTTGGGGCTGGAAATAACCTGAATATTGTTGTGATTTTTGGTGTAAAGTGACCTTCTATCATTAAGCTTGCCTGGGTGGCAAGACAGACTGGCATACACAGGGATGTCAGGGTAAGACTGGTATAGTGTGCTAGAAGGTTACACCTGCTACTGTCTTGGGGAAGGCTAGTTATAGACCATACCCCCAGTTTGGGGTTCTCTACCCAGCTTCTTGACAGTCTGCCCTGAGGTTGGCCATGAACCGCTCCAGAGAACATGACACGGTTCAACTCCAGTTTCCTGTTAAACTCGGGGGCTAAGTTTGGAAATTCGGGAGTGGTGCACAGCACTGTAAATATGCTTTTCTATTGTTAGGTTCTTGTGCGATCTGATCACCCAAGCTCCTGACTTTTTATGGGTACCCACCCTCCTGGCTTCGTCATGCTCAGGTTGTAGGCTTGTTAAAAAGGGCCTAACAATTTCAGGCTGTGTGGGGGGCTAAATATTTCATTATAGTTGTTCAGGCTCAGGCTGGAGCCTGAGCTCTGAGGCCCTGCAAGAAGGGGATGGGGGGTTAAAGTGTGGGATCCAGTCCAAGCCCAAAATGTCTACACTGCTATTTTTAGCTCTCCAGCCCAAGCCCCATGTGGGGGAGAGGCTGCAAGGCACGGTGTGTGCCCTGAGGCACACGAGGGAACACAAATGTGAGCTTTGCTCCTGGCCGCCGGTAGGCGCCAGAAACTGTTGCCATGCAATTGGCCCCATGAGCCAGAATCAACTGACCTGGGCTCTGAGACTCAGTTTGTTTGGTTGGTTTTTTTAAACTGAGGTACAGATGTACACCTGGAGACTAAAGTTCAGGTCCAAGACTTGCCAATACAACTGGGGAAGGGCACATTATAGCCTCATGATCTGATTGCAGTCATTCACAGAACTTCCAAAATGTCTTTAAAAGCTGGCAGCCTAATTTGCTTGCTATTCTTTATAATTGGAGAAGTTAGGTATGGAATATAGCAGCTGTAAGTGGAAAGTTCTACTCATAATCCTATTCAACATGTAGGCTATCTGGGTTAAGTACTCACGTAGCCCAGAGTATCATACTTTTTGAACACCTCAAAATCATTAAAATATTTATTGTCACAACACCATTGGGGGGGGGAGTGGCCTGTGCTATTATACCCATTTTACAGATGGGAAACCAAGGTACAAAGAGAAGAAAGATATGGCAAGGATCACCTAGATAGTTTGCAGCAAAGCCAGAGAAGTGAAGCCAGGTGGCTGCAGTCCCACGCTCAAACTCTAACCCTTGGCCTAACCTCTTTTGAGACCGTGGCTTCATGCTGGTGTAACAGGGGGCATTTTACCTGAAGTCTGTATTACTCGACTAATCATAAGGCACAGGGTACTGTCTGGGTGGGAGGAGCTGAGTGGATGCAGTGGGAGCAGCCAAATATTATTAAACACAACAGGTTGGTTAACCTCCAGGGGATCCACTATGCGTGTCTCATTGTTACTGTTATAGGGTGGACATTAAAAAACCAAATAAAGGAGGCCTGTGACTTCTTGTTTCAGTTGCCATGGAGAGAGCATGGTGGGAGAAATAATACGTATATCCATCAATCAAATAGATTGAATTGTTTATCATCATTCCACCCAGCTTACAGTATTCACGCTGGGCAACAGCCTAAGACGTACTGAATACTTGCACTTTCCATTCATTTCCGATGCACATCAGCTCTGAGAACATGGCCCTCCACAGTCTTGAGAAATTAAAGACACAGGAGGATAGAGAGCACGAGTTGTATTAAGCACCACACCGGCTGCAATGTAAAGGGGAAGGGGGGGAAATCAGCCATTAAGCACATAAAAAGATCTGAAAATTGGTTGCACTTCTGAATATAATCCAGACCACTAAAATGTGTGACAGTAGGATTGTGCTCTGGGAACACAACCAGAGAGAGGAATGACCGCCGATGGAGACACAACCACAGTAGGAGGATGAGATGTTAATGAACACAGCTCTCTTACGTGCAACGCAGCAATGACTTTAGATGATTCATGGCTCTCAAGACAAAAAGGTACCATTATAATCATCCGGTGTGATCCGAGCAACACCACATTTAAAACTCCAATAGGAAGTAGACCAGGAAAAGAAATGTGTCTGACACAAATAAACTGGCCATTTGATATTTTGAGATGTCAGCGATGACCTGTGCATAATGGTCAATAAACCAGGGAGTAGTTAGAGCCACTCAGAGGGATAAGTGTAAAGCAATGAAATGAGTTCAGGTCTCAAACTGAATGTGAAAAGAATACTCATCTACTGTGACTCAACTGACTTATTTCTTTTAATTGAGAACTAGATCCACCATGGTAATCACACCCTCAATGACCAAATCCTCAACTGGTGTAAACCCCTGAAATGTACCTAATGGGCTGGCATAAGATTATTTCCATCTTCTAGCTGGTGTCAGTGCTTCCCACACACTGCTTTACACTCACTGAGGATCTGTGCCTAAGTGGTGAATTTATTAACTAAATTTCTTCTGGGGTGCTCCAGTGACCTGCTCATTGAACTTTTATGATGGCAGTTTGCAAAACGTATCTAAACAAGGAGAGCACTGAAATTTAGAAACATACCAGGTGAAGTTATGCAACTGATGCACATAGGATTCATGCCCATTTAACCGTGAATGAAGTTGAAAGGAGTTCTAGTTTTAGATCTGTGGATCTGGGAAAAGTTTTCCATACTTTCAGGCTACAGTGACACACAACACAAGAACCCACTGAAGACAAGCGAAGTTTTTCCTTTATTGGACATTAGACAATGCAATATCAACCTGAACTAAATAATATTGATACAGCTTAATTTATCAGAAATTTTATTAGGGTTTTAAACATATGCTAAGTATACGACAATTGAGATCCTTGAATATATTCTTGACTCATTTACCTACATAGTCCCTTTGTAAGTTGCACAACAGATGGTAGCAACCTTAGGTGCAAGTATGACTGAAGATGCTAAAAAAGGAATGATCCAAACAAGTACAGAATGTACGGGACACTAGAATGAGCTCAAGACATTGGTTACAAATGTGGGGCCTGAACTACTGTTAGAGGTAAATGGTGGTCTGAGAGCCCAGAATCAGCCTGCTGACTTTTGACCTAAAGGGAGGCAAAATCAAAGATGAGATTATAGGCTCAATGTATGGCCAAACAAGACAAAGAAATTGCAAATCACCTCTCTAACTTGTGCAGCAATGCCACCTAGCTCTGATCAGTAGAGATGGGGCAATGTGGCATCTCTGCAATTAAAACGGTGTGTGTATATGGGAACATGTGAGAAAGAAAGATCATTTTGAACAAATTCTAGCTTATTGCAGGGGAATAAAGAAAGAAAACTTGACATTTAACTCAATAAGTACCAAACTGGAAATGGTATTTTTATTGGCAATTATGTCTGGACAACTTTCCAGGGGTCTTGGAACACATAATTGCTATAAAGTTGGTAAATGTGCTTGTCTGATGCTAGGAAACATTGTGAGATAGTTAAGAGAACAATACAAATATTTCTGCTCTATTCATGCATTGTAGGCTTAGCACTAATATATTTCTGCTCCAACTAACTTGATCCTGGCTAATTTTAATCAATAATTGGTTTGGGGCATTTAATATAAAACTTAAGTTATGCTATGTGACGCTGGCAGACCAGGTGCTAATTCATGCTAAGTCCCAACGCCGCCCTGACAACTGACAGGTTCAGTGTGTGGAATCCAGTCTGGCTTGCCTATCTGTTAGCATTGTTATAATATGTGTTATGTTAATAAGAGTTTTTGTGTGGTTAGATCTGATGACATATTGATAGGCTGCTGCATGTATTGACCCCACTCATAACCCCATGGTATAAAGATCTGTTGTTTGCATTGTAAACCTCCATAATAGTGTAACTCACAAAACAGGAAAGATGCATCACTAAGATCTTGTACACACTACAAAGCTATCACGTGGCAAGGCTCCTTACCGCGTGATAACAGAGAGAGCGTACACACAGGAATGCTTCTTGTTGCATGGCAACAGCCCTCTTGCCACGCAACATGTAAACCACCCAAATGAGGGTGGTAAGGCTTACCACGGAACAGTTGTTTCGTGATACAGCCTGTGTGTACGCTTCTTGCGTTATTGACAGCCTCCGGAAATGCCCCAGAGTGCCAATCGAGGGCACTCTGGGACACTGGAGTGTCAAATATGTCAATTTCATTGCTCTAGCTGAGCAGTGAAATTGACATATATGTCAATTTCACTGCTTTATCAGAGCAGTGAAACTGACTTTTTTGGAGCTGCCCTGGTGGTTCGGGCCAGCCCCCTAGCTCAGCCCCGGGGTCCGAGCCCCTCCCTGCACCGGGCTCCCGGGACCTCAGGTGGCCAGCAGCTGGAGCCCCGCTGCAGCCACGGTGGAGCTCTCAAGCCCCCTGCTGGGCCCAGCTGTGGGGCTAAGCAGCGGGGGTCTCAAGCCCCCTGCCCAGGCCCGGCTGTGGGGCTTGGCTTCTGCAGGGGTCTCAAGCCCCCCGGCAGGGTTCAGCTGCCTGGTGGCTGGAGCCCCACCAGGGGAGCTGGAGCCCCTGCAGCCCAGCTTAGCTGCAGCCAGGCTTTGCTGAGCCAGGGCTCAGCTGGCCAGCAGCAGCTGAGCCCCAGTCCAGCAGAGCCCCAGCCGCAGGACTGGGGCTCAAGCCAGCACCACTGCCAGCCTTTTGGCTGGCAGGGCAGTGCATGGTGGGATAGGTACCCATCATGCACTGCTCCTTCTAGTGAAAATCCTTTCGCTAGAAGGAGTGCTGTGTGGACGCAGTAAAGCATTATAATTACAACGCTTGCTTGTCCCCCAATAACTTTTATTGCGGGACAAGTCTGTAGTGTGTGCATGGCCTAAGAGTAAAATGCTGGCTTTCCACAGAAGCTGTTAGATCGTTCCCACAAGATGGCTCATTGAGACCTAGTGAGTCACTGTGAAACATCGAAGGACAAAGACCTTGTTAATTGCTCCCAGCCACACCTTACGAAGTGGGGACCTGCACATGAATTCATTCCATCAGGTTGAACTCTGGGGAAAGAGAATAAAAATGCCTGACAAGGGGGAACGGTACCATTGCTATGCTGCTTGGAATTTGCAATTGTCAATATTTCTATGCATAAGCAAGGGATCCCCAAGCATTTTAGCTTGGATTAGCTCTAAAGGACATACAGAGCTTGCATCTTACAGCTGCATCTATTACCTTTTGAAACCTAAGACTAACTTGTTTGTGCGTGTGTGTGTGTGTGTGTTTACCTCCTTTAAATTTGTAAATAACTCTTGTTTCTTTTCCCTAGATAATAAACCTTTACTTAATTTATTACAGGACTGGCTACAAGTTTTGTCTTTGGAAAGAAATCTAAGGTACAATTGACCTGGTCCTTTGGAACTGGGAGTAACCAGAATACGTGTGTGATTTTTGGTGAAAAGGACCATCTATTGACTAGGCAGACTTACCTGCATGGCAAGAGAGCCCAGAGTCCTGATGTGGACTCTGATGCCCTGTTAATGTTGTTCTAGTGCTTTAGGAATTTATATTTATTACATGGTTGGTGAAATTTAAGTATAAAATATACTTGGGGTTTGTGCCCTGTTCTTTGATGGTCTGCCTGGAGTTTGGTATTCATGTTTGTGCTCCTCCAGACAACCTGACATGCTGCTTCCTTTTTTCCATAAGAAGCATCAGCATATTTAGGTCATGCCTTTACCAAAAGGTTTGTGATGCCAACGAGCTGTTTGTTTAATATATTCAAAATTCCAGGAGTTAGCATGCTCAATAAAGGTGCCAGGAGCACTCAAGCTAGTTGCAATGAGTTTTCGTAGGAAACATGGGAACAACTGAGCTTGCAAGAAACCAATGGGCACACCCAATCAGAAAAACCACAGAAGTTAGTTTCAGAGCTTGGGTCAACTTATTCAAACTTTTTGGGTTTGCACTGCACAGTTAAAAATAGCAGTGTAGAAGTTTAGACTTGGGCTGCAGCCAGGCTTTGAGAGCATCCTCCCACATCGGGTTTCAGAGCTCAGGGTCTGGTCCCAGACCGACCATCTACACTGCTACTTTTTCTTCCACAGAATGAGACTGAGTCAGTTGACCTAGTCTCTGAGAACCATTTCCCCAAGGGAGGTTTTTTTTTGGCTTTGTAGATGTCCCCTGAGTGACTGATCATTCCAGTTATATACATTCGCTCTAAACCTCAGTCCTTACTGCAGAATCACAGATGCAGAACAAGGTGCATGCATTGAACAAAACAGCTCCAGATTAACAACTGTCCATATGCCTGGAGCTCCATCTTTTTCTCGCTTGTTCACTATGTATCACACAGTGTTTGGCACTGAATACAGCACACAGAGAGATCTATGCATGAATGACATAACTGCAAGGAAATGTATCACTTACCAGCCAAAACAGAGATACTACTTAAGTACTTTGCTTTGGAAATAATGGAACGATCTAGAAACTGCCCCTTGTTTAGTATATGAAAGGAAATTATTAAATTGTATATATTTGGCCATAGATTGCTATAGTGCTTTGCACATATGACATTTCATGTGCTGATAATCTGTCAGTCTAAAATAAATGGAGAACAAACACAAAACTATAGAGAGCATTCCAAGGATGGGAGAGATTAATGGAGTGGAGAAAAGGCAATTAAAGCATTCCTGTAAGAAGCTGGTTTTAACATGAGAAGTTTGGCAGACTGGAGATTGTGAGATTATTCCAGGTATAGGTTACATGACAGACTGCATGAAGCCAAGAATGAAAATAGAGGTACAGTTAGACAAGAGGCCTAGGAGAGAAGCAGGGCACAAATGGAGTAGGTAGAAATAAGAGCAGAGATCTAAATGGGGATAGGACCTCAGTTTGCTGGAGGAAGTAACCAAATAAGGGGCTGATGGGGTCAGTAAGGGGCAAGGAAGGTGACTTTCACAGTGACATGGGCAAATACCTGCAAATAGCTTGTCAGGTTAGTGTAACAGAGTGGAAGACCAAGCTAACTAAGGCTGGTGTATATCAGAAGTTATTCCAGTGAAGTTAATGGAATTACACACGTGTCAGATGGGGCGTGTGACAGAAAGAAGAATTCCAAAGGGGTAGCCGTGTTAGTCTATTGTAGAAAGACAACAGAGTCTTGTGGCACTTTTAAAGACTAACAGATTTATTAATCGCATGAGCTTTCGTGGGAGAAAATCCCACTTCGTCAGACGCTTTGAAGTGACGAAGTGGGATTTTCTCCCACGAAAGCTCATGCGATTAATAAATCTGTTAGAAAGAAGAATGTAAGAGCTGGTCTACACACAGGCTCAAATTCAGAGCTTAAATTCAACCAGAGCCATCCAGAGTGGAGCTCCAGTAAATATTTTCAAACTTGTGAGAACCCCAGCACTGCCACTGAAGCTCAAGCCCAAAATGTGGGGGGGAGAGAGAGGCACTCCAGAAAATAGTCTCTGAAAATGTAAGTCCTGCTCACGCAGGTAACGCTCAGTCTGTTTTAATTCACACTGTTTGGTTTTTTTTGCTGCAAGTCTGCATGTAGCCATTCATATTTTGGAATAAAAGCGTCCTCACCACTCACCAAGATTAAGAGCTCAGTAGGAAATGTTGTTCCATGCTGTGAATATTTTCAAGTGTACTTTTTTATCACAGCCCTACGGCTACTGGTGGTGTTTCTCGTCTCTGTTCAAAGAGCTGCATTTCCCTTTAATATGCATGTTGAGTCATGTATAATTATAACCCGAGATCAAGCTTATAATGACTGGTGAACTGTGGTGGCTGCTGCACAGTAAACAACAATCACTAATACCTTGGCAATGCTAGAGTGGGATGGGGAAGCATACTCACGTTTTACAGATAATTTGACTGATTTATCACAGAGCTAGGTTACTTTTGTTTTCATTTTTCAAATTTCCGTATGCTAATGACTTGTCATTATACACATTTTTCACCTGAAAGGATTTCAAAACACTTTACATCCTGATTTAAAAGTTGTGCGCCCAATATTCCCATGAAATCCATAGCATGGTCAGTGCTGCAGAATAACATCTAGAAATATTTTGAAATGAAAATGGAAGGTGACTAGGTCATGGGGACTTGAAATCTGGGTTCTGTTCCTGACTAAGGCCTTGTCTACATTGCAAATGATTTATCAGTATAGTTAAATCAGCCACGCCCCAAGTGTAGACACAGCTTATGCTAACAGAGAGTTTTTCTGCCATCAGAGGCCAAAGTCTACACTACAGACATAAGTCGATATAATTGCATCACTAAGGAGTGCGACAAATTTACACCATTGAGCAGTGTAGTTATACTCACACTAACATCCCTGCCCCTCCATGTAGGTGGCACTGTCTCAGGGAGGTAGATTAACTATGCTGATGGGAGAGCACTTTCCCATCGATACAAGGGCATCTTCACTTGAGAGCTAGTCTATAGCTAAACTCATAGTGGTATTGGTATAGCTGTAAGAATACAGCTGTAAGCTGTAGTTGTGGAGCCACATTATGTTGATGGGACAAAGCTCTCCTGATGATGTACTAAAAACCATCTAAACAATGGTTTAGCAGTAGCTATGTTGGTAGAAGACATTCTTCCGCCAACATAGCGCTATCCACACAAAAGCTTATGCTTGTAAAATTTGTGTCGTTTGAGGGGGGTAGTATATGCTCCAGCAGCATGGCTGTATCAGCACCCATGGTAATGCAACCTTCCCAGATGCCATTAGCTATGTTGACAGAAGCATTCTTTTGCACCTACAATGGTGGGTTTTCCAGTATAGCTCTGTTGTCTAGAGCAAGCGCCTTTTTTACACCTCTGACTAAACTAACTTTGCCAATAAAATGTGTAGTCTTCTTAACACTGACTTCCTGTATGTTCCCAGAAAAATCACTTTCAGGTTGGACCGTGCTCAGTGAAGAGGAAGCTATCACATGCTTTTATCCTCATTGTCGAATATACGATACCCCTGTGGTACTAGGAGCTGTGTGGATAGAGGTGTGTGCTGGAAGCCATTTGGAATGCAGAGCAACTGCTCATCAGCGTACTCACGGAAAGCTCAGAAGCAAACTTGTCAGAAAACTTCTTGCTAACACTCTTTCAGTATGTGACATCTTACAAGTTGAACACGGGGACAAAATAAAAACAAAAATCCTAGCCGCACATTACTAGTTTCTTGTTAAAAGCACGTGTGCTATTAACATTCTGTAAGCACGTGCTTAATTTTCTAAAATAACTAGAGCTTAGGCAGGTTATACAAACTAGGATATGCAAGTATTGTCACTGTGCAGACATTCATGGTTTCTTCATTGCTTGTGCTTATTCATATATATGATCATTACTTGAGCCCGAGAGGTGACTGAACAACAACAAAACTGATCAGGGAAATTTTTTTGCAGATCGAAGTTGTGGTTCACAAATAGTTAGATGACCACTAATTATTCATGAAAAGTCAAAGAGGTTCGTGAGTTTTGTCACAAATGATGATTCATCTGAAGTACTCTACCTACCAGAAGCAAGTTACACAGTAGCCTTAATATGTCTGCTTCTGCAATATTATATTCAGTGGTAATTTTGCTATAGGACTTTAATGGAATCAGGATTGGTTTCTAGCTGCCACTGCTGATTTTCGTGTTCAGAAAATTTAATTTCTCTAGACAGGAAGCAGAAATAATACATGTGACTTAAGAGAGATGAAGCCTATACCATAAAGGATGAATACTAAATATCTCAGAACCAGGACAAAAGAATGAAAAAAAAAAAGCTGATTCAATCAATAAAGGAAGATTCAATCAATAAGGAAAAAGAGGATTCAATCAATAATGAATTAAAAAATAGAAATTTATTTAACACCAATCAATGTTTTATGAGGAAATTAGGTTTTGTAAAACAAACCTATTTTATTTTTTGATGTGATTACAAGCATGCTTGATCAAGACAACTGTGTAGATGTAATATACATAGATTTTGTTATTGGATTTGACTGTCATATGATAGTCAGATTTAAACACTGGCATTAGGCAACATCAATAAAGTACATGTGAAATGTATTAAGAAATGACTGACTGACGGATCTCAATACATAGCTGTCAAAGGCAAACCAGCATCAAATGGGGGTGTTTCTTGTGGGGTTCTGCAGGGATCTATCTGTGCTACGCATGATGCCAGTTGGCATTTTTCAGAGTTATCTGTAAATAAGTATAAAGTCACTGCTGATAAAGTTTGCAATGACACAAAGATTGTCAGACTGGTAAATAATGATCAGGGCATGACAGTCATGTAGAACAGCTGGATCGCTCGAGTCCATTCAACCAAAATGTATTTTGATATAGCCAAGGGCAAGGCCATAGATCTAGAACAAGGACTATAGTGGCCTTACCTACAGAATGGGGGATTTTATCCTGGAAAGCAATGACCCACTCTGGAAAGTATTATGAAGTCATAGTAGACAAACAATTCAATGCGAGTCCTGTATTGCAGTGACAAACCAGACTCATGTGACCAGTGTATATATAAACAGGGGAGTTCTAAGTAAGTCAGAATAAGGAAGTGATTTTACCTCTGTATATGTCATTGGTGAGGCCAGTGTTTGAATACTACATCCAGCTATGGAATCCGTAGTTTTAAAAAAAAAAAAAAAAGATGAATTGGAGACGGTGCAGAAAAAAGCCACAAAAATGACCTATGTGCGGGAGAAAATACCTCACAGTGAGAGACTGAAAAGAACACAATCTGTTTAGTTTAGCCAAAAGAAGAATGAGAGGTGACTTGACTGCAGTGTATAAATATTTCTTAGGACAAAAATGCTGGGCACTAAATGACATTTTCATTGAATGGAGAAAGGCATAACAAGAACCAATGGCTGGCAGTTGAAATAGAAGGAAGGCATTTTTAACACAGACTGATTAATCAATGGAGCAGACTACCAAGGAAAAAGGTGCATTCTGCATATCTTGAAATCTAGACAAGATGCCTTTCTCAAAGATATGCTTTAGTCCAGTGGTTTTCAAGCCATGGGTCAGGATTCAGTACTGGGTCACAGACCCTCAGGTATTGGGTTGCAGAGTCCCCTGCTGCTACCACCAAAAGACTGGAATGCATTTCTCTAAGTTGTAATTGTTGGGTCATGGGCATGAATATTTTTTTTCAACTGGGTCCCGAGAAAAAACGTTTAAAAACCAGAGCACTAGTCAGACAAGTTATTGGACTCCCCTGAGTGAAATTCCATGGCTTGTATTGTAAAGGAGCTCAGAATAAATGATTTAAGACCACAAAGGAGGATGAGAAGTCTATAAATCTTACAGTCAGTTACATCTGCAAAGCAAATGATTTGTTAATACCCCATAGGATGAAATTTCTTCATATGAATGTTTCAGCCAATAGCAGCAAGTGATGGATGTATTTCTTAGAGTATATATCTGGGCACTACTGTAATATAAATTACAAACAAATCATCATGAGTGATCATTTTAATGAGCCCCATCTTCATGTCCTGAATATTTTGTGAATAATGCATAATATGACCTCATGAACCATACTCATTACTGCCTGTCTCAATCAGAATGTTTATAATTGTGCACTTCTCTATTAGAGCTGAACTCTCTAGCCTGTTTACCTTCTAAAGGAAATAAATTCATTAATATTTGGGTTTTTTCTTCAGGAAGTTTCAAATGCAGTTGGAGTCTTTGAAAGTGGCTGCATAGGGTTCCATGCGTATGATGTTTCAGTGGTGGCCAGCTGATCTGTGTAGCTGCAGACTACAAGAATACATGCTAATCTTATAAAAGGGGAACCAGTGACCAATGTTCCCTCTAAGGTTTGGCGGCTTGTGTGCAAAATTTTCAAGCCGTGTGCAAAACTTTTTCTGAATAAAATTTTTGTGTAAACTCACATGACAAATTATAGGCATTAATTGAAGTGATTGTAAATAGAATTAATTGGGTTTAATTAATTGAATTTGAATGAATTTTGAATTGAAATTTAATTTTTAGAAAAAAAAATTTAATTTTAAATAAAAACCTAAGTTTTTTTTTGTTTTTTTTTTTAAAAAAGAGAAGGAAGCAAAGAAAGAAAGAAAAAGGAAGACAAGGAAAGAAGAGAAAGAGAAGGAGAAGCCGAGGCCATTGGCTGGGGGGACCCGACTGGGGCCCCGGTGGCCACCAGTGGGCCTAAGCAGACCCTGGCCCCGGAGGCCGACCCCGGCCCTGGAAGTCGAGGCGGCCAGCAGGTAGAAGCCTGGGAGCCTGCCAGAGCCACGGCCACCCCGCTGCCCCGGCTGTGTGGGGCATGCAGGACCGCACACCTGACCCGGCCCTGAGCCTGCCTGCTCTGCCCTGGGGACGGGGAGGGCCAGCCCAGAGGCTGGGCGCCAACCGGGTCCTCTGCAGCAAAGCTGCAGCGCCGGGGGTCTGGAGGGCGTGGCGGGGCTGCACGGGGGTTCCTCAGTGCTGTGCAGGGGATTCGATGGCCTTTGTGCGGCCGCGCACCAGCACAGCTTAGAGGGAACATAGCCAGTGACAGTGTAAAAGGTTTTGATGAGCTCTTAGAGAGTTCAGTGTTCTGTATTAGTCACCTTCAATTGTGCAGGCTTCTCAAACAAGTAATCATGGAAACTTAACATCCCACCCATAGCTCAAGTATAGATATTACACATACTTGCATTATTCTGATCACTTATCTTTATAGTTTTACTCCACTTTTCTCCCTTTTGGGGAGAAAAAACTAGTTACCATGGCAACATTATCATTAGTTCAGGCAGTGCTTGGTGACATCCAGAAGTTCAGTGTAAATGTGTGTGGATTTATAGGCATATAGCCAAAGAGTGGTTTAATGCAACTAGTAGTTAATAAGGTCTAGTCCAGTGGTTTTTCAAACTTTTTTTTTCAGGACCCAGTTGAAAAAATCATTTATACTTGCAACCCAACAGTTACATCTTTGAGCGATGCATTCCAGTCTTTTGGCAGCTGCAGCAGGGGGTGCCGCGACCCCGTGCTTGAGGGTCTGCAGCCAGTACTGGGTCCCGACCCTAAGTTTGAAAATCAGTGGTCTAGTCTACACTTACCAGCAAATTTGGTAGCAGTTAATGGGGGATATGCAAGCTAGTCTACTCTTCCATCTACTTCCTAAAGTCTGTTCTGCATTCTGTCTCCACTGTGCTGCACCTACAGGAAATGCGTTCCTGTCAGTGCGCGTTACTCTTTTTTCGGAGGTGGATTTATTAAGTCAATTTCTGGATTGATTGAGTGGATATCCAATTTTGCTCAATTGCTTCTGAAAAAATGCTGCTGTCAGTGAAGACATACCCTGAGTGACAAGAGAAAGGGGCTGACAGAGACAGGAGCTGGAGGTGGGGGAAATGGAGAAGAAGAGGACCGAGACAAGCTGGGAGGACAGAGGCAGAAGGCTCTATAAGCACTAAGTAACACTCCCTTATGGAAGCTGGAAATGAATCCCATGTGTGTGGTTTCAGCTGATGGTACTGCTGTTTTTTCAGCTTTTTTTTTAAATGTATGAAATTACATTTTTTAGAACAAAAAAAAAAAAAAAAAAAAAAAAAAAAAACAGAGGCCCTTTAAAGGTTGCAAAGTAAAATCCTTAGAAGGTAGGAAATGACAAAACTGACTTTAATTTGCCCCCTTGTGTTCATGCATTGCAATGTACTCTTTAATGACAATCACACACCCCTTTCCTCCCTCACCCCAAATTTTGTGTAATGAACACACTTGACAGGTTCACAATCTCTTTATGGACAATTCACAAACAGAAAAAGAGATGAAATTAATCTATGAACTAAGTCATTCCTTATGAATAATTTACCCAATTCTATATAGGCTTGATTCAGGAGAGTACTTAAGTGTATTCTTAAGTCCATCCCTACTTAAGGCAGGACTTAAGTACATTTGCTTCCCTGGGCCTTAAGGACATGTTGAAGGATTGTTCTGAAAAGAAATGTTTTGAATCAGGGCCTATATAATATTTGGTCATCCAAAAACAGAATGTTGGCTGTCAATGAAATTGTTTGGACGACAGGGAAAGTGGCCGCTTCTAAGACATCCTACTTCATCTTTTCTGCTGCGTCGTAAGCAAGCATGGCATGATCAGTCATGAACAGTATGATGCATAAACAGAAACTGATGGGGCCTCTCCATTCCCCTCCCCTAGCCCTCAGAGATACACTTGTATTTCTGTCTCCACAGGACAAATAGTGGTTTTGGGGGGTTTTTTGAACTTTTTATCCATCCCTTTCCTCTGCTAATAATGCCTTTGTTAGCACTGTAAGCACCAAGGATATACATTCTGCAACTCTTAGCTGAATGATTGTAAAAGATGGCTTCCCATGGGTGCATCTACACTTGAAAATTAAGTTGACTTAAGCCCGCTTAAGTCTACTTAATTTACTCACCGTCTACACTACAATTTCCTTAAGTCGACTTAAGCTGCTGCTAACGTCAACTTAAGGAAATTTTAAGTCAACTTTATTAAACCTACTTTAAAGTTGACTCTACTGGCTAAGTCGACTTTATTAAGTGTACTTAGCCAGTGTAGAAGTGGATTAGCCCTACATCGACTTTAAATTGACTTAAAGGGCCCCCAGGGCTCCTCCACTGACCTCCCTGCCAGGGTGGCTGGCACAGCTAGAGCCTGGCGTGCCCACCCACAGGGCAAGACACAGCTCTGCCCACCCTGCTCCTATGCCCTGCCACTGTCCCTGTCCTGCTCAGCCCCCATTGTACCCTTGTACACTGGGGCAAATGCTGAGCCCCTTGGCACTTTGAAAGGGGTGCACCTCCCCCCCCCACCATGGACCAGTCCCAGGTCCACCTAGTCCCTACAAGTTGACTTACGCATCCAGTGTGGACACTCTAAGTTGATTTGACAAGGTCCACTTTAAGTCGACCTAATTTTATAGTGTAGATATGCTAAGTCGACTTAGCAAAGTCAACTTATTTAGCCAAGTGTAGACATAGCCCATGGCACTTATCTGCCTGTCTTCACCAAAAACTAAAACAAAGGACTATCCTCTGTGAAATAATCTTATTTTGATAATGAACAGATTGTAGCTGTGACCTCAGTTATTTATATTGCAAGCAGGTGATGGAAATAACATTTGTTCCTCAGTGATACCTGGTATGTTTTCTGTGTGGTGATCTGACATTTAAATGCTTTAAATTTTCTTTTCCTAGTAACAAACTACCCTCTCAAAACACTAAAACATATGACCTTTGTGAACCAATGTCCCCACTCACAGTTTGTGTTAGCCAATAAATGAAAGAGGAAAAGGTAGTACAATTTTATGTAATGAAAAATCCCCATTTTAGTAGGAAGTGCACCAAATTACAAGTGATCCCATCAGGCTGAGGAGATGCAAACCAGTTCATTAATTTAAAAAATTTCCATTGGTGTGTGATGACTTTCACGAATAATTGTTTATAGTGTATGCAACCTAAATTTCAGAGCAAAAAAAAAAAACCTGTGTCTGTGAGGTCCTGGCATACTATAGTGGGGGATGTATATATCAGTAGATGAAACCTCTATATTATTAAATTTAGTTGCGAATCCACAGCACTACTTTCAGAAATGGGCTACAGATAACCTCAAAAGTTAAAGGCTGGTGATGTGAGTTCTTCAAGCAAAACTCTTGAGTCACTCCCAATACAGTATTCTTTTTAAACTTGTTGACTCCTTCCGGTGATTTTGGTTATTAAATATCCTTAGGTATAATTAAAACCCAACTGAAGCTATGGCTAGCTAAAGAACAAAACTACCAATTCTAATCACAAAACACTTTGCACATGCCATTTCTGTCCAAGTGTATACAAAAATAATCTTAGGACAGCAAACCTTGCGAGAATTACTTATAAATGAGCCAGCCATTTTATATGGCTATTTAGAAAGGGATCAATTCCTGCCGATACTGACTGGGAAATGTGGGGTAACATTGTTGCAAAGCTGCAGCATGAAGAAAGCAGGGACTGTGCACTGCAGAGCCAGGAATAATAAGAGACTTCCAGAATTGCCTCGTGATTTTGAATGCCTCCATTTCTGACTGCCCACTTGAGACTCCTTAAATGGGTCTGATTTTGAGAAAGTGCTCAGCACCCACCCTCTGAAAATCCAGCTCCTTTGAGGTGCCTCCATTTGGGTGCCCAGAAATTGTGGTCTCCCAAATCACTAGGCACTTTTGCTTGGAGGCTCACACTCAGAAATGGCAGTATTGAACATGCACACACAGTGCCTCCTCTGTTGGAACATGCAGGACTGCTGTCTGCATTAGTTGAATCCAAGGCGTACAAACTGCAGCATTTGGGCTATCTCCTACAAAAGTGGACTTGGAGACAGGACTCCTGCAATCTCTCCCCACAGTCTGGTACTATTGTACTGAAGGGGCTGCTATTATTTGGCCCAAACATGTTTGAATGGCCTTAGTCAAATGAAGCAGAAAGCAGTTGCATTTAGCTCACAGCCATGGCTAGATCCTGGGCTTGGTCATTCATTGGAGCAAAGGCCCTCTCCTTTCTAGCCAAATGGATGGCATCTATAAAATACAACTGACACTGGAAGGCCAGAGGCCAGCTCTTGCCCAGGCTACAGGCATTAGCCAAGAACTAACAAACTCATAGCTGGAGACAAGAGTATGTTAGTTTTGCTTAAAGCAGGTATTGGGCTCTTATAAGAATACACGGATTGTTTAAATTCTATGTAGTGCTTATACGTAGCTACATGCACTGATCTCATGTGTAATGGCATGATCCCATCGTCCATGCCATCAGAAATTATATGAGTTTTGCTTTATAATTTTGAAAATGTTAACTCTGGACTTGTGAAACCAGGCCTGAGAATCGTCCTCTCCCGCTGTCAAGGAATATCACAACACAAGAGATTGGTCAATGGACCTCTTGCATTTGAGAAATGCTACGCACAAGGAAGCTTGTGAGCCGCTCCACATAGCAAGACAACAGCTATAAAAGATGGCACATTTTGCCAGCAGTCTTGTGGCTGATTTTCATTTTGCTAATGGGTTTCATCCCTAAACCAGCCTGCAGTTGCACATCATAGGAAGTCAATTCAACTTTTTCAACTACTTTTAAACCTCAAGAACTATGTGCACTTTCTGTGTAATTATTATTATATTTACAAGCAAACAATGGCAGACTGGAATAACACTAGAGGACTGTAGAAGGGTTTTTTGTTTCATTTGTTTGTTTCACATAACTGTGCCATTATTTCTTCTTTCCTGGGAAAATAAAAGGAAGGTCTTCTGTTTAATTAAAGCTGGAATTTATTAGTCCCCCCCACCCCCCAAATTGATGCTATTATTAATTTTTACTAATTCTGCACATTTCTGCTAGTCTACTATCTCCCCCTACGCTGCTTAATTATAACACATCACAACATTAACTGTGGTTGGTTTTAAAATATGTGGTGAACTGGCCCTATTTATGATGCCCTTGCAGACACTGGTTATATGTGAAAGTGTCTTCATGAAGCTTTTGCCAACTGCTATGGATGACCTGAAACCAGCAACCTTGCTGTAGCTTCTCCACCATGCCTTGGGTAGGCAATTCTTTCACTGGATTGGGTCTGAGGTGGCATTTTATCTCCATTTTACCCTTCCATTGTACAGATATGCATGACTGCAAAAGGGGAAGGCATGATGAATCAGGACCAGAAACTCTCAATTTTGTACTCTACAACTACAATGGCAAAAAAATTTAGACCCTGATTCAAGAAAGCACGTGAGCACGTTTAATATAAATTAGTGCTTACATGCCCCATTGACATCAATGTGTTAACAACTTACTTAAGGCCAAGCATGTGTTTAAGTGGCATCTTAAATAGGGATGCTTTATTGAGTTTGGGCCTTGCAGCACCAGGGGAAGCAGAAAAGGATGTCCCAAACATTATCTAGATAAAATTGAAAATAGCAAGCTCTGAAGTGATTGTTTTATTGATTGAAGAATGTAAAGATTCTCGCTTTTGATGCTACTTCTGTTGGGTCATATTCTGCCATCCTTGCTCCTAATTATTAGTAAGATGGTAAGAATTAAGAAGTAAAACAAGGGTTGTTACAGCAATGGCTCAATAAAATGAGATGACAATGACTTATCCAGAGAAAGATTAACAGCAATTTGTACAGAGTTACTCTGTTCTTTTTTTTCCAATTAGTTTCTTTCACAGATGCATGAACAGCAACACAAACACTGAAAAAGAAGAGATTGCATTCTGAATGGGTGACCATGACAGCTAACACAAACATTTAAATAAAGAGAACCATTTTACAAGATCATATCAGAGCATGTGGCTATGCCCTCACCGGTGGAAGTCAAAAGAAACTGTGGGCCAAATCCTTATTGTATTAAACGAAAATTTTGCCATTAACTTTAGTGAGTCTGAACTTTGGCCAGATATGTGCAACTGAGCAAGATTATTGCTATTAAATTAGCACCAGAAGTCCCACCCAAGATCTTGGTCCTATTGTGCAAAGTGCAGTGCATACATATAAGAAACGGAAGAGTTCACATTCTCAATAGACACAGCAGACAAAGGCTGAAAGAAAGTAATAAGTATTATCTCCTTTTTGCAGTTTACACAGAGATGAGGTGACTTGTCAAAAGGAATCCTCTGGTGAAAAACCTAGAATTGCAGATCTAGGACCTCGCTCTTGAACTGCAGTCCACAAAACCATTCCTTCCTCTTTGTTAACCCTGTTCATAGAGAATTTTATTGGAAAGCAGATTTGAACTGCGGATTGTTCAAACTGCATGTGAAGTTATACATGCGTGGGAATTAATGGGTGTTTAAGGAAAGCAATATCAAGTCCTCAATGTGTTATTTTTAAAATGAAACTGTCTTTGGAATAAAGATTGAAAATTGACTGTTGAGTAACATTTTGTTATTCTTGCGATATGCACATGACAACCCATCAATTCTACAGGAAGAGATTTTTTAAATGTATGATTTATAAGATCACTGACAGAATTAATTCTTAAATCACTGCTTCGTTGGCAGGGCTTAAAGTGAAATATTACACAAGTACGTATTTACTTGTCATTAAGGCATTTTAAAAAGATAAAAAAAATCCCTGGTGAATCAAATTAACAAAGATTCAATTCCAGGGTATTTTTCAAAACTAAATATTTCTAACCATACCAGAGACCATAAAAGCAATAGGAGTTTTACCTTTACTTTTAATGGAGGAGAATTGGATCCCAGTTTTGTAACGACAGAAGATCAGTAGTACCCAATCACTTTTTAGGGAACTATATGAAAAAAATTAGTGATGTCACAGAAGAAATGCTACACGGCAAGGAAAAAATTAGTGTTGGTAAGGGGAATACAAGTATTTAGGACTCTTCTCTGCTTCCTATGTACCTTTATAATGCTTTGTTTTAAAGAAGCAGTTTTGAGTCAGTTCAATCAGCCACTGTCACAGGTTCCTGACCAAAAAGGCTTACAAGTGACAAACCACATATGAGCCGGTTGGATTAACATTGTTGGAAAACATAGGGGCTGCTTCCCAGATATTCAGTCTAAGAGTGGTAAGATCACATGGTCCTACCCAGAATGGGGGGGGGGCATAAAACCTGTCCCCCACAAGGTGTGATATAAGTGACATGAAGGGTTCTAAGATACAGTTCATCTAGTAGTGGTAACAGATGGTTTCACTGTGTGTGTAAAAACATCATTTTGCAGAGGCTAATGAAGTCCATTATCAACTGCAAATTTCTCTTTAGTAAATTTTATTATAGCTCTTCACAATTTTTTTCTCCCCAAGTGAGTTTCCTTTTATTTCTCTCTTACACCAAAGAACATACATAACTTGATGTTTACTTTTTAATATGAAAGAATCTTCAGCCCCCAGTTGATTTGCTTCCTGATTATGCTTATTTTAGTGGGTGATGAAGCTATTGTCTTAATGCAGGGTATGTGGCACAAGGAGTAGAAATGTATTCCTTTCAGACAGCTCCCTATTTGTCAGAGACAAGGTAAATTGCTGGATGGGTTCTTCTCCAGCAGAAGTGTGAAATATACAAATAGGTTGGTGCTCTCTCTATAATTAGGTCCTCAAAATGTGGCTTTGGGCTCCAAATCCTTATTGTTTAATTATCGTCTGGTGGCAAACATGGTATAAACTTCCCACTGCAGCAAGTATCCAGTGAAGACTATTTGTAAAGACAGCTATCTAATAGTAAGATTTAATGATGATGCTGTGCTTGGATATCAGGAAAATACTGTATGAAGTGGTCAACAAATACTTTATTCCTTTTGACAGATTTGCCAAAACAAAGTGGTACAGTTGCACATGACAGAATTCTGCCACAATGGATTTCTGTTGTTTTGCAGCTAAGTACATTTTCTGCATAGCCAGCAGAGCCTACCGGTTGATGTGAAAAATGACCACATCTTGCTCGTTCAGGACACCACTTATTTCAAAGACTGGAATGCCATCTCAACTGGCTCTGTGGGACTGACGCTCAGATGGGGAGGCAATTGAGCCAGAACAATAGGGCACTAAGAGAACCTTTGCTCTGTCCCCTCATTATGCCAGCCAGAGCAGTCTAAGTAGAATGAACAAGGAAGTAATGGGTCATGGGGATACACCAATTGTTATTCCTTCTTGCAGGGGACCAGGAAAGGAATTGAGTGATACAGGCCAGATCTACACTACAGATTTATATCGGTATAACTATGTTGCTCAGGGGTGTCAGAAATCCACACCACTGAGTGACAATTATACTGACCATAAACCTCCACCCCAAAAGACAGCACTATGTCAACAGGAGAGCTTCTCCTGTCACAGTGACTACTGTCTCTTGGGATTTTCTCCCACGAAAGCTCATGCGATAAATAAATCTGTTAGTCTTTAAAAGTGCCACAGGACTCTGTTGTCTTTCTACAATAGACTAACACGGCTACCCCTTTGGAATTTGACTACTGTCTCTTGGGGAGATGGAGGAGTTGCACCAACGGGTAAGCATCTTGACTTAAGCACTGCAGCTGTGCTGACTCGGTGTTTTAAATGTAGATCTGCCCTTAGTCAAAACTCCTTCCTGCAACTGCTCTGGAGTGAAGCAGCAACATGCTGCCCCTACCTTAGGCCTGTGCCTAATGGCACAAGCTAGCCCTAAACTATGGAATACAGAAGAAACAGTGAAAGTGGCTATCTGAAAGTTCTGTCAGATGCACTCTACAGAAAAACCTGAAACCAAAAAAGAGATGATTTTTTCCCTAATCTTTTTCAGTGACACGTATTATTTTTCAACTCTAAGCTCTTAGGGGCAGGGAAGGTTATGTATCAGCTTTGTACAGCACCTAACAGTGCGGCCCAACCTGGCTGCATTCTTTAACCGCTCCCACAACATGAATGTTAAATAAAATAATGTAACAATCACCACAGTACAATTTTAAGAACAATATGCAAAAAGGATGAGAGTCTCAACTATGGTAGTGCCATTTGCTTAGGCAGAATTAGGTTGATTGAAATTAACTATGAATCAACCAAAATGTTGAGAGAAAAGTGATTTTAAAGTTGTTGGTACCCCTTTAACATTTGTATACACTGCTACTCAGTTTTTCCCTCAGTCTTCTAGAATTTCTTTGTATAATGTATAAAATAGTAATTTATACTGAAAAACTGAGCAATACATACCAGCATAAATTATATATACACATGCAACACATGGACATTGGTGGGAGCTAGAAACTTTCTCATAGATCCTTAAGGTCCCTGCAGGATTTTGAATGTCCATTAGGGCAGAGACAATGAATTGTGATGATTATTATATAATCATATAGAGAAGGAAGGCCAGGATAAGAGACGAATGGACAACATGTTGTGGTTGGCGCAATCTAGCCAAGGGCTGAAGGACAGATCGATTCAAGTGATTATATAGTTGTGAATGGAGCTTATAAAGTGTGTATTCATATTTGCCAATGTATGCTTCAGCCCATATCATTTTGGAACAGCAACTGCACAGGAGACAGGTTGTTCACCTTTATACAAAAAGATTGATATTAGCAGCATGAGCCATGTAGTAAATTGCTGCTTTAGCCCTCAGTTAGCCAGTGGCTGTTTCAGAATCTAATACCTATTGTTCACTGTGCTATGGAAAAAACTCACGGCTGGCTCCAATTTCCTTGAATGAACAACTATTTTAAATGTTACACCATCAGTAAAATGGAGCTTCACAGATCACTTTTATATGCTTGTTAAAGGCATGTAGGTTATGTCTACACTGGGGAATTTAGGTTGACCTTAAGTCAACTTAGAGAGTCCACGCAGGACTCCTAAGTCGACTTAAAGTGGGCCTTACTAAGTCGACTTGGAGAATCTATACTAGACTCTCTAAGTCGACTAGTTTGGTCCAGGGAGAGCCAGCCCCACATTGGGCTGGCTCTCCCCAGGGCAGCAAGCCCCTGAACAGTCCGGGGGAGAAGGGAGCGTAGAGCTCCCTTCTGCCCCGGACCACTCAGCTCCCATCTGCTCGGGACTTCTCAGGTCCCAGGCAGAAGGGAACCCTTCTAGCTGGGACCCGAGTGGTCCCAGCTAGCAGGAAGAGTGGGAGACCTGCACTCCAGCTGAATTTCAAGTCGACTTAAGGAGCAGCATGCTTAAGTCAACTTAATTTACTAGTGTAGATGCACCCGTAGTGCCCAATGGAAGAATCTGTGATGCAATAAGCTGTTAGTGGCTGGTGTCATTAATCAGCCCTGACCAAAAGTCAACCGGGAGCAGAGCTGGTACTGACCAAGGACATACCTTGCTTCCACAATATAGCAGACATAACATGCAAGCTCTGTAAAATAAGCTAAGACCAGGGCAAATAAATGATGTAAATAAGTGTGGAAAATAACCAGCTGTGTATGCCATTTTCCCCACTCAGCAAAAATAAGTGTATAAAAGGCAGTGGCTAAGCCCCCCAGTTTGGAACTTCATCGTTGGGGCAACTGCTGTGTTCACCACCACGAGTCATCATTCCCATGCCTGCAGTGGTTTAACTTGGGTTTCCATCTGCTGAAGGGGCGCAAGTATTGGTGTGTTCCTCTCTCTCTCTTTTTCTTCCTTGTCTGTATCTTAATAAAACTGTTTGCTTGTACCTTTCACTTTGCTTCATGGTGTTGTGCCTACCAAACCCATTGAGCCTTAGGACCCATGCTAGTCTGTGTAGCTGGTATCTTCTTGTAACAATGCATGCATTTATTAAGGTTATGACTGCGGCTGGAAATGCATGGCCATGCAAAAGAATATGGGGAAATAAGTATCAATTTATACTGGTACAAGCCAGTAGCAAATAACACTAGCCTCTTCATCCACTAGAGCAAAGAAGTAGTGTAGGTAGAGTCTGGTGAGCCTCTTTCCCCCACGAAATTTTTTCCTTCCGTGTGTGGCAGACTGTCAGCACGGACCCACCAGCAGGGCACCTCCTGGCAATGGTTCTGGGTAAGTAGCCTCAAGTGGTCCCTCTGCTGGTAACCAGTGCTCTCCCCCCACACACCAGACTCAGTCCCCAAGTCCTCTGCTTGGACCTCAGCCCTCCAGCTGAGCCCAAAGTCCACCCCTTCCAGGGTATCTAGGGCCCCTGGCCCACTTTGTGGCAGTGAGCCAGGCCTCATCCAGCAACCACTTCTCTGTGGTCATAGTCCAGCTCACTATAATCCAGCCTCAAATTAAAACAGCCTAGGGCCAATGAGCTCAAAACCCCATCTGCCACCCACACCATTCCTGGCACACTGAGGGGTAGCAGGGAGGGACCTGTGCCCACACTCTACACCAGGCCCCAGCCCAGGGACCCTATGTGTCTCTTCAGAGGCCTTCTGCCTTCCACCAGTCTCTTCACTTCCTTCAGGCATCAACTCCCTGGGCCGCTTTCCCAATCACACCTCTCTCACCAACCTGGATCCAGCCACTGCCCACTCCTTGCCCTCAGACCACTGCTCCAGCCACTCACCACTGTCCACTGCCTCCAGGAGGTTCAGCTTCTCCAAGTGGCAGCAGCACACTCAGAGCTCTCTGGGGTCCTACACCCTTCAGTCTGCAAGCCCAGGAGAGACCTTTTCCCTACCAGCTCCCCAGGCAGACTGACTGTCAACCCTGCTGCCTGCCTTCTTTTATACTGGCTCCTGCCCTCTGATTGGCTCTGGAGCCCTCTGCAGCTGATTGGCTGTCCCTCTCCAGCCAGTTAACCCCTTCTGGGCCAAAGTGAAGCTACTGTTCCACTACACCCCGGTATATACCCTCAATGCCTTTGGAGCCATCCTTGCTGCAGCTAACCACGCTCATCCTCTGTCTTCTACCTTTACAGTGGAGAAGTGATGCATTGACTGGAATGCATTTACTGTCTGCGCAGCCAGTAAAGATGTGGCACTGAAAGTGAGTTAGAAAACTGATGGGGGTTATGCAAGCTACTCTGCATAGCTTGCATAATGTAAAATTTAATTGCCTGTGTAGACCTTGCTAAAAAGTTAGCTGAACCCAGCTATGTTGTTCAGGGGTATGAAAAATTCACACCCCTGAGCTACATAGTTAAACCAACCTGTCCCCCATTGCAGACAGAATTCTTCTGCAGCCTTAGCTACCAGCCTTTGGGGAGATGGATTATCTACACCAATGAGACTATTCAAGAAATGGCTGTTAACACCCCTGCAGTCCCAGGACAAAATGAGCAGTAAATGGGTTACAGATTGCTCTAATAGGCCATAGTGCAGTGTCTTTGTTAAACCCATGACTTTTAGTGTCTAGGAAAATTTTGAATGTAAGTTCCCAGACTCATCTTTGAAAGTGTTGTGCATGTTTTCCTTGATGACACAGACTGAGAGGTCAGATATGGAGTGATTGCTTTGCTGAAAGTGGGAGATAGAGTGTTTTTGTCTTTATTATTCTGTGAGAGGCCATCTGAGAGCATCATGACCTTCTGGAACCATACAGACAACTATAAACAAGAAACCCACAATTGGCCACACTTACCTGTGAATGATCCTTGAGCGTATGTGTTAACTACTTATATGAAAGGTCTCTTTGACCTGGTATTTAGCTGTGACACTCACATGGCTGCTATAGCACTTCACTTGAGCCACGATCAAGGCCAACAAGAGGTGTTCTCCTGTTGCCAGTGGTAATCCATCTCATAGAATCATAGGGTTGGAAGGGATCTCACGAGGTCATCTAGTCCAACCCCCTGCTAAAAAGCAGGACCACTCCCACTAAATCATCCCAGCCAGGGTTTTGTCTAACCGGGCCTTAAAAATCTCCAGAGATGGAGATTCTACCACCTCCCGCTGTACACCATTCCAATGCTTCACCACCCTCCTAGTGAGAAAGTTTTTCCTAATATCCAACCTTGACCTGCTCAGCTGTAATTTGAAACCGGTGCTCCTTGTTCTGTCCTCTGCTGCCATTGAGAACAGCCTAGCTCCCTCCTCTTTGGAGCACCCTTTCAAGTAGTTGAAGTTTGCTATCAAATCTCCCCTCAGTCTTCTCTTCTGTAGACTAAATAAGCCTAGCTCCTTCAGTCTCTCCTCATAAGTCATGTGCCCCAGACCCCTAATCATTTTTGTTGCCCTCTGCTGGACTCTTTCTAATTTGTCCACATCTTTTCTGTAGTGGGGAGCCCAAAACTGGACACAGTAGTCCAGATGCGGCCTCACCAGTGTCAAATAAAGGCCTCGATGTGCTGGCAATACTCCTACTGATGCAGCCTAATATGCCATTGGCCTTTTTGGAAACAAAGGCACACTGTTGGCTCAAATTCATCTTCCCATCAACCATAACCCCCAGGTCCTTTTCTACAGCACTGCTACTTAGCCGATCAGTCCCCAGCCTGTAGCAGTGCATGGGATTTTTTCGTTCTAAGTGCAGGACTTTGCACTTGTCTTTGTTGAACCTCATGAGGTTTCTTTTGGCCCAGTGTTCCAATTTGTCCAAGTCTCCCTGGATCCTGTCCCTGCCCTCCAGAGTATCTACCATTCCCCCCAACTTGGTGTCATCCGCAAACTTACTAAGCATGCAGTCTATTCCATCATCAAGATCATTAATGAAGATGTTGAATAGAACCGGCCCCAGGACCCACCCCCTGGGGCACGCCACTTGTTACCGGTTGCCAACCAGACATTGAGCCATTGATTCCTACCCACTAAGCCTGTCGATCTAGCCAGTTTTCGATCCACCTTACGGTCCACTCGTCCAACCCATACTTCCTTAACTTGCCGACGAGAATGCTGTGGGAAACCGTATCAAAAGCCTGGCTAAAGTCGAGGTATACCATGTCAACGGCTCTTCCCGCATCCACAAATCCAGTCATCTCATCATAGAAGGAAAGGTATTATATTTTACTCCCAGTAAGGTGGTAACTAGATCAATGGAAGGACACAATACACATGAGTATGGTAGGTATTTTTAATCTCTTTCCAACTGAAAAAGAATTGCAGATATTGGTTGTCTAGCAAGCTATATACCCGGCCTGCCAGCAATACAGTGACTAAATAAATTCCTGAAAGAAACCTGCTGCTGGAGCACCACACAAGAACAGGAGTTCAACAGAGCAAAATGACTCCTGTGTGACGCACCAATACTTTGCTTCTGTAGCATGAGTGAGCCAAGTGCTGTGGGCAGAGATGCCAGGAGCTATAAATCCATGGGATTACCACTCAAGATAATAATAATCAACTGTGCCCAGCTCTGGTTCTTTGTGTGAGGCTGAGGATGGGGGCGTTCACATTGAATGGCAACACTTGGTATTATATTTTACTAAGTTTGCCTTCGGGATTAGGAAAGGTCATTGCCAGCTGGCTCCCATTCATCACTCAGCTGTCCTTTAGTGGTGTTGATGAGACTTGCTCTATAATTGAGCGAAGTCGGTAATGGATCCTCCTGAATTAAGCCGTGCCCTGCAGTTTGTACAAGCCTCTTGACCACGCCACTAGTTTGAGGGATGCGTAGGCTGGAATTCAAATGGCTCAATTATATGTGGTCATGAATTACATGAATTACTTCCACACACAATGTGGGCCATTGTTTGTACAGCAATTTGAGATTCTCACATGGAAGGCACTAGACAATACCACCTACAGAGTTCCATGGCAGGATGACATCAGTGACAGCCATTTTTAAAAAAGGGTTAAAAATGTGTATGTGCAAATAGTGGCAATGAGACGTACTTGTCTTCGTTTGCAAATGCCACATCTTTAAAACTAAAACACCATTCAGAACTTCTGGTGTATAATGTGTCACCATTTACATCTCAGAGGACCTATGGTCTGCACCTCAGTTTCCCCAACTGAAAAATGATGCTTCCTTTGTCTGCCTTGGCTATTTATATTGTAAGGTCTTCAGGTAAGGCCCCAACTCTACAGTGACTGGCACAATGGAGGCTTTATTTCCTTATGCATGCAGAAGTTGTGAGTAAGTAGCTAAACATTTGGTAACTGTAAGAACCCAGGGCCAGACTCTCACCTGATGTAATTTGGCACGAGTGCCATTGGCACTTATATCAGTATACACCATTTGGGATTTAGCCCCGCTGGCCCCCAAAAATGACATGCTAGTGTCAAAAACTTATAATAGCTTAGAAAGCACAACGTCCTGAGCCAGATCCTGCATGGTGTAAATTGGCATTGATTGCAATTGAGCTGCATTGATTTACACCTGATGATGGTCCCTTTCTTCAATTAGGATCTTAAGTATCAGGATCTCGTTCATCACTTGATCATCAGCTCATTGAGATTCTCCCCTCCTCCCTCACTCCCCCTCCCCCCATGCTTGGTTAACTGCTTTCACTGCCTTTTTATATTTTCTCTACGTGCATGAAATTCAGAAATTTGGAAGTGGGGAAGCAGAAGATCCAAATTAGTGCACCGCTGCCTTGTTCTTAATTATCAATCCTATCAACCATCTACAGCAAAGGGTACAAATCAGGATCTTGGCCATCATGCAGGCCCTGGACACAGGCAATGTACTCAATAAAGGCATAGCAATATTCAGCAGCAGATTCCTCTTGCCTAGCACATTAGTGTACACCTCTCCTTTGAATCTTCCATTCAAGCTAAAATTAAAGCCTTCAGAGCCTAGCCTCATTAGCCTTTGGCATAAGTGTGCCGTAAGTACAGCTTCACTTTGTTTTTAACGTTGCTTGCACATGAAGGCCTACAATTATGCGTAGACATCTGGTGCTTGTTGTACATTTCAGTGATTATAAATTGTCTAGCATATAAACCTTCTTGACTGCTTTCTTATTTCAGAGTTGACTGAGCACTTTCTTGGGTTATCAGCCCATTTTTCTTTGGCCGGGTCCTTGTGCCGTAGGACTTTGTTGACCAATATATGCTGGGTAAATTTCTATATCACATTTTCAATATGTATTAGCCACATCATGTATATTACAATATGCATTAAGCACATAATAGTAATATAACATTATATTTTATATACATTTCTACATAGCTTGAACTGGCTTATGTCTTTCCATAACCCAATTCACTTATGCTAAGTAAACATTTTGCAAAGCTGAAGTCAGCTTTGTCTTTAAAAAGTAAGAAACTGTCAAATGCAAAATAGGTTAATGTTCTTCCCCAGTACCAGCTGGGTGGGGAACTTGCCAGACCAGTACCTGGAATGCTAGTATCCAAAACAAATTCAAGAAAATACAGAGCAAGATAAGGAGTGGGAAAAATTGGTGCGTTGGATTTTTGTGGCATGTAAAGTGTTTTGTAATTTATAAAATCATCCTATAAATACTTCTAGTGGAAACATGTAACTTGAAGCACACACTCTGTGTAAGGTGATTTTTACAAGACTTCCCAAAAACTGTTATTGAATTGAGCTTTTCTTCCTGTATTATACTATTGACTTTTAGCAATAAACCTGACATTGGTTATTTGGTCCCTCGAGTATATTTCACAATGAACCAAAGCAATGCTTACTTTGTGCCAGAGCTGAGCCCCAGCACCTGTTTGGAAAGGGAAATATTTCATTTCTTGAGAACTTTACCTGACAAGATAAATTATTCACATAAACAAACTTGGCAACCATTTGCCAACTAAACAGAGTCGACTTAGTTTTTTAAGTGTAGACATACCCTAAGAACTCTCCCTGCAGAAGTCATCTTTGGGTGGCTGGGCCAGCTCTGTGTCTTATTTGTTTGTTGTTTAGTCATTGGGACCAGATATGCAAAGGGATTTAGGCATGTAAAGATGCTGAAAGGCCCCAGTGGGATTTTCACAATGAGCTAGGTACCTAGCCTACTTAGGATCTTTTAAAAATCCCACTAGGTGCCTACCTAGCTTTGTACATCTGGCCTGGGGCTTGATCACATTCTGGGTTCATCTACTCCACTATCCCTTGTTTTTCTTCCACTAACAGTTGTCAAGACTTGGTGCAAATGTAATTTGATGACTTTCATAACTACATGTACTATATACCATTCAGTTTTCCTGTCTTTTCCCTTTTACTTTCAAATGTTTAACAAAGAATAGTGCTGGGATGGAGGCTGGGCTTACTGGGCGTGCTGCCTAGTAGTTAGGGCACTGGTCCCAGCTCTCTGCCATTCCCGTCCCTGGCATCCCTCATTTCAACAATATGACAGGCAGTCCAGCTTCCAGTAGGTAGCGATTTGGCCCTCTGGCTGGGTCACCAGTTGAGGTCGCCCCCATTCCAAGGTAAGAATCTAGAGAACAACTCCCCCACAACAGAAATGGTCTTCAGCTCACATCCTGGCCCCTGTGAATGGCACACCCTGAAC
Organism: Pelusios castaneus; assembly: GCA_007922175.1. Lineage (NCBI taxonomy): Eukaryota > Metazoa > Chordata > Testudines > Pelomedusidae > Pelusios > Pelusios castaneus. The sequence continues at coordinate 7,144,711 of ML685817.1, read as the reverse complement.
TCTGGACATCCAATGTCTCTACTTTCTCCTTTCCTCAAAGGTGGGAGGGGGATAAGAGAAAAGAGGTTTATGCCCACTCCACAGATAGTGTGATTGGTAGGGAACCCTGGACCTTCCCTTTCCTCCAGGCTCCAGCCCATGGCCCTATGAGATGCAGTGATGTCAAACATCATGGAGTGCCTCGAGGGTGCTCCCTTGGATGATTTCCTACTTCTCCCTTCCTCACAAGTCATTCACTTAAAGGCCAAAAGAAGGTCACACAAAATACTAAACCTTCAGCCTGGCTGGGCTTAGCTGGGAGCCTTCTTTCTTGGTGATTAGCCCCAGTTTCAAAGGACCCAAGTTCCTGGGTTTCTCTCCCACCACCTTGGGGCTGGCACACTCTCCCTCTACCCAGGGCTTCAAGCAGGCTGCAGTTCCTGATGATCCTCTGTCTGCAGTCAGACTCTTAGTTCAGGACTCATTCTCCCAACCCAAGTTACCTCTCACTTGGATCTCCATCCTGACCCCACCGCTAAGATCAGGTAGCTGCCATTTGAAGGCCCCTCCCATGCAGTGAAGGCTTCTGCTCTGCCCTTGCTCAGGTTTTCTCAATATAGGTCTGTCCTCCTGTACTATCTGCCCCCCTTCTAGCTGTCTGGCTGGCTGGCTTAAGCACTTCTTCCAATTTTTATTTTAAAAGGGTTAGTGTATACATTTTGCCTATGTGATCAGGCGGCTCCCCCCCCCACCCATTGCCTCCAGTCGGGCGGGGGGCGGACAGGCCGACCTTCGCTCCGAATCTGGGGAGGGGCAAACCTTGATAAACAAGCCTGGCCCCAGTCGGGGCAGGGCAGGCAGTAGTCTCTAGCCCAGGGAAGGGCAAGTCTCTGTGAATAAGCCTGGCCCCAGTCAGGGCAGGGCAGGCAGTAGTCTCTAGCCCAGGGAAGGGCGAGTCTCTGGGAACAAGCCTGGCCCCAGTCGGGGCGGGGCAGGCAGTTTAAAGCAATCAGTCTCACTATTCGGGAACGTTGTAAAAGGGGGTACACAGTCCGAAGAGGCACCACCAATAAACCTCAGTGGCTATAGCAGGATGGTGCCAAGGCCCCGGAGGCGGGAGGCCACGGACCAGGCCCCGACCCGCTCGGGTCGGTTGGGGAAAAGGGGTGTGGGAGGAGGACGCAGGCCCACCCACTCCACTGCGTCCCAGCCCAGGGCCCTAGTCAGTGGCAGAGGCGCCTGCCACTGTGGTTAGCGGGGCTCCTGCCGAAACGCACTGACCCTCAGCAGGCCCGCCCCTCACTCAGCAGTAGCCAACTGCCCTGGGCTTCTTCCTCCCACCCTGGGGGTTTGGGGGGTACCTGGATCTCCTTTCCTAGGAGATGTCAGGGTATTCCGCCAGAGGGAAGTTCCCAAAGCCGTCCATCTCATCAGGGGGTGGCAAGGGTGGTAGGGTCTCATCCCGCTAATCCAGGAAGGGTAGCTCCTCAAGGTCACAGGGACTGTTGGGGGGTTCTGGTCCGTAGGGCTCTGGGGCAGCAGGTGGCTCCCTAGGGTCTTCAGCCCAGGGTAGCTCCTCAAGGTCACAGGGACTGTCAGGGGGTTCCAGTCCGTAGGGCTCCAGGGCAGCGGGTGGCTCCCTAGGGTCTTCAGCCCAGGGTAGCTCCTCAAGGTCACAGGAACAGTCAGGGGGGTCCTCCACCAAGGGCAGCTCCTCCAGGTCACAGGGTCCATACCCTCCTTCCAGGCTTCCAGGCTCAGGGTTAGCAGCTGGTGGGGGTGGACCCTCTGGAGATGAGGGGTCACTCTGGTCCCTGGAGGCAGGTGTCCCCTTAGCCCATCTGGGTCCACACCACAGGGGGCGATCCTCTGGGCCCCAGGCAGTGGGAAGCGGGGACCAAGTCTTCTCCGGGCCTGGGGCCTGGTCCCGCAGCAGGGAAGTGTGGTACTTCCCTGCCGGTGTCTGGGCCCTGACTGAGGGAGCTGCCGGCTTTCTTATACTGTTGGGCCGGGTCCCGCCCCCCTGGCTTCCTGCCAGCCCGGATTGGCGGGCCCGGCTCCTTCCCTTTAACGGGGATTGGCTCAGGGCTCCTGCCTGTCTCCCTAGGCGGCCATGTTCCCTGGCCCTTGCTCTCTCCCTTACAGCCTACCTTAAATTCACCTTTTGTTTCAGCTGGAGGTGGCATTCCTCAGGGACTTTAACTAGTAATTTTTGTGGTCTGCAGTACTATCTGGACTGACATGATCTAAGGTAGAATCCAAACACCTCACAAGTGCTAATGTATTTATCTTCACAACACCTCTGTGAAGGAGGGCCATGCTATTCTCCCCCTGCCCACAGGCTCACAAGAAGTCTGTGGAGATCAAGGACTTATCCTGCTGTGCTACTAAATGGTGACTACCTTTCGGCTGAGAGGTGGCTGCATTTAAAGACGGTTGAAACATTTTTTATCTCTATGACCCCCAGCCCTGTAATGTGATGCATGTGACAGGATCCTGTGACAACGTGGTACCACAACACCACTGAGCAGGCCTGTGAGTTGCCTCCATGGAACTCTTGGAAGGATCAGGGCTATAAGCTGCAAGTTTTTTCAAGCACTGGTGGATGGTGTTAGATAAATAAGAGATTTGAACACTATTATCGCATTTGTTTCTTCTGGGATTCTCACAAATATATATTGTATTATAGCAACCCTTAATGATGTCATCAGAGTAAATCATCTAGCTGGCTTTTCATTATAAACCTCTTGCTCTCTTCTTGTTTTCACCCTTTATTACTAAGGGATTAAAATACCTGCAGTTCACAATACTAGGGAAAAAACAAGGGTGGAAAAGTGGCTTTTAAAATATCCACATACCCAGAACAAAGCGGCTTTTAAAATCACATTTGCACAACAAGAAAAAAAAAAGAAGCAAAAAAAATTCCAATTCAATTCATTTGTTTTATATATATATATAATTGCAGATGAATTTTCACTGCTAAAAAACTACACACATTTTATTGTGTGCATGTCTGGACCCTACTTGGGAGATAACTGATGACAGCCCAATCCCAGAACTGCAAATTTATCATTGATAAAAAAAAATGATCATATCATGGACAGTTCATCACAGCCCTTCAAAATCTGTTGTTTTTCTCAATGTCACAACAATTTGCACCCAACAGCCTATGCCAAGTATAAAGAACCCATTAAGGTTGGGCAAGCAGGTATACTGAGAGTAGTGTGACCAAGTTTAAAAAATCTTCCCCAAGTGCCCAGATTCTGGAAATTACCTAGACACACTGTTAACTTTCAGCATGTACTTACATGCTTTCTCACATCAGATCTAAAATCTTACCATTTCTTCCCAGGAATCGTGCTCCATCTGATTAACAACAGGAGTAGAGCTTGAGAATCACAGAGAAATAGGTCCTGTGGCAATGTTATTTGCAGCGATGTGTACAGATTTTCCTCTTAATATTTTCAGCCACAAGCAGGCTCCATTAATTTCACATATTATCCCCTAATTATTGATGCATACATTACGAAGAGGGATTTTCTCCCACGAAAGCTCATGTGATAAATAAATCTGTTAGGTTTTAAAAGTGCCACAGGACTCTGTTGTTTTTCTGCAATAGACTAACATGGCTACCCCTTTGGAACTTGACTGCATTTCTTTGGGGGATCCAGAGGAAGATTGTGCATCACATTCAGTTGGTAAGAGACATTATAATTATCTGTGGACTTGCAAGTATGAGATTACAGATTGTTCGATGCAAACTAGTATGGGGTGAGCAAAAAGCATGGCAGCAGTGGAGTGGGACGGAGGTTTACCTATTCAGCTTAGATTTCTACCAGCAGCTCAGCTGGCAGTAAGAGCCTGCTCTAGTACCCATTGAAGTCAATGTGAATCTTTCTATTGACTTTGTTGTGCTTTGGAGCAGGCCCTAAGACAGCAGCCAGAGGTGAGTCTACTAAGTGATTGTACTACAGGGAACATATCAGTATAAAAACAGAGGAAGAAAGCCACAGGAAAGGCAGCTTATATAAATAATTAGCAACAGATGAACCAAAAATAATTCCAGCTAGTTGAGTATAGATTTGGAGGCATTTCTGAAAATTATATGAAGTAGCCGAACTATTTTTGTTTGCCAAAGCCCACTCAATTGAGAGTTAATCATTGGCACTGAGACACCATCAGTTTCATTTAATAGAGGAAAAAGATGGAATGTGAATTAATCACCATTTATCTCCAGTGAAAGACAGGTTCTGGCTAGATTTCATATTTCCCCAGAAGCTAGGTGGTTTAACTCACTTTAATGAAGCTATGCATCATAGCCTTCTTTGGCAGCAATTATGGAGCACTTCTAGATATGAAATAAGTGTTGCATCACAGTCCACTGGGCAGAACCAAAAGCAAGTGCCCATTGTATCAGTACACAAGATGTCGTCAGTGGCTGATGCTTTCTAATCAGAAATTCTTGCACTCATGTAGCAGGTAAAAAAAATTCTGGATCGATAAGCTGCTGAAGTTCAAGATTTTATACTTAGCTGGATTGGCAAAGACTCTCATGCTGAGTTTTCAATAGCAATTAAAGTGGTCACAAAACTTCCCTCACACCCATATATATCCATAGTGTCAGCAGACAGGCCTGCTCTGAAGGTGAGATCTACATGAATAACTAGCAAGAACAGTGAGAACATTGATAGTGTCCATACCGATGTGTGGTAGGTTCAGTATGGGGCAGCACAGAGGCCATACATTGGTGGCTGACAGAAAGGGATATAATAGTCCTTGGAGTAAACATCACAAACAGATCAAAATAAACAAACAGATATGTAACCCATCTATGCTTAGGATAGATCACCTGAAAATGCCAAGATCACGGCAGGCTGCAAAAGGAGAGCAAATTCTCCTAGCACTGGTGGGTGACACTGAAGTTAGACTTCCCAACCAGCCACAAACAATGTTTCTGATTCCCCACACTGGTCATCAAGAAGGTAAAACGAAATATACAGAGCCCTTTCTACTGAATTTCAGGAATGAGAGCAGTTGTGTTGTATTATCTTGTAATGGTGAGGAATTTTCTTGTGGCCAACAAGAATGTGCAGTAGGTGCAGCTCTCAGATTCACAATGCAATGATTGAAGTTTACATTGTGATGATTGAGGATCAATGCCTAAGTTTATAGACACTGTGGTTGGATGGTCTCTGTTGAAATATTTATCATTCCTTTTGGGAAAGCTCATGGAAAACCATTTGTCTTTTTCTCTTGGCTAGTAAGCTCTGATCATCTAATGGTGTCTGTTCTGGTGTAATATAGCTTGATGTAAACAGGGCCAGACATCTCCCAGAGAAAACAGAACTGTTACTTGACCTGAATCATGTCAATAATGACTCAAAAGAGGAGTTATGCTATTTAATGCTGTAAAAGCTTAATGCAAGAGAAATGTAAATGTAAGTAAACTAGATCCTTACACCCAATCAGACTTCTTTAGAAGCTGGCCTGGTGGTTAAGACATTGGATTGGCTTCCATTCCTCACTCAACCCCTGACTTTGTGAGTGATCTTAGATGAGTCATTCACTCTTTCTGTTCCTCTTTTCCCACCAATAAAAAATGAGGTCAATAATACCTCCTTTCTCCTGTCCTGTGTCTGCTTAGTTTGAAAGTTCCTTGGCATGTACATGTCATTTCCTTATAGACATTGGTGGAGTGGTGGAATTAGGTATAAGCAAATCTAATATAGCAGAGGAGCAGAACCGCAGGTGGTGTAATTCACAATACCTCTGCTGATTTTAATAGATCCACATTGATTTACACCATCTGAGGATCTGACCCAGATATTGTACATCTCCATCCTCTCATATTGATCTAACAATCAGTATTTAAACATCCAATACTGTTTTTAACAGTATTAAATAACAGTATTTAAACATCCAATGCTGTTGAAATATTAAACATATGGTGATAGATTGCACTGCTGTATTCATACCCTACACATTATTATACTAATCTTTATACAAAATACAGTGTAAGGTATCATATAAAAAGGAATAACTTGCTGCTTAAAATATTTTGGTAGAACGTATGTAGCAGCATTATATAGAAAGTTATGAATTTCCCCCTGTTCAGATTCACGCAGACCCAATGAGGCAGAACTGGTGAAATAGGTTCTAAACAAAGAATTCACATATAAGTTGTAAACAGGGTCTTGAGAGAGCAAGAGGGAGAAGTCAGGAGACAAGGAAAATCTGCATTTCAGCAAAAAAAAAAGTGGAAAGAAACAGCATGGAACTTCTTTCATAACCAAACACCATGTCACCTTCTTTATTATTTAAATGACAGTAACGAAGTGTCATTCTCAGGAAAATGCATTTCAAAGGATAACTGAACTACAAACTAGTGTCTGACTAAGTGGGATTTTCTCCCATGAAAGCTCATGTGATAAATAAATTTGTTAGTCTTTAAAAGTACTACAGGACTCCTTGTTTGTTTTGCTGAACTACAAAAGTGAGGGGCAAAACCACCCCAGTTCTCTCCCCCAATCCAGTTCTCTTTTTCACCTAAGATGACAAAAGAAACAGCTGTTGGACTTTGGGAGTAGATCCTGGCTTCACAATTTGGTCACCAATGTTACTGGAACAAGCTATAAAAAAATACTTTGTAATTAGCCCACATAATAGGTTAAAAAGGCACTTATGCAGCAATTACTATTGGAAAGCTTCTGCTATTTAAGTTGGCAGAGTCCTAGCTGCTGAGTTGTGGCAGGCTTCTGGATTTATCTCAGTTCTGCCTATTAAGAGGTCATGCTGGGGAGAGGAGAAACAGTTACAGTCATCTCATCCATAAATTAACACTAATTATTAGAAAAACAACAGAGTCCTGTGGGCACTTTTAAAGACTAACAGATTTATTTATCGCATGAGTTTTCAGGGGAGAAAATCCCACTTCATCGGATGCTTTGAAGTGGGATTTTCTCCCATGAAAGCGCATGCTATAAATAAATCTGTTAGTCTTTAAGGCTATGTCTACACTGGCAAGTTAGTTCAAATTAAGGAGGCTTAATTTGAACTAACTAAAGCAATGGCTACACTAGGCTTTAGTTAGTTCGAATTAAGGGCTTCCTTAATTCGAACTAATAAGTTCGAATAGGGTATTCGAACTAAAGGGTTAATTCGAACTAACTAGTTCGAATTAGCCAATGTGGCCATGTTAATTCGAACTAATTTCTTAGTTTGAACTAACCAGCCATTGAAATGAATGGGGATCACTAATTCGAACTAACTAAAATTAGTTCGAATTAGTTAGTTCGAACTAACTAATTCGAACTAATTTTAGCAAGTGTAGACATAGCCTAAAAGTGCCACGGGACTCTGTTGTTTTTCCGCAATAGACTAAGACGGCTATCCCTTTGGAACCTGACTAATTATTAGCTCTCCCAGATGGAATAGATTTGGTGTTGAACATTAGATCTTGTGCCCATTTAATTTTCTTGAATAATACAGTATATTCCAAAGTGAAGCCATGTGTTCTTCCCTGTGTAACACACTCATTCCCAGTGGAAGAAATATGTGTCTGTCTGACTTATGAAGGGCTAGATTGAGTTTTTAAGCACAACCTTGAGCACGGGATATAGGATTGACCCTGACAAGTTCTCTTAACAAAACCAATATGCATTGTCACCTCTAATATTCACCTCCGGCTAGCTGGCATGTGTTAGTTACCACAAAGTAAATACAACTGTGTTTTTAGCAGTGAAGAAAACCCTTACTTCCCAATGCAACTGCCCAACTCACATTGGAATCTAGCCCTCAGCAACTAACAGTCACAGTATTGATTCATTCACACACTCTGAGCCCAAAAGGGACCATTGTGATCATCTGACCTCCTGCATACCGTAGGCCATAGAGCATCCTTAAATTAATCCCTAGAGCAGACCTTTAGTAAAACACCCAGTCTTTATTTAAAAATTGCCAATGATGGAGACTCCAACATGATTGTTGGTAGGTTGTTCCAATGGTTAATTACTCTCACTGTTAAAAATTTACACTTTATTTCCAATCTGAAATTAACTAGCTTCAATTTACAGCCGTTGACTCGTGTTATACCGTTCTCTGCTAGAGAGCCCATTAGCAGATTTTCTTTTCCCCAAGTAGGGACTTATAAATTAATCAAATCACCCTTTACCCTTCCCTTTCTTGAGCTAAGCAAATTGAGCTCCTTGAGTCTATCACTGCAAAGCATGTTTTCTAATCCTTTAATCATTCTCTTGCTCTACTCTGAACCTTGTCCAAGCAATCAACATCTTTCTTAAAGTGAGGACACCAGCACTGGACACAGTATTCCAGCAGCGGTCATATCAGTTCCAAACAGAGAGGTAAAATATGCTACTCCTACCCTAGAGTCCCTTGTTTATGCATCCTGTTTGATCATTAGCTTTTTTCACTGCAGCAATATACTGGGAGTGCATGTCCAGCTCATTATCCACCACAATACCCAAATCTCTTTTTCAGAATCACAGCTTCTACTGTCTTGTAAGTACGACCTATATTTTTTGTTCTTAGACTATTGCATTTACATTTGGCAGTATTAGAAGGCACATTGTTTGCTGGTGTCCAGTTCACCAAGGCTATGTCTACACTTAGAAAGTTAGGTTGACTTTCTTAAGTTGACTTTCTTAAGTCGACTTTAAGTCAACCTTATTAAGTTGACTTAAAGAGTCTTGTTAAGACTCTCTAAGTCGACTGGCTAGGTCAAAGGAGGGCCACGGCTCCAAAGGAGCCTTGGCTCCCCAAACTAGGGGAGCCACGGCTTCCATCGGGGAGAGCCAGCCACGCAGGGCTGGCTGTTCCCAAGACAGGCAAGTCGCTGGCACAGCTAGCTGTCCCCGGGACGAGCCGCGAGTGGCTTCCCGGGAGAAGGGAGCCACCAGTGGTCCCCAGCCAGGGCTCCAGCAGGGTATTCCCTCCCTCTGGAGCCCCAGCAAGGGAGCCCTTCTCCCCGGGACCACAGCTTCCCAGCAAAAAGGAGCTGTGGCTCCTCTTGCTGGGAAGCTTTGGGTCCGGGGGCAAGAGGGCCATGCGGGTCTCCCTTGTACACCTGCCCTAGGTCAACTTATGCAATAAGTCAACTTAGGGCATCCACACCGGCTTAAGTCAACTTAACAAGTCAACTTAAGCCTTAAAGTCGACCTAAAACAGGTGTAATTAAGTCGACTTAAGTTTTCCTTAAGTTGACATAAGAAACAGCTTAAGTTGACTTAAGGAAAGCCCAGCGTGGACAGGGAGTAAGTTAGGTCAACTTAAGCCTCCTTAAATCGACCTAACTTGTAAGTGTAGGCGCACCCCAAGTGATCCAGATCGCTCTGTATTGGTGACCTAACTTTTAATTATCTACCATTGCCTCAATTTCTGTATCTCTTTCAAACTTTATCAGCGAAAGATTTTATGATTTCTTTCAGGACGTTGACAAAAATGTTAAATAGCATGGGGCCAAGAACTGATCCCTGCAGTGTAAATGCCTGGTTGCGAACAATTTTCCATTTACAATTACATTCCGAAACCTATTAGCTAGCCAGCTTTTAATCTATTTAATGTGTGTTATGTTAATTTTATATCAGTCTTGCATTTTAATCAAAATATCATGTGGCACCAGGTCCAAAGCCTTACAGAAATCTAAAGATATTACAGCAGTACCACTACCTTTATCAACCAAACTTGTAATCTCATCAAAAAAGATACACCAGCCCACCTGTAGGCCACCATGGTGGAAGGCCAGGTCCCCAGGAAGGGGAATTCCATAGTGGTGGGGGGCTGGGGCTCCAGACTGGGGTGCCCCATAATGGTGGGCAGCCTGGGGCCCCAAAGGCCCTTAATCCAGCCCTGCCTCAGCTAGCTAAATTAAAGCTAGCATAGGTGTAATCCATTCAAACTGCAATCACACCCCTTGATTGCAATATAGATTTATAGCAGCATGCTACATTGGTGGATTGAGTATTCAGGATCTGGAACAGAAGGAGAGGGATATAGGTGGGACAAGGTTCCACCCACCTGAGCCCATGGAACAGCTTCAGAAGGGCAACTGCAGTCTATGGGCAGGAGCAGGTTATGTCTCTCCTCAAATCATCTCCCTGGCAAGAAAGAGGAGCAACTCAGTGACAGACTCCCCCAGCTCTGCCCCTTCTCCGACCTCCCTGTGTCGCATCCTCCTCTTCCTACACAGACCATACAGAGCCAGGAGCCACACCAGGCTACAATCACACAACAGCTGCTTGGTACCGAGGAATCCCATATCCCACCTCCCTTCTCTGGTTCTCCTGACAAGGGAGGCTGTGGTTGCAGAAACAGAGGCAGAATTTGTCCCCTAACAGGTAGTAAAATTTTGTGTTTATTATCATCTTCTTCACAACTCTTCCCCAAAGTATTTTTGGGATGGAATGCAGTCATTTTCTTGCCTTCTGCCATGCAGAGACGGCAACAACGAGGGCTGCGTCCAAACCTGGGGTCCTCTTAAAAACACAAAACAGAATCAGTTCGAACACCAGCCCTGGAATTTGGGAGAACCTAACACCACTCTGAATGCCTCTGAGAGGTAATGCTTTCCCATTCACAAACATTGTATGTGTGTATAACAGAAGAAAACTCTTATTAAAAGAGAAAGGGAGCCCAGCAGTAATTTGGGGGAAACCCCACAGCCATGACTGAAAGCTCATAACCATAAGCAAACACTCACCCCACAGTTCATCTGGCAGCACCCTTTGCCTCAGTTTCCCACTTTGGCATATGAAAGTCCAACAAACTAATGTCCCTTTAACACACCACTGTACTATCCCCCACCCACAGATGTCTGGCCTGAGTCAGGAAAGACCCAGAGTTCAGAGGTGGGTTCAGTGGAGGTTGGGAGGGAGTGGGGTTAAGCAATGCTACTTCTGCAATGCCACGTTCTGAGGTGCCCTCTTTCAACTCAGCTCTCTGTTGTGTCACTGGGTTGTGAGGAACCTCTGTCTTCCTGCCTCTTCATCATCTTTCCTTGAAACACTCTCCCCAGCCCAGGTCTAGGGTTTAGTCCCTACAGCTGCTCATCAGTGATTTCAGGGCCAGTCATCAATGAACAGAAACAAGGGTTATGTCTGTGATGACAGAGGCAAATTTGCTGCCATTAGATCCATGTATCTGGATCAATGGAGTGGTCAGTAAAGACATGCTGAATCCATCTGAAAGTTGATCTTCTAAAACCACCTCCTCTAGTGGCATAGCGCTATGTCAACAGGAACGTGTTTCCCGTCAGCGCAGCACAGTGAAGACAGTGGATAGAAGGGAAGTTACAAAGTCAACAGGAGTTACACAAACTAGTCAGCATAACTTGTGTAACTTCCATCGACTACCACTGAATTTTGCTGTCAATACAGACCGGGCCAAGGACACTCAGTTGAATCCAATCAGCTCTATTTTTAAACAGGAGAGGGGAGGATCAAATGGTGATTAGGACTCTCCCGGAGAAGCCACCATCAGATAAGTGCACATAATCCTGTCCATGTCATCTTTTGTGGGATTTGACAAGTGAAGCCCAACTTTAGTGATATGCTCTGATTGAGGGTCTTAAGCCTACTTCTGCGGCCTTTTACTCCCATAAGGACAACAACATTTCATTATCCCTGCATTCAGAAATTTTAATTTAGACTAATGTTAAATTTATCTATTACACAGGTTAAAAAATACATTTCTATACCTCTGGGTAGGGTGCTTCCATTATTCAAAAGTATAAAGTTTGGTTTATAAAGTCATAAAATACATACAGCACATTAACTGCAATAGCTCAAATAAAGATTAATCAGTTTAATGCTACAGTTTAAATATCAGCATCCAAATATTTGAGTACGTCACTCATAGAAAGTTATAAGTTAAGAGTAGTTAGCGGAAAGCAAATATAGCAATGTGTGGATTGTCCCTTAGTGATGGAAAATGTAGGATAGGTTGTCCCTCAGTAAATTCAACTAAAGTGAATTGTAATCCAACACCAGACAAAATTGATCACTTTGACAAAGTAGGTCTGTCTGCTGAACATGTAGGCCAGAGTAGATGTGTCAATGCAAATATGGTCTGCTACTGAGGTCTTTTTCCCCAGTGTGTCACTGATACCAGGAGAGAGCTCATGCAGACCCTGCTTACATCCTCCTTTGCAAATTCTGGTATACTGTGTCTGAAGATCTCCTGTTGTTATTCATTACATTCACATCTTAATCTCTAATGCCTTCTGATCAATAATTGATGGATTCTCCCAACGCTTCAACAGATGAGTGTTTAGATATTGCTGACTTGAGTTTGTGTAGTTTCTCACATGGGAAGCCAACCTCAATCCTGGATTTGCAAATGTGGTTGCTCACCTTCAAAGTGTAATGAGTAATCAACAGTGCTTCAGCAATCCACATTTCTATGAGAGGGTTTACCCCAGGTGTTCATGGACTCAAATATTAGTTTTGCTTGGTAAATATGATGGTCAGCAAATTGTTGTTTGCAGAGCAGGTGTAGCTGTAGCTGTGTGTAGTTTATGTTATCAGCGATCTGTCCTCTTCATTATTTACCACTCCCCTAGTTTTTGTGTCATCTGCAAACTTTATCAATGGTGCTTTTATGGGTTTTTTTCAAGGTCATTAAAGAAAACATTAAAGGCATTGAATCAAGAACTGATTGCTGCTTGACCCCACGAGAAACATATCCATTTCATGATGATTTTTAATTTCAAATTACATTTTGAGACCTATCACTTAGCCAGTTTTTAATCCATGCAATATGTGCTATGTTGATTGTGTATCATTCTAGTTTATTAATCAAAAATGTTATGCAGTATCAAGTTAAAGTTTAAATATGTTACATACATTAGCTTTATCAACCAAACTTGGAATAATATTACAAAAAATGAAGAGATATGTGCAAGTACAAGTGATTTTCATTATGTACAGGTAATTCATCATTATTCTTTGCCTCACTAAACTCTGCATCTAGAAAAGCACTGACATTTGTGGATGCGGGAAGAGCCGTTGACCTGGTATACCTTGACTTTAGCAAGGCTTTTGATATGGTTTCCCACAGCATTCTCGTCGGCAAGTTAAGGAAGTATGGGTTGGATGAGTGGACCGTAAGGTGGATCGAAAACTGGCTAGATCAACGGGCTCAGCGGGTAGGAATCTATGGCTCGATGTCTGGTTGGCAACCAGTAACAAGTGGAGTGCCCCAGGGGTCGGTCCTGGGGCCGGTTCTATTCAACATCTTCATTAATGATCTTGATGATGGAATAGACTGCGTGCTTAGTAAGTTTGCGGATGACACCAAGTTGGGGGGAATGGTAGATACTCTGGAGGGCAGGGACAGAATCCAGGGAGACTTGGACAAATTGGAACACTGGGCTGAAAGAAACCTCATGAGGTTCAACAAAGACAAGTGCAAAGTCCTGCACTTAGGACGAAAAAATCCCATGCTCTGCTACAGGCTGGGGACCGATCAGCTAAGTAGCAGCGCTGTAGAAAAGGACCTGGGGGTTATGGTGGACGGGAAGATGAATATGAGCCAACAGTGTGCCCTTGTTGCCAAAAAGGCCAATGGCATATTGGGCTGCATCAGTGGGAGTATTGCCAGCAGATCGAGGGATGTGATAATTCCCCTCTATTCAACACTGGTCAGGCCGCATCTGGAATACTGTGTCCAGTTTTGGGCTCCCCACTACCGAAAGGATGTGGACAAATTAGAAAGAGTCCAGCGGAGGGCAACAAAAATGATTAGGGGGCTGGGGCACATGTCTTATGAGGAGAGACTGAAGGAACTAGGCTTATTTAGTCTACAGAAGAGAAGACTGAGGGGAGATTTGATAGCAACCTTCAACTACTTGAAGGGGTGCTCCAAAGAAGAGGGAGGTAGGCTGTTTTCGATGCTAACAGAGGACAGAACAAGGAGCAATGGTTTCAAATTACAGCTGGGGAGGTCAAGGTTGGATATTAGGAAAAACTTTCTCACTAGGAGGGTGGTGAAGCATTGGAATGGGTTACCTAGGGAGGTGGTAGAATCTCCATCTTTGGAGATTTTTAAGGCCCGGTTAGACAAAACCCTGGCTGGGGTGATTTAGTGGGAGTGGTCCTGTTTTTTAGCAGGGGGTTGGACTAGATGACCTCGTGAGGTCCCTTCCATCCCTATTATTTTATGATTCTATGATTTAAGTGATGTGACAGGTAACACAAGTATGCCAGGAATATTTTACAATCTATGGAAAGGCTGCGTATCCACAGATTTGTTCCAGTTCTCTCTCTGGAAAGTTAATATGCTTCATTATAAAGTTCTTTACTTTTCTAGTATTAAAATACAGGGACTAAAAATATGGTAGAATATATTTAGCAATCTTTTTAAGAACTGCCCATTAACCCCTCCATAAATATTGTATTGAAATACATGCCACATATCAAAATATTGCCCTATATAAATATTTATCTAGAAGTTCTTGAACATCCTTTCTGTCAGCCACTTGCACAAAACCCAGCTTGTATAGGAATAAATGAATCATGGCAAGACTGTGAATATATCATTAATTTGCAGTGGGCACTACCTTAGTAGTGAGGGAGCAAAAAGGGTTGTAAGATGGTACATGAATATAGCAAGACCATATGTACTATATACATTGCACAGAGCATCTTGAATATGACACCATGCAATATCTTGCGGGGATTCCACAGGCAAAACTTGGTGGGCCCAAGCATGCCAAACATTGCATAATTTTTGTGCACTAGGTCAGCACCTTGCAATCCACCCTGAGTCAGGCCCAGTGCACAACTATGCCGTTCTAGGGGCAGGCAGAACAGAAATTGAATTTAAACTTGACCCACAGCCAGGACATTGAGGGGACAGAGAATTGCTGTAAAAGGAGAAGGAGCCCCATGGGAGCTGCATTATAAAAGATTTATTAAATGCCTAATCCATGACACCAATTTGTGTTGGACTATATAGTAGTTTTCACCCTTATTCCATTTCATTTTTCATATCAAAATTTCACATGGAGCTGCAGATCCCTTTGGAAATCTTAGCTATAATGGAGTCCACAGACCATAGATTGAAAACCACTGGATCAGTATATTGGAATGGGAGCAAAAGACTTTGATCATTTCAACTGCTTTAATGATGCTACTTTTTAAATAAATAAAATAAATAAATGTATGACGCACCAATGCTTTGGAATCAGATTTGTAAATATTTGTCTAAAAGTAATGGCAGAGTTATGCCCTGAACAAACACAAAATCCCACTGGGCATCATCAAACTCAGCAGCATTTTTAATGCACTTTGCTCCGTGCAAGTTTTATATTCATATGTAATCCATGTAAAATATTGGTCTCCATCCTAACACTGAGACTAATTTGATCCGTAGACACAAGGCCAAAGCATATGAAGCAAATGATACTGCTCTTTCCCTAGTGTGCATTTGAGATCTAAGTGGGTTATTTGTTGTGCATACAATTGATAATAAAATCAATAATGAATCAGCCTTTTCCGTACACCTGTAGATTTCCATTTTTATTGAAGTTGAGATGAAAGCTCTGAAATGTACATGCACTCAACAGGATAGACAGGCATCAGGCAGCTCTGAGGAAGGAGGAAATTCACACTGCAAAATTGGAATACTACTCACCATCAGACTGACTCACTAAAGAAAGGCAGAAGCCTGATTTTGCTAGGCATCAGCAAACTTTCACAAAAGCACAGGCTTTGATTAAGTTCAAACTAACCTAGTAAGAGCATCTCTATGTGGTTTTAAAAAGCTGCTAAGGAAACGACTGGGGGCGAATAATGTTGGCTAGCTCACCTGGAGCAGGAGAGGGCACTGGACCTCAGGAGGGGAATGCTCCCTGGAGGTGACTCTTATGCAAAGGTAGAGGGGGTATTGTGCTGCTATGGCAAGACGCACTGTGCATTTCTGTTTGCAGCTGGCCAGCTCCATAGCCAGGTGCAGGCTCATGTCTCCACCTCCTGTATTCCATTCACCATCCCTTCTGGGAGCAGTTTCCAACCTGTTGTGTACTAATGCAGCCACTATCTGACCCTGAGCCAAGAAGAAGGTAGGACTGGAGCAACTGTCCTCTGGTGTATCTTTGGCTGGCTATACAATCTGGCACCACCTATGACATGCCCCGATGTTCAAGGGAATAGCTAGCTGATCTGCTCATGACAAGCTCCTCAGCACTGAGCGAATCATCAGTGCACACACAGAAAAGCTAAAGCCATAAATACCCTAGCTAGAAAGTTACAGTGTAACAAGACTTTATTTCTTAGACTTCAGAACGATAACACACAAGTACTAGAAATAGTGAAAGAGAAAACAGGCTGCTTTCTAAGGCAGTGAGACACAACTCACACAAACTTGCTTTAAGCTGGGTCTCCCTAGACTGACTAGAGCCCCTAGCCTGTAAGCAGGGCCCTGAAGCCCATACGCTTAAATGATAGCTTGCAATTCTGACACTGTTTGTCTCTCCTTTGCACTGCTTAGGTGGAGTCCGGGATCGGGGCCAAGTACTTGACAGGGTGCAGCAACTAAGCAGTAGGAGAAGAGGTTAAATAGCAGAAAAGAAAATGGAACACAAAATAGAAAATCCAGATAAACAGAGGGAATTAGCCACTGGTTGCCTTTCTACCTAAACATTACAACAATGCAATTTAGTGGAAAGATCAAAGTGGTGGGAGGAAACTGGAAAACCCAAGGCTTGTAATTAGCAACTGGAAAACTACTAAAGCAGTGAAGCAGGGTCAGAAAGCCACACTGCTCAGAAACTTTTCTAAATGACAGACCAGAGAGGAATTTGCAGCCAGTAAGTAAACAAGAGGGAACAGCTATATGTTCTCCAAGGGTTTCTTTTACTCCCATCTGGTCTGAAAATAAAACAGAGGCCAGGTCTACATCAGGGAAAACTGCACATCTTATCTCGAGTCACACTCACTATTCAGGTTCTATTTCTAAATAGTTTGTAAAGGACTAATACATTTTTAGTAGATGTTTTAATAAATGATTACTCAATCATTAGCACATGCAACAGGTTATTTACAACCATGACTTATAACTATCTCTAGATGCATTTGTAATCATTTATGACACATAGCGCTCATGTCTGTAAGGTGCTTAGGGTTACGGTTAGGGTAACATTTTACAAACCATTTATAAGTGGACCCTAAACATGTTGGCTAGCACAAAATTAAACTGTGCACATAAGAGAGACAGGGCCAATTTGTGTTTAAAATGCCCCCAAACAAACCTCCTCAACCAACTAACATGTGAAACCCAAGTGCTTTTGTTTACACTAACGCCAAAATCAAGTTTTACTTAACCTATTTTAAACCATAAAGCTTTTGCTACTGCAGACATAGCTCTCAACAGCCTAAACAAAGGTGAAGACCAGGAACTGTAACCAAAAGGAAGAGCATGTTGGGATATCCAGAGACAGAGAAATGTTTTCATACAGTTACACTGACAGAAACAGAGACCCAGATACTCAGTTATTCAGTGCCTAACTCATTTTAAAATCGATGGGAGCTAGGCATCTAGATATCTTTGAAGTTTGAACCAGAATCTCTAGATGCAGGAGTGATGGGGACACAGCATGAGTGGATCCCATCCTTCCTACAGAAGGCAAGTCTGCAGCTTTTGTAGCATGGTTCTTTCCATCAGCCTATGGTTCCATGGAGGGGGCCAAGGCAGGAGAATGAGGGCTGGGTGAGGAGAGGCATGCTGGGGAAAGGTTTAGAGAAGATATGCATCATGGCCTCACCAACTGTGCAAGAAATTCTCAAGAAATATTTTCTGCCAAGCCCTTCTGCCAAGGTACCAAAGTCAGTCGCCAATGGAGAAGTCCCTAAGTGCATGGCTTCACTAAAGCTGCTCTGGCAGGGCAGAGCTGGAGGAAGACAGGAAGCTCAGTGTAAGAACAGATTCTTTGTGTTTGTTTCTCTTCACCATCAGGAAATTTCCTCAGATCTGCAGAGCTTCGGGGGCAAAATCCTGCTTCTTCCAGGAGTGGGTAAATAGAATTTCACGTGAAGGATGCGTTTAGAGGAACGCTGTGAATGGAAAGACATGACAGCTTTCCTTCATGCAGCTCTCCTCCAGCTTCTCTTCCTTCTATAGCTCTGGTGCACACTCAAAACAGAGACAGTGTGACAGAAATACTTTGGGTGCATCTACACTGGCGCTTTAGGTCAACCTAAGGATGCTTAAGTCGACCTACAGAACTCTGCATCCACACTGGGCACTTGTTAAATTAACTTAATAACACCACCTCTGAAGGTCGATTCAAGGCTTAAGTCAACCGTATTAAGTTGACTTAAATCGACTTAAAGCCAGTGTAGACGGTTATGTCTACACTACAGGCTCTGTTAAATCGGCTTAACAGAGGCAACTTGACTTAACAAGTGTAGACATAACCTATGAGCTGTGGAGATCCATACCAGCACTATGAAGGAGGCTATTCTAAAGCTGACACAATTTAGACCAGTCCCAAAGCTGAAGGCTACAACAGTACCTACTATGCTCAGGGTCCATCTCACCTAAGGATTTAGCCCAGGATGTTCATGCACATAATAAAATAGGCAAAATAAGTTTGCTTGTTATTCATTCTCTTTATAGCAAGTTCTCACTCTTAATTATCTTGTGCTACCATTGTTATTTCATTGCATACATCCCTCATACCAACAGGGGAGGTTGAGAAGAACTATTGAGTGAGAATAGCGAATGATGTCCCAAGGACCAGCCATTAACATCCACTGTTGTACAGAAAATTGTTTTGAAATAGTTTTACAGTGTGAAATCATTAAATCATTTAAAGATGAATTGGTATTCTAAAAGAATAACAAGAAGGAAGAGGATCCTGGGGAAATAAATGTATACACTTCTGCAGATGGTGATCTCTCATGAGGCAGGAAATATTTTTGCATCTATTTGTATAAACGCCTAGGAGAGGGGGTCCTGAGCCTTAATTGATGGCCTCTAAGTGCTACTGGAATGCAAAAATAAATAAATAAATTTATATATACATACAGGTTTGCAATAATAGTCTAAAGTTCATGCGAAAGCAAGTTACAAAAGTCCCGCTGGGATCCTATAATTCCTCGCAATCCCCAATCTCAATTAGAATTAAAAGATCCCCTGAGGAGGAAATGTGCCTGTGATGGATTGCTTAAGAGCTCTGTTATGATGTTTAGAAGGCCCTTGTTACCATAGCACCAGAGGTCCTACCTGTCTACGAGGCACTGGCTGGCATTGAGAGAGATGCAGAATGCCTCTCACAGCTTTTTGGTGTGCAAGAGAAGCATACGCATGGCCACCCTTCTTGGAGCACAAAACACTCCCCATGCCTGCCTGTCACAGGAGCAGATGCATGGGAAGGGACATAGCTTTGCCTCCTCACAACCTCTTCTAGGGCTGGGTGCATTTTCAGGGGTGGAGGGAGGTGCTCTCCCCAGACAGGTACTGCATCTCATGTAGACCCTAAAATACACTCCCAACCCCTATGCACACAGGTAAGAGACTTTCAGAATCTAGCTCTGAATGTTCAGTGGAAATTTTGGAAACAGTAGGATCCTGATCACGCTGCCTCTGAAGCAACTAGTAAAAGCTTCTGACTTCAGGCCAAACATTGTGTGGACTGACACCCCACTGAGATTTCATTCACTCCGGATGGCATAAGTCAGCAGCACTGACTTTAGCTCCTGATAATTATGGTTCCTTGCTCATCTGGTGGTGCTTACATTTGTTCATTGACCAAGGACACAGTTATAGAAGGTGATACTATTAAAAACATACACTGTGTAAAAGGAATATTAATACACAATTTGCGGGGAGAAGAGGGATGAAAAAAATCAAGCAAAAAACCATTTGCCAGTCATAATTATGGATCAAAATGCATTTCATTTGAAAGAAAAGTTCATAGTATACAGCCTGTGTGCATCCCTGATTCCTGAACACAGTTCTTCAGGATATTATATGTTTCTACACTAAATTTTACACAGTTCCATAATGTGATACTGACCCAGTTCACATTAATTTTTAATCAATATCTCTGCCACCTCCATTGTTGTTTCAAGTAAATTCTCATGCTCACACCCTCTTTGTTATAACAAAGTTCTGTTGTCCTTTAAAGATCTGAAGTTTTAAAAGAAACAAAATTGCTTCAAATTCCAAATCTGATTTCAACTGAGTAACAAAATATATATGCACACTTACATATGGAAAATAATCATAGTTTTAAACAAAAAATTTGAAAGGAATTCCTTCTTTTCTAATCTGCCAGCCCCTAAATTCAGGATTCTGGGCCAAATTCAGATTTGTAGCAACTTATCCTTGTTCCAAAGTTTGCACTTCAGCAACTGACAATGGCGGCAATGGCACATCCATCTAAAACAATGATGGGAATGAAGAGTAGTCAATTTGGTTTAGATAAAATAAGTGGTTTTAAAGTTTTGCCTATCCTTCATATTAAACTGAACTTTTCCAAGATTCTAGATAGATGGCAATCTAACTTGAAGTTAAATAATCAAAGCACTTAATAGACAACAGAAGGAAACGATGTGCTCTGGGGTGTTTAAGATGCAAAGGGGTGGTGCCTGGGCAGCTCAGTGCCTTCAGGATCCACAAACTTAATTGGACTTTACTTATCATACAAATGAGTGGAGTAGTGATTAATGTGACACAGAAAAATAAAGCCAGCCCTGCTATGGAGAAACAGGCATTGCACTGCAATGAACTTGAGAGAGAGACCCACTATCAAGCAAATCATTGTTTATATCCTCCACCTCTCATTCAGGCACAGAGTACCTAATCCTCTTGTACATCCTCCTGCCTGTGTTAACAAGATCCCATGGCTAACAACAGATGCATGCTGCACAGATTAAGAAACAGGGTTGGTCAAATTTTTTCAGCTGAAATTTGTCACTATCATAAAACAAGGTTTTGTCAAAAACTGATTTTTTCACAACAAAATATTTTCAATTATATTTTTAAAAATTTTCTTTTTGGTAAATTTCAAAATGAAAAAAGTTTGAACTGTAATAATCATTTCAGAGTCTGAAAACTAAAATCTTTTCATATTTTCAGACTTTTCCCTTCCCCTTTTTGCCCTTAAATTCTATGATTATCACCTATGCCATTAAATGCAATGATTGCTTATTAGCCAAGATGGTCAGGGTTAAAGTCCAATTCTCTGTGAATCCCTAAACCTCAGACTGCCAGAAATGGGGACTGGATGACAGAGTGTCGATCACTCAATAATTGCCCTGTTCTGTTCATTCCCTCTGAAGCACCTGGTATTGGCCACTGTTGGCCAATATTTTTTATTTAGTTTTGGTGGGAAATATTATTTATTTCTATGCTTATATTTTATCAGCTCTGTACATAAGGCGCCATGTGCATGATTATAGATATCCGTTGGTCCGTCCTTGTTTGTATTCAAAGCATGGCACTCATCACTTAGAAATTTTGTAAGGAAGTCCAGAACAGAAGAATTTTCATTTATGAAGAGTAATAATTGGAACTAGATCATCAGCTGGCATAAATCAGTATCACTCCATCGACCTCAGTAGACCTATATTGAATTTACACCAGCTGAATATCTGGCCCAGCAATTGTAGTGATAGATAGTCCTACAAGAAAAACATTTATACAGGCTAAATTCTGCTTTCTGAATATGAAGAGGAAAAAATGGAATATATTGGAACATAATAGATTAAAAGAAAACCTCCATTATGTCCTGATCCAAATACAGTTCATTGATAATTGCTGCCATTCCCAGACAATCAAAAACCAAATCTGCTTTATTCTGCAGAATAAAGCTGTAAACAGGAACATGTGCACCATCGTAATCTATACACTGGTCTAACTCTTCCATTTGCACTGTGCTGGATCAGCCAATATTGTAGCTTACAGTTCTGCCTGCCTGATTCGTTAGCCCACCAGTTATTATGTCAGATGAGACATTGTTAAATATTCACTTATTAACCGCTAATAATGTTTCTTGGTGTTGTTTCACACACAGGATTTACTTTCAGTTTCACTGATTGATTAAGAAAAGTCGTCATTCTGTTGGTCTCCCATTGATATAATTAAGCCACCCCCAACAAGTGGTGGTAGCTATGTTGGCAGGAGAAGTTCTCTCACCAATATAGCGCTGTCCGCACAGGCGCTTCTGTCACTGTAACTAATGTCACTCAGGGGTGTGGTTTTTTCACTCCCCCGAGCAACATAAATAACACCAACAAAAGTAGGGGTATAGACATAGCCATAGAATCTCTGGGCCTCAGTTCCTGTTGATAAAATAGGCATAACAGCACTTTCTTACCTCACACAGGTGCTGGGAAGATAAATATGTGCAGGTTCTATGGTAATGAGGGGCACAGAGATACATTAGAACAGTGGCCCCAACCAATAGATCGCGATCTACATCTGAAGGGCAGTTGCCATTGAAACCTATGAGCATTGTGCCATCTGCTGATGAAAGGTTGGAGACCACTGCTTTAAAACAGTGGCTCTCAGGCTTTCCAGAATACATAAGAACATAAGAAAGGCCATACTGGGTCAGACCAGAGGTCCATCTAGCCCAGTATCTGTCTACCGACAGTGGCCAGTGCCCAGGTGCCCCAGAGGGAGTGAACCTAACAGGCAATGATCAAGTGATCACTCTCCTGCCATCCGTCTCCATCCTCTGATAAACAGAGGCTAGGGACACCATTCTTAACCCCTTTCTGGCTAATAGCCATTTATGGACTTAGCCACCATGAACTTATCCAGTTCCCTTTTAAATATTGTTATAGTCCCAGCCTTCACAACCTCCTCAGGTAAGGAGTTCCACAAGTTGACTGTGCGTTGTGTGAAGAAGAACTTCCTTTTATTTGTTTTGAACCTGCTACCTATCAGTTTCATTTGGTGACCCCTGGTTCTTGTATTATGGGAGTATTTAAACAACTTTTCCTTGTCCACTTTTTCCACATCAGTCATAATTTTATATACTTCTATCATGTCCCCCCTCAGTCTCCTCTTTTCCAAGCTGAAGAGGCCCAGCCTTTTCAATCGTTCCTCATACGAGGCACTCTCCAAACCCCTAATCATTTTAGTTGCCCTTTTCTGAACCTTTTCTAGTGCTGGAATATCTTTTTTGAGATGAGGAGACCACATCTGTACACAGTATTCGAGATGTGGGCGTACCATGGATTTATATAAGGGCAATAATACATTTGCAGTCTTATTTTCTATCCCCTTTTTAATGATCCCTAACATCCTGTTTGCTTTTTTGACCGCCTCCGCACACTGTACGGACATCTTCAGAGAACTATCCACAATGACTCCAAGATCTTTTTCTTGACTCGTTGTAGCCAAATTAGCCCCCATCATATTATAGGTATAGTTGGGGTTATTTTTTCCAATGTGCATTACTTTACACTTATCCACATTAAATTTCATTTGCCATTTGGATGCCCAATCACTTAGTTTTGTGAGATCTTTTTGAAGTTCTTCACAATCTGCTTTGGTCTTGACTATCTTGAGTAGTTTAGTATCGTCTGCAAACTTAGCTACCTCACTATTTACCCCTTTCTCCAGATCATTTATGAATAAATTGAATAGGACTGGTCCTAGGACCGACCCTTGGGGAACACCACTAGCTACCCTTTTCCAATCTGAGAATTTACCATTTACTCCTACCCTTTGTTCCCTGTCTTTTAACCAGTTCTCAATCCATGAAAGGACCTTCCCTTTTATCCCATGACAAATTAACTTACATAACAGCCTTTGGTGTTACCATACCCCTTTCAGGAATCTGATTTGTCTTGCATACACCTAAGTCTCACCTCACTTACAAACTATTTGCTTACCAAATCAGACACAAAAGCACCCAAGTGTTACAGCCCATTACTACTGAAAAATGGCTCTCTTCCCATTTTTACTGTATAACTATAAAATAAATCAGTTGGAATATAAATATTGAACTTACATTTCAGTGTGTGGTATATAAAGTAGTATAAACAAGTAATTGTCTGTGTGAAATTTTAGTTTGTATTGACGTCACTAGGGGTTTTTTATTTGTTTGGTTGGTTTTTTGTTTTTTTTAAATGTAGCCTGTTATGAAACTAGACAAATATCTAGAGGAGCTGATGTACCTCCTGGAAGACTTCTGCATACCCACAGGGGTATATATACCTTTCATTGGAAACCACTGCCTTGGAGAGATGAGGAGAAATCTTAGCCTAATTCTGAGCCAAACAAATAGTCTTAGCCTTAGTCTACATTTGCTGCAGTTTTTGGCGGCAGTCGACGAGAGATACGCAAGGTACGAAAAATACCTTGCGTATTTCCCACCGACTTCCTAACTACGGTTGGAATAGTGCTACTCCAGTTACAGAGCTGGAGTTACAGCTTCAGTTCCATGTTCGATTGAGCACATCTTAACAGACCGCTCAATAGAATACGGAAAAGCGCACTGACAGCGATGAATCTGCAGCCGTCAGTACAGATATAGCCTTAGGGAGAAACTATTCATCCAAAGCTTCCTTGAGACAAAATAGGCCAAATCTCATGGAAGTGTTTCAGAACTTGGAATGTGCTCAGTGAGCATTCTGTGTGATTCAGAATAATTTATATTCCTCTTGGCCCAAAAGGATGGATGATATCCACAGAACTGGAGGATTTTTTCTGTTAGGAGGAGAAATTGATGATATAAACAGGGTATTTCTTTGGTGTAATTCTGTTTATTTACCAAGAACATACAGAAAGTCCCATTTTCCAGAACAAACACACACACACACACCAGGCAGAAATCCCCAAACCTACATCTCCATGTGCAAGAAATGTTATCGCCACTCCCACTCATCTCACTGTCTGCTGGTCTCTCATACATACATATACAGCTGCAAACACTACCCTAACTCCTGTATTTTCAGTCAAAAAACCTCTCAGACCTCATGCTTTAACTTCTGATCAGTTCTTGCTATGGCAGCCAGGTGCCTTTTCAGCTATCACTAAACAAAGGGGCATTAATTGCTCCTTTTATTTAGTCTGAAAGGAAACTTAGCACATCTTTCAACTTTAACCAGGTCTATGATTGTCTATATATGGAGGACCCATTTGCTATCAGCCACTAACACCAACCAGGATGACAACCTATTGAAATGGCAAGTTTTGCTAACTTGAAAATCAAAAGTTATTTTGACAAGAAGCTCACACTCCGATGACACTAGCATAGTTGGATTATCTTAATCCACTACCATATGGTTTCCAAGTGATTTTAATTGCATGCACAACATAAATAAGAGGTCATTGCGGTACATACTCTATAGACAGTAGCAAAAAAGTTCAAACATGCTGAGCAATCAGGTCAGGGTTTTCTGAGTTCATTCTAAAAGAACTGGATGAGCTTATTAAAATGCTAATGTTAATCAATAATAGACATTGCATCAGGAACTGTCTTGAATTATTCAAGAGAAAAAACTACTGAATTTATTCATAATCCAAACAACCGTTGTTCAATGGGAATCTTGATTTGTTTTCCCCACTGGCTGATTATTATATCAATATAAGAAAGTTTGCATATTGCCTGTTGACAGTAATAATCATGTCTGTGGCAGCAAATCAAACAAAATATTGTCATTTCAAAAACACTAGATTAAGGGACAAGTTCTGCTCTTAGTTACCCTTGTATAGCACTTTGGCTGGCATAACAGACAGCAGAGTTTGGCTCTAAGGCTTCAGGTGGGGATTATGTTTTCAGAAATTAAAGTACCTTCTTAACACAATGATATATTCCAGTAACATGTGTAATCTGAAATACTTGGGATCACTGGTGAAGTGCATGCAGACAAGTTCCAAAGGGGTAGCTGTGTGAGTCTAGTTCAGGAAAACAAACAAGGAGTCCTGTTGCTCTTTTAGGCTATGTCTACACGTGCAAGTTAGTTTGAATTAAGGAATCTTAATTCAAACTAATTTAAACCTTGGCCACACTAGGCTTTCATTGGTTCAAATTAAGGGCTTCCTTAATTCGAACTAACACATTCGATTGCTTCGTTCGAACTAACCCTTAATTCGAAATAGTTCGTTCGAATTAAGTCAATGTGGCCATATTAGTTCGAACTAACTGCTTAGTTCAAACTAATCAGCAGATTGACCTTAATGCAATTGGCTAATTTGAACTAAGCAAGTGCCCTGCATGGCCATGGCTAGTTCGAACTAGCATTCTGGTGGGGCCATGCTAGTTTGAATTAAGTTAATTCGAACTAACTAAAATTAGTTCAAATTAGTTAGTTCGAATTAACTAATTTGAACCAGCTTGTGTAAGTGTAGACATAGTCTTAAAGATTAACAAATTTATTTCTCCCATGAGTTTCCGTGGGAGAAAAATCCCACTTGGTCAGAAAGCATCTAATAAAGTGGGATTTTTATCCCACGAAAGCTCATGTGATAAATAAATTTGTTAGTCTTTAAAAGTGCCACAGGACTACTTGTTAGTGAAAGTGCATGAAGAAACCCTACTGAAAATGTGATGATAAAGAAGGCCATTAAAGTCAGTGGGAATCAGGCCCTTAGATATGACCTTGGTCCCAATAAAGTCAACAGAAAGTTTGTTTTTGATCTTGAGAAGCAGGATTGCGCCCCAAAAATTCATAACGAGAAAAATTCAAGAATAACACAGGTGCTAATATTTTTATTACTATATTATTTGGTCATGTACTGTGCAATAGATGGCCTAAGGCATTCTGAAGTGACATCTGTCCAATGTGAAACTGTAACAGAGAAGACAAAACAATGCATTGAAATAGGAATTATAAATATCAGCCTGTAGCTCTAAACAACACAGTTATTGTCACCGGCATAGACTGAGAGACAATTCATACAAATCAATTCTGGCTTGCCGTTTGGTATCAAAAAGTCATTTGCTCATAATACCTTATAATGGCATTAGATTTCATTTTCAGAGTTTAAGCAAATGCCACCATTTTCCCCCCAATCTCTTCAACTACACAGGACTTCCAAGTTACATTAAAAGAGTAACTGAGATCAGTTGGAAACGATCCAACAGAACAGCAATGTCATACACTTCTATTGACACAGCATGTTTTAAGAACAACTGCTTCTTATCTTATTCCAGTATTGGTGAACCTGACCCACATGAGATAACTTAATTCGTCTTCAGTGAAAATAGCCAACAGCCCAAATTAACACTAGATTTTGCAAGGTACTTAATGCTGCTACTCCTACAGGCAACGTCTTCACTGCAGAGTTAACTTAGGCTTTTACCCAGTGTTGCTCTTATCTGTCCTCCTTTCCACACACAGTCCTCTTACTTGAGTTCAGTAGTGCTTCAATCCTGAGTTAACTAGCTCAGTGAGAGATAGAGCCAAATCTCAGGTGCTTCTTTCACTCAGGTTGAGAGCTCTGCAATGTAAACTCAGGTTAAACCATTCAATAGTCCTCCAATGCCTCTCAGAACTCTCTCTGTATTCCCAAAAGGACAGACAAGTTGTCCTACAGTTCAATGCGACATAGAGGGGTTCAGCTTCCTGTCACACAGTGATGCATGGGATATGACCCCAGAAGTCCTCGTGATAGGCACAGTGAAGTGTACCCTCAGTGAGGACATGGTAGCTTCAGGAAAGCAGTGTGACCTCTCTTACCTTTACTAAGCTAACCCAGGTGCTCAGCCGCCAGTGCTGATTGCCCAAGGGAACTCTGCAGTGAAGTTGCAGGCAGGCTGTTCATCCGGTTTTAAACCTGACAGCCCTGTTTTTGGGTAGGTTGTCCCATTTCCAATGGCAAGACGAAATTGAATGTGATTTTGTCCAGTATTGGTCAGGAGACACCATTTTAAAGAGCATGTGGCTTTGCCCCACACGCATGACCTCACACACACCAGGCATGCAAGGAGCAAAGCTGTGCTCTTCAGAATGGCTTCCACAGTGTAGCAAGGACAGAGCCCAGTTACTCCCAGAAGTACCAGAATGCCCGGTATTTGGGGGGGTTGTGCCCTGCTTTTTAGCAGTCTGCCCTGAGATTGGCACTCATGTTCTTGAGCCACCACAGAACAGCTTGACACTAACTATAGGTATGTCTACACTGGAGGCTTTGTTAAGTTGACTTAACAAGTCAACTTAAAGTCAACCTTGTTAAGTTGACTTAAAGAGTCCACATTGAAAACTCCTGTTGACTGTCTGTGTCCACACTGGCAGGTACTAGGTCGACGGAGGAGTGGTGCATTGTGAGTAGCTGGAAGGGGGCCTGGAGGCCAATTAGGTCGACTTCAGGACTCTCCCCATCTACACTGGCTTAAGTCGACTTAATGAGGTTGACTTAAGCGTTAAGTCAACCGTAAGAGGTGGTGTTATTAAGTCGACTTAAGGAAGTGCTTAAGTTGACTTAATAAAAGCCCAATGTGGATGCAGGAGTCTGTAGGTCGACTTAACCTTCCTTAAGTTGACCTAAGGCTCCAGTGTAGACGTACCCTATGTTAGGCCAGTAAACAACGTTAAAATCAGAAACAAGTCATCTGTGGTGTGGATTTTTACTGGACTAAGTAGGGCAGGGGGGAGGGAGGAAAGCTATAGTTCACCAGACCATTGAAACAGCAGAGCTGAGGTGATTATTTCTCCTTTAACTTTTCATTCCCCTTTTCTATGTTCCTTTTTGTAGGATGAGAAACCCAGTCGCCCTTTTCAGGAAGC
Organism: Pelusios castaneus; assembly: GCA_007922175.1. Lineage (NCBI taxonomy): Eukaryota > Metazoa > Chordata > Testudines > Pelomedusidae > Pelusios > Pelusios castaneus. The sequence goes on along the minus strand of ML685817.1, from coordinate 7,116,032 downwards.
TTTTTAAAAAATGTATTTTATCAAATCAATTTTCAGCCAATTAGCACCTCATTTCAGATTCTTAGGCAGTAGCCGTTAGTGGCTTCACTGGTAGAAGAGAGCAGCACCGTTTCTCATTCATCTTGTTTCTTCTGATCAGTAAAACCCGTTGAAATTCCAAGGTCAAATGAAAATCACCTTCTTTATGTCCCATGTAATGTCTTCCCAATCAGCCTGGATTCTAAATGGTGTCTCGGGAGCATGGAGGTCCAGCACACTCTTTGTTCTCTAAATAAATCACACACACACACACACAGTGTTTGCGCATGTGTGTGTGTTTAAAATGAGTAGTAAGCCTCTTTAGCCAATAAAGTCCCCTTTTGCTTCTTGGTTTGCCCAATTTCATTTTTTTTAAATTGTCATTGCCTGGGAACTTTTATGAGCAATAGAAGTCAAGAATCATGCCCTTAGTGTAGCACTGAGCTGGTAATAAGGGACACTGAGTAGACATACAAGTGGGTCGGGGGACCCCACAGATACTGTATTAATGAATGAATGAGCCTCACAATGCTTCCTGGTACACCTTGATTGGGGTGGGGGTCAGGGAGGCAGGAAGGAATAATTTATTACTCCCCTGCAACAGGTGCAATGAAGCATGTTTATTCCCTTGACTCTCCAGCATGGCCAGAACAATGCTGCTTCTTCTCTCTACTCTCCTGTGTTGCTCTAGATTGGAGCATCTTGGGCACTACTGCAAGTCTGGTCAGGGCCCAAGGTGTCTGTGCAAATGCAGGAAGGGAATTCCTTAAGTCATGTACACTAAGAAATCCTTGCGCAACAAACTCGTAGCGCTATAATGGTCACATGGCTTTTATAGCACAGGAATGCGTACACACTGTGCTCCTTATAATGGAAAGGAGTGTCCACACTATTCTTTGCATTTTCGCCAGAAGGAGCACTGAATTGTGGGCACCTAGCCCACCATTCCACTCGCCAGGAGCCAGCGCTAAGGACCCTGGGTAGGAGAGTAGCACTGAGCACCGTGGGTAAATTCTCAGGTTCCCATGATGCATTGTGTTCTCCTGTCGTCATTCATGTTGCTAGTAGCCCTTCCAGTTGGTAGCTTCTTCCCCCTCTTGAAGGATGGATAGGGAAACACGCATGGGCCACAGGCCAATAAGAACCTTGCTACTGAGCTGACTATATTGTCAAGGAGAAAGAGGAACTATAAAATCACACAGACACTTAAAATATGACTTGGTGTTGCACTGTAGACAGCACTGAATTGCCTTTGGGGCCAAATCCCCAGTTTGTGTAAACTGGTACTGTCACTGCAATAGTTCAGAACAACTCCACCTATATTTCTTCCCAGTGACCCAGCAAGGGAAGCCCTGCTTCAGCTTCCAGATCCCCAGCCATTGCCTCTTTGGCAGCACCTCGCCCCCTCCAACCAGGGTATTTCCAGGCTGCACAGTGCTCTCCCTTCATTGTGTTATTCCCACCTGAGACAGGCTTTCCAGGCTCACTAAGGGGTGAGGTCTCCTTACCCATCCTTCAAGAGGGGAAAGAAGCCCCCAAATGGAAATTAACACTGGAGGGCTATGTCTACACTTACTAAAGTTAGTTTGAATTAGTTAATTCGAACTAACTAATTCGAACTAATTTTAGTTAGTTTGAATTAACTTAATTCGAACTAGCAAAATTTAGTTCAAACTAAACAAGTGCCATTCATGGCGCTTGCTTAGTTCAAATTAACGAATTGCATTGAGTTCAATGGGCTGGTTAGTTCAAACTAAGCAATTAATTCGAACTAACATGGCCACATTGGTTAATTCGAACTAACTAATTCGAACTAATTTTAGTTAGTTTGAATTAACTTAATTCGAACTAGCAAAATTTAGTTCAAACTAAACAAGTGCCATTCATAGCGCTTGCTTAGTTCAAATTAACGAATTGCATTGAGTTCAAATGGGCTGGTTAGTTCAAACTAAGCAATTAATTCGAACTAACCTGGCCACATTGGAACTAGTTAGTTCGAATTAACCAATTAACATTTAGTTTGAATAGCATATTCAAATTTATTAGTTCGGATTAAGGAAGCCCTAGTGTAGCCATGGCTTAAATTAGTTCAAATTAAGCTTCCTTAATTCAAACTAACTTGCCAGTGTAGACATAGCCGAGGAGTTCTTTGCCTTCCACTGACTGGGAAGGCCCTTGCCCCTGCCTCCCCCTTGTGCAGCCCCCTGCCCGCTTGCTTTCTCTTCAGAGATCAATAACAGAATGACTATCAACAGCGATAAGCTACTAAACTACCCTCTTTATGTAAGCCTGTTTCATTCTCAAGACAAAAGCTCTGCAGAGAAAACATATTAAAAACAGTACAAGAACCCCCCGCCCACACACATGCTCATAAATTTACCAGAAAATCTCCCAATCCTAACATGGACCCTGGCAGGAACAGCCCTTCAATGCCCCATCCACGGGGTTTCTTTTATAAATTCATTGTAGCTTCAGCTCAGAACAAGCACACAGTCTTATGGCATGTCACTAGTCTCAGCCCTTTCACCTCTGGGGCCCTCTGTGTACCAGGGATCCTGTCTGTTTGCTGGAGCAGGAAGAGGGCACTGAGCCCGTTTAATAAAACATGCCTTTCTTTGTCTCCTGGTCCCCCGAGAAACCAGGTTCAGCTAGTCTATGTGCGCCTCTCCAGAGAGTGGTTTCAAAAAGCTAATGATGGAGGAAGTTTATTAGTGTCCCCCTCCTACTAGAGAAGATACATATCATTCCACAATAGCACATCCCCAACTACGTATTTAATACAAGGGGCCAAAGGTATTAAACCTGATTCAATAAAGTTTAACTTTATTGCATTAAGCTCATTCAGGATATTGCAGGAAGAGTTAATCTGCCACAGGTGCATCTCTAGTGAGCTACAACAGTTTACTCCAAATGGCCCTTCTTGGATTTCAGCACACAGCCTGAGATCATGATACACTCATTTACAGTTCAAGACTCTCTAATCCCCACTAAGAGAGAGGATGAGGTGGGGCCATAACAGAACTGGAGCCCATTGAAACAGTTGCACAAAGGTTGTGACCCCCAAAGGTCCTGTGGGCTGTATTTCCAGGAGCCATTGCAGAAACAGTGTAACTACTTACTGGCTCCAACACACAACTGGATGTGTCTACACTAGTAAATTAAGTCGACTTAAGCATGCTTAAGTCAACTTAATTTACTCTGCGTCCACACTGGCATTTCCTAAAATCAACTTAAGCTGCTGCTTAAGTCGACTTAAGAAAATTCAGAGACGACTTTATAACACCTCGTATAAAGTCGACTTGCAAGCTTAAGTCGACTTTTTAAGTCAACTTAAGCAGTGTGGATGCCCTAAGTCGACTTAGTTGACTTAGGGCACGGGGGAAGGGAGCTTCCTTCTTGCTGGGACCACTCAGGTCCCAGCAAGAAGGGACCGCGGGGCTCCCTTCTTCCTGGGATCTCTCAGGTCCTGGCAAGAAGGGACCATGGGGCTCCCTTCTCCCCAGGACCGCTCAGGTCCCGGCAAGAAGGAAGCCCCGTGATCCTGGGAAGAAGGAAGCCATGCGCTTCCTTCTCCCTGGGACCCGGGCTGAATCTGGAGCACAGTCCCAGGGAGAAGGAAGCTCCACACTCCCTCCTAGCCGGGACCCCGCAGTCCCGACCAGGAGGGAGAGCAGGAGACCCGCGCTCCAGCTCCGCAGCTGGAACGCGGGTCTCCCGCACTCCCTCCTGGCCGCTACTAATTGACTTAGAGAGTCTAGTATAGACTCTCTAAGTCGACTTAGTAGGCTCACTTTAAGTTGACTTAGGAGTCCTGTGTGGACTCTCTAAGTCGACTTAAAGTCAACTTATTAAAGTCGACTTATTTAAGTTGACCTAAATTCCCCAATGTAGACATAGCCAACTGTTCTTTAATGCTAGTGGTTAGGCTTAAACTGTTCCAACTCTGATCATAGTTTTGGAGTGTCTCTGAAATACTGTATTCATTGTTACATCCTATACTAATTTCTCTTTTAGAGCTTAGCAAACTGTTCTATTTGTATCTATAGTTTGAGGAAGCATAAATGAAGATGTGTCCCCAACAAATACAGTGCTGTGCCCTTCTTCCCCCCTTCCCTCCCCCGGTAACTTCATTTCTTCAATAAAATGTCACTTTGGAATGGTCATAAAAAAAACTTTTTTTTTAATTGAACAGCTTGAGAATATTAGAGTTTAATTTCCTTCGTGCATATTTCTATATTCAAGGGATGTTGCTGGGACCTTCTGCTATTTTGTAAGACTAATCAGATCACGCATTTAGCACTTTGTCTGTGACAGTGTTCAAGTCCATAATCCGTATTTATAGATGTAAAATTAGCAAGTCTCTTTGACAAGGTTGAATTGTCTGAAGCAACAAAATAAGCAGGCAACAGCTAAGCAAGGAAAGGACAAAAGGTCTTGAATTCAGACAAATTTTCTGGGCACTTACCTTTGGGAATGAGTGAATTTGATGAATCAGATCAGGGACTAAAGGCTCTACCCAAACTGTCTGTAAAGTCAGTAGCAGCTTTCTACTGACTTCGGTGGGTGTTGAATTGGGCTTGCAGAGGCAGCCTTTGGCTATTGGGGGCCCTAGGTGAAGGCCCATTGTGGGGCCCCATATAGGCCCATTGTGGTGGGCCCCGGCTCACCGCTACTGGCCTCCCCTGTGGCCTTGCCACCACTCCTTCCCACAGCCACACCTCCCCATTACCCCAACCCCTCTCCGTCCGGCCCCAGCTCCCCACTGCTGGCCCCATGCCCCCACTGGCCCAGAGCTCCCCGCCACTGGGCCCAAACCCAGGGGCCACCTCCTTGTCCTGTTCCAGCTGAGGCAAAGGGGCTTTTGGGGTAGGCAAAGTAGGTGACGGGGTCTCTTACTGCTTGGGGCTTTAGGGATACGCCTGCTTCACCTACCCCAAAAGCCGCCTCTGCTGGCTTGTGCCAGTTATATGTGCCTATTCCATAGAGATACCAGGCACCTGTAAGTTCCATTATCATCAGTGAAAATGTGTTGAGATTGCAGGTATCAAAACCTCTGTGGGGCAGGCTCATGATTTGGACACACACTGTGCAAATATCTCCTATACAGTTCAGTCCTGCACCTTAACAACAATGATCTGACCCTGCAGTCCTAGACCATTCTTAGGTAGACACTGACAATTATATTGAATTAAGGCCTAATGTAAAGTCCACTGGAGTCGATGGGAGACTTTCTATTGACTTCAGTGGGCTTTGGTTTGGCATCTTTGATTAGAAAGTACTGCATAACTTGTTATAATGTGGTATTTCTAAAACCTTATGTATATGAAAAATGGGTTATATTACCAATAGAACAGGAAGTAGCCATCTTAGCAATAAAGCTGGAAGTGGCCATCTTAATTAGTAATACAGCTTGGTTCAGAGGGAGTAATGCTGGCTGGAAAAATTTTCCAGAAAACAAAACCAAAATTTTTAAAGAATGGTTTCTGCAGAAAAATCTGACTTCTTTTCTTGAAAACTTTTCAGTAAAAAAGCATGTTTTTGGTTTTCAGTCAAGTATTTTGAGTCTTGGTAATTCGATAAAATGTTGAAATAGTACATAGGGAAAGGAGTTCTACTTCTAACCAGCTCTAACCAGAAGCAAAATTGAGCTTGGTAAAGCACAAAAGACATTCAAAGTTATTGTAAATGCCAATAATAGATGAAGATTATGCTTAGCTAACATGTGTGAAACTGATGCCAAGAAATTCACATAAATAACAGAACTTAGCTAACAGCTGTGAGGACTTCTCCACCTCCTTCCCCAATCAGACGCCCAATGCACAATTGTACACTTACATTTGTACATATAATTGCCATGATTACATGCACAGTTGGACTTTTGCTCATTCATATGACCATTTGGATCTGGGCTGATCTGTAGCATATATAGGATATATGTTTCCAACAGTAACTGACACAATTAGCAACAAAATCATTATTTTACTGTTCTCCAAACAGGCAACACTCAGTCTCCACTTTCAGGAAATGGAATAATCACCCCGATATGAAAGACACAGGCAAAGAAAAAGACTCCAGTTCTCATGTATAGAGTTCTCATTTGAGCCCTGATCTAAATAAACACTTCAGCATTTGCTTAACTTTAAGGCATATAAACTGTCAAAACTAATCAATCATACTGTCCTATTGTTTTGCTTCCTCCTCCTTTCCTGTTGCAGTAGTTACAGGTACTGGCTTCTCCTTGTTTCCGACAGCCTTCATAGACTCTTAGGAAACCATTTAAGCCCCCTGCTTAATTCTAAACATGTGGTTAAGTCTTTACTGGACTGAGGCCTTAATTATTTACATAAATTGTGAGGTACAGTGGCAAGTATCCTTATATCACATCAGTTCCACCTTTGTCTTCAATGGCACAACTTCACAACAGTGTCCTTTGACTACTTCCTGTGGCCCCAATTCTGCCACCATTTTTGCAAGCTGAAATCAGGGTAGCTACTTGTTCGACTATGGTTTTTCATTGGCTTCAACATTGCAGGGCTGAGCCCTACAGTTCTGTCCTTGTCCTTTCTGCTGAATTTCTGAATTGCAGGGTAAAGCGAAACACTATCTTACAATTAGAGCAGCAAGCCAGAAAAAGTTGGAACAGGAGAGGGATTGGGGCTTTATGTCTGGTTCACATCCCTACTGTGGTGTGTCATATTTTGAACAGGCCTCAGACTGTTACTTTACTGACCTGAGATTTTCAAATAATCCAAGTAGGAGGGGTTTTCTTTCAAACAAGTATTTTTCTGCAGCTCTTGCTGAATGGCTCACAAATGAAAACACTTCAGAGCTAATCTAGCTTTGATTGACTTCATTCTGCTCCGTGGGAAGATAGGCTCTCTGGACTTGTTACTGAAAAGAACATGTTTAAATTGCTGACTAATACAACCTCTAAATATGGACTTTATTATAAATCACTGCTTTTAATATTCATTTCTGAGCCTAGTTTTCTGCTGAATTCACACCGCATCTTTAGTGCCAATACAGTTAAATCTGTATACTGTTATAACCCACCATTAAGAAGGTTTGCAATTCAGCTTTGGGCAAAAAGATGTTATATAAAATCTGAGCCATGGAGCAGCTTTTAATGTTTTAAAATAAATTGGCAACTCTGTCAAACTGGTTGGTTTTAAAGAAACAGTTTTCTTTTTAAAAAAAATAAACTAGTGATTTCATATGTTTTTTGTGTATATACAGGGGGTGGCCTTTAAAAGGAGTACTGTTTCCAGGTCGTATTCAGCCAAAGTGCAGAGCAGGTATCCAAGACACTCTGGAAAAAATTCTAAAAATTAGATAGCAATCACAGAATGGCCAGCTCTCAAAATTTTATTGCAGGCCTCTAAATAGTTGGAGGTTTTCTTAAAGCCCCAGCTGCTGGAATCAAGAGGGTTTTTTGTTTGTTTGTTTGTTTTAACTTAAAAGAAAGTATGTTTCTAGTTCTCATGGGAAACTTGAAAAGATGCAGCAAGTGAATCCAGAGACTTAGAAATAAGAAGGCAAGTAAAAAGAATAGAATTTTTTAAGAAAACCACATGATTTAAAGCAATAATAGTCTTATGACTTTTTTAAAACACTTTTTGCTGGCAATTCTGTTATTATTACGTTTGGTGATCATATGTAGTAATTTCAAAAATAAAAAGGGAGCTTCAAGCTTTAGTGAATTGCTTTTATTAAAACTACTCCATCAAGAATATAACAGGTGAAACTGGATTTTTTCAGTTTTTCCACTGATTGATAGTGTCCAAGTATCTCTCTAATCTGTTTCTTTCTGCCTCTGCATTTCCATTTTAAGTAGCCAAAAAAAATGCACTAACATATTTTTAATCTTGAGGATCACTGAAAGCTATAGAGTTGCTTTCCTGAGAAGCAACAAGGCCCTCATCGAAGACAGTTAACCTGGGGACGTATTTTCAAAAGATGTCAGCTCTCACACTTAGCGCTAGGTATTCTAGAGAGCTCAACTCCCAATCAGGCACCCTAATAAGTGATCAGATTTGGAAAGATCTCAGTATGCTGGCTTGGAAGCCTGTTGGGTGCTAAGTTCTTTTGAAAATCTGGCCATAAATTTCACAATGGGAGCTGCTGGGTCTGAGTGCCTTTGAAAATCTCTGTAGAAATGTTGGCCCCATTGAGATTACTGGGCAAAAGGCCATTGACTTCAATAGGGCCAAGATTTCACTCAGAAATTCAGGGCAGGTCTACACTGCCTGACATTTTCAGCGGCATTCGAACAGAGATACTCAAGTTATTTTAAGTAACCAGAGTATCTCAGTTCAACTGCTGCATGCCCAGGCATATCCAATGCCCTTAGTTGAAGGGAGGGGCCTCCCTTTGACTCAATGCTACTCCAATCGCCAGAGTAGTCTTAATAGATCAGCTTCCCAATTGACTGAGCAGGTTTTCACAGACCCAAATCAGTCAATTGGGAAGGTCAATCAGATGACAGCGATTTTGCTGCCATCAGTGAAGACTAGCCTTCAATTTATTACATAGGACCACTTGAAACTCTAGCCCAGTGTGGTGAGCTTTGAATGTAGCTGAGCTGCTGTGTTTTCTCTATTCTGTGAATTTATTGCATTATCTGCTTATACCACACAGTACACAAACTCTGGGAGGTTTCCCTTTTCCAGCTGTTACAACATCTCTTTTAAGAGTCCTTGTGCTATTTTTACTTTTCTAGACTGAGAAATGAGCAGAAAAGACCACAGAAAATACTGATGGGGAAAAAGGAGCAATTACATCCATTGGCAAGGGCACTTTAGTTTTGCAGTTGTTGTGTGTCTGCTCTAATATCTTGCGTTGCTCAAAAATGTACTCCATGGAACAAGGTGCTACCGTCCATAGCAGGTTAATCACATTACAATGGCACCACCTCCTTGTTCACAATTGCTTCTGCAGATGTCTGTGTTCTTCACTGCACAGAAGACTCTAAAACAGAGCAGTCAGCACTAGGAGCTGTTGCAACCTGAAAAGAAGAAGCGAGAGAAACAGCAATCCTCAAAGACAGCAGCTACCAGGAAAATAGTTAAATAATGGCATGCCTTCCTAATAACATTCCTCCATATAAGCAACTGCTGTTGTTGCCACGCAGATATCATCCCATCACCAGTGGTAGAGGAAGTGGGGAGGAGAGATGGGGCCACAAGACAGTCTTTCTATACAAGATTGTCCCTGTCATGGTAAGATCCGAGTCCCTGCTGTACTGTGTCAAATGGCCATGTGGATTCTAAAGCATGTGATCTCCTCTGGTCTGCCTTAGCACTGTTAGGGACAGCGAAGGACCACCACCCAATTCTCCTAGATTTGTCAGGTGCGCAAGGAGAGTTAAATGCTAAACTGAATGGGACCAGGGACCACATGACTCGCTCCATTGTGAAGCTGTCAGAGCTTTCCACAGCCAGTCTGGTAACAAGATTTGCTGTAAGGGTTTTGTTGAAATTTTGACAAGTGTAACTTTGTCGCCCCATCAAGAATTTATTTCTGTGGAAATGTTCAACTCTGAGTAACTCCACAAGGCTAACTTTTTTAAAGGAAATGCTGTCTGCCAAGAAAAGATAGAGTGAAGCTGAATGAGTTTTTGGGAGTCAGGTTTGTGGAAGTGATTGATGATCAAAGCCCACGTGAATGCTTTCCTTCAGTCGTCCATGAGATGCTGAGTCTGGCTCAGTTGAGTTTCGCCTGCTACTATGTGGCTGGCACCTAGTACAACTAACTCAATCCAATCAGAGACAGGTCCAAAGCCCATTGAAGTCAGCAGGAGTCTTTCCTTAGGTTTTGAGTGAAGCTGGTATGACAAGCAAGGTTAGACACACCAGCAACTAAGACAAGGTGTCACAGATTGCAGCCCCCACTGGCCTCTCAAGTGGGGAGCATTTATGGGGTGCAAATACGGGTGGGAAGGGGGGGCTTCAGCGACATTACTGCTTTAGTCAACACCACCCTTCAAGTCAGGGCAGGCTGACCCAGTAGCCACAAAGTTAATACAAAGGCTCTCAGATCAGGGCAGTTCGGCTAGTGGCCACAAAGTCAGTAGCACAAGCCCTTAGGTCAGGGCAGTCCGACCTAGTTGGGAGGGGAGGAGGAGGGAAAATGGTGCATGGGTAGGGGGGCTCAGGCCCTCCCACTCCACTGAGCCCCAGCCCAGGGCCTAGGGGTACCGAGGTGAGGGGACCCTGCCAGCAGGGATCCTGACTGAAACACACCAGCATCTGGCCACTCTACCCCAGACCCTATAACTTGGGCCCCTGGGCTGCTTCCTACCCGGACAAAAAGTGTTCCTCCTGCTCAGTCCCAGTCCAGGCCTGGGAACCACTCGCTGCAGTCCGCATTGGCAAGATGGCTGCTTCCAGCTGACTACTCAGAGAGCTTCCCTCTCCTGCAGCTGGGGACTGACCACACTCCTGGGAGAGAGCTTCAAGCAGAGGTCCTTCCTCCTCACCAGTCAGCCCCAAATAAGCTGTGCTGCCCTCCTTTATACTGGGGCAGCAATCGGAGCATGCCCAGCAGGGCTTAAGGGGTGGGGCTTCTGCTGCCCACCAGGTTTGCTGGGCTTCTTTAGTGCAGGGTAGGCTCACCCCGTTACACAAGGGCAGGGACTAAAACTCTTTAAAGCACTTCAGCGCAGCTTTTACATTTCCACAGGGGAAACCTGGGTTCTCTTGTGCTGTGTTCAAGACAGCATTGCTTTCCTTTACCCATCAGTAATTTGCTCCTTCCCAGCTTTTTGTTTATGGCCGTTGGCTTGCAGGCACAAAAAACTTTCTATTGTCAATATTATGTGTTAGACTAATGCCTACAGGCCTGTATTGAGATGATGATCTCATTGTTGTAGACACTGTAGAAACCTGTAATGAGATACAGTCCCTGTCCCAATAATGTATGGTTTGAACATACAAGACAAAAAGTGATGGTAAGTAAGTGTTGTTATCCCCATTATACAGCAGAGGAAGTGAGGCTCCAAAACTTGAAAAATGACTTCCTCATGGTTGTAGAGCTTGCTGGGCTGAGTTCCTTCCAAAGCCTTAGTCCCAAGCCCATCCTTCCTCATACTTCATTTCTGTCAGAGAACTATATTACTCTAGATCTTCCCTTCTCCTAATGTATTTGTACCTTCATTTGTACCTTGTACCTGCAGTCCTTCCCTAAGAAAAATTACCATTCTACCCAAGACATAAATTCCCCTCCTTTTGCTGAGAGAGTCGTCACAAACCCTGATCTCACTATTTGGAAGCAGTGTGTTCAAATTACTGATTAATGATGTGCTGTACAATAAAGTCTCTGATTTTAGTGTCTAACATGGGCAGTGTAACATGCCTCCTCTTTCAAGATAAACTTTTCAATGAATTATAACAGCTCTATTCATACCACCAAATGACCAGTTTAGATGAGACAAAATTAGAGTTAATTTACCCCTCCTAGCTATCTAATTTAATTGAATCTTTTATCTGATTTTTACAGGGACTGTCACCATTATATGTAAGTACTCTACATATCTGATAAAATAACAACCACAGTTTCCTCATTTAACCTTGTCTTTCTGTGGTTCCAGGATGCATCTGCACACATATAAATTTTTCACTATCAAAGCCTCAATGAAGCGAGACCTTAGACCTACCATGGATTTGACATAATAAGTATAGGCTATTGAATAATATCTGAGTCCATAGATTTCCTGTGATTGAAGGAGGAATCTCAGATTCTGGCATCCATGTTTCCAAGTAGTCTCTACTGAAATGATTTGACCACTCACCGGGTAAAATACATCTCATCGTGAGCTAGGTATCAGAACCCGATCCCCTGATTTCGGCTATGATGCTTGAAGCCAAGAACCTTTTCAATCACTATTTTACAGCTGAGTCAATTTATATTCCAAGTGCAATTTTTTTTTCAGAGATTTCATTATAAACAGTAGATACACTTTTTTAAAAAATCACTATTTTTTTCTCCAAAAAACAAAAGACTTGCCTGAGCAGAGATGAAGTTCTGTTTCATTTCCAGGAGCGCAAAATTGTCGTGAGGCATATGCTGCATTTCAGCCAATCAGAACTGACAACGGAATAGAAATTATAATAGGCAGATAGAAGCTAAAACAAAAGCAATATTTGACAATGTGGAATAATCTGCTGTAAGCAATTGCAATCAGCTGCTTCCATTTTTACCTTGCGTGAGTAAAAGAGAAGCACAGCAGAAGACACAAAAAAAAAAACCATACAGAGTTTGAATTTAAGCAGCACTATATTTAAATTGTACTCCCTTGGCTTGCTAGTTTGGTACAGAATCAGTGTCACTGTATTCGGCAAGCTGTCCATGCGCATGATGTGAGAGAGAAAACAACCTATCTAAGGATTCGTAGACAATGCTGCAAAGAGCCACTTGTCAGAAATTTCAGACTCTGTTATCCTCTCAGGGCCAGATTTTCAGACACTAAGCCCATGGGAGCTGAGCTCTTTTGAAGACTTAGCCCTGACTGCAGGGGCCACTTGAAAAACATGGTCCTGAGCCCTTTGGAAAGTCAGGCCCACAACAGATGCAAGCTCTGAAGACTTCATTTGCTGGCTAAAAGAAGTGACCCTCTACTAAAAGAGTACAAAAACCCAAAAATGTTCTACTGAACTGAACAGTTTTTGGATAAAAAGCCTGGTTTTAAACTTATAGAATCATAGAATCATAAGGCTGGAAGGGACCTCATGAGGTCATCTAGTCCAACCCCCTACTAAAAGCAGGACCACTCCCACTAAATCATCCCAGCCAGAGTTTTGTCTAACCGGGCCTTAAATGTTTCCAAAGACGGAGAGTCCACCACCTCCCTAGGTAACCCATTCCAATGCTTCACCACCCTCCTAGTGAGAAAGTTTTTCCTAATATCCAACCTTGACCTCCCCAGCTGTAACTTGAAACCATTGCTCCTTGTTCTGTCCTCTGTTACTACTGAGAACAGCCTACCTCCCTCCTCTTTGGAGCAACCGTTCAAGTATTTGAAGGTTGCTATCAAATCTCCCCTCACCCTTCTCTTCTGTAGACTAAATAAGCCTAGTTCCTTCAGTCTTTCCTCGTAAGTCATGTGCCCCAGCCCCCTAATCATTTTTGTTGCCCTCGGCTGTACTCTTTCTAATTTGTCCATATCCTTTCTGTAGTGGGAAGCCCAAAATTGCACACAGTATTCCAGATGTGGCCTCACCAATACTGAATAGAAGGGAATAATCACATCCCTCGATCTTCTGGCAACACTCCTACTGATTCAGCCCAATATGCCATTGGCCTTTTTGGCAACAAGAGCACACTTTTGGCACATATCCAGCTTCCCATCCACCATAACCCTCAGGTCCTTTTCTACACTTGGTCAGGGACTTCTTACTGATCAAGCCAATGAACAGGATCGCTGGTCCAAGAAGGGCCTCAATCCTTAGGGAAGCACTGGGTCAATTAAGCTCCCATAAGATTGGGGGACTTGTTCTGATCTGAAGCTGTGATAACCTTGTGCCTACAAGGAATCACTTTGGTGGGGTATTGAAGGACTGCCCCTGCCTGAGCCCATGTGAGAGTTGGCGTGAGTTCTGGTTAGCATATTAACACAAGGGTAGGTTCTTTTATTGTTTCTCTGTAATGCTTTTTAGCTTCGGAATAAAGCTGGCTTGCACAGGCAGTGCTGTGTGGTACCTTATAGCTGTAGGAATGGCCCCTGTTAACTGCCTCTGAAAAGGAACAGGTGTCCTGGGTCAAACTGTACATGCTGAGAAATACATAGTGAAGACCGGGAACTGTACAGCCTAGCCTGGAAATAACCAGTCAGAAGAGAGAGAGAGATGTGGGTCACCACCAGAAAAGCAACAGCTGGGGGTGGAAGGCAGGATAGGTGCCCTCACTGGATCACTGAGGGGAAACAAAGATGCAGCTGGGAGACTAAAGATTTACAAGATCAGGACGTCATGTAGGCTTACTATAACATACCAAGCATTAACACTGCCATTTTTCCCAAGAGTACCATGGGGTCTTCAACTGATCACACATGCTTAGAACTGCCGGTTGACATTTTAGGCATGAACCCAGAATGACGAAATTTTGCTCACCTTACTTTCTGTCTTTGAATCACTGCTGACTAGGAGACATGATAAAGTGAGTCAGGTAATATCTGTCTTTGGACCTGCTTCTCTGCTTTCAAGCGAGGAGAGACAATGGCCATCTATTGAACCATTAATGCTAGTACCTGTCACAACCAGAGAGCCCCTTTCACAGTCTTGTTCAAGCTTAAACTTGCTTACCTGACTGGAGCTGACAGGATTCTGTCATGCAGTAGGACTAGCGGCCGACTCAATTATTTGATGTGTAATACAGACGTTGCAATATGTTTTGGAGTCCTGCCCCTTGTCCTCCCCCCCCCCGCCCCTGCAACAAGAAAGAAAGAAAGAAAGAAAGAAAGAAAGAAAGAAAGAAAGAAACCCCAGCTTTCCCCCAGTCTGATCCAGGCTTTAAAAATGAGAACGAACAGCCTCCTGAATACACCAGTCCCGCAAAACAAATTCAAGCAGTTCTTACATATCTAACTATAGGGGCCCAGGCTTTAATATATGCTAGGGGTGCTGAAAAGGTTTCAGCTACATTACAAAAGAAAATCAGGTTGTTACAGGGTCCCTCCTGGACAGAACGGAAGCTGTAATGCATACAGGTCCCAGAGAAGTGTAGCTGACTTGAAAGCCAGGGGAAATGCAGAGGAAGCAGAAACAAGCAAGAAGATTCTGAGCTGGATCCCCAGCTGCTGCAAAGTGGTGTCATCCAACAGAAGCCAATAGCACTATTTTGTTTTATACCAGCTGAGAATTTGGCCCTCAGCCTCTAGTAATTTCTGGCAGCCTGCAGCATAGTTGTCAGGTGACAAGCATCTTGCTTTCCCTTGCCTCTGGAACAATACCAATGTGAAGCCTTTTCCTCTAAACAGTGCTGAAAACACCAGTAAATAAGATTCATTGAATTTTAGCTAGCTATGAAGGATGTTGCCCTCTGCTGCAAGCCATGCCAAGTACCACATGCTACACCTATCCCGGGTTCCTCACACGTATCCATATCCCATGCATGAATGGACATCTTAAAACCAAAGGCAGAAGTCTGGAATACCCAGCCAGCATTTACACATCTTTTTCTGCCTCTCATTCTCTCAGTAGAGTGTGTGTAGAAAGGAATTGGCTTCAAAAAGGCACAGAGACCAAATCCAGCAGATTTAGATACAGATTTCTTAAATGCCAATGCAAATAAGTGATGAATGTTCTATTGTAGATCATGAGGTTACATTTACAGTGGGGAGGGAAACAGTTTATATTATTATTTATTACATATGTTAGAGTGGAGACTCAAAGGCCCCAGTCAAGGTCTGCTAGGCCCTGGACATACACACAGTAGGAAATGCTCCCTGCCCCAGAAATGACAGGGATAAATCAGAGAAAGGGCACTAAGGACACGTCAAGGTGAAGTGGCTTTCCCCAGGTCAAAGAGCAGGTCAATGGCAGAGTCGGAATAGAACCCAGGAGGGTGCTGTGGAACTCTCCCGAGTTACACATCCCCATGCCCAGACATCAGAGAAAAGACTTCTTCCTGCCACAAGTGAGGAAAATATGAGGTGAGCAGCAGGACAACTCCCCACCACCACCTCACCACACTCACCACCACTTAAGGATCAAGGAGGAGAGGACTGGCCGGGTAGACTTTGATGTAGAAGGTACTGAATGAAGGTTCAAACCATTTCTGAGCATGTCAGAAAGCAAAGATGAAGGTGCAAGAGGTCTTTGCAATTAAGTTGTGATGCCAGCACTGTGGGGGAGGACTGAGGGCAGCATGTACCTCCCTCAGACAGGGCAGGGATGTGTGCTGACTGCTGAGGACTAAGTGAAGCAGGCAATATCCTATCTGACTGAGCAACCTCTTCTCTCTCCCTGAACACTAGGGAGCTGGCCTCAGTGAGTCGTATCAGGGGGACTCAGGGTTAACAACAACCCATTTTTCAGTATGAAAATCTTTGTCTTCAGTAGGAGCTGGGTAGAATTTAGGGTGTCATCTATAGCATCTTAGTTTACATATTTTCCAAGATAAGTTGCTTTCCAAGTGTAATTAATAATCATATGAATACCTAACAGTTACACAGCACTATCAATCAGTAGATCTCAAAACTCAGTACTGAAAAGGTGGTCAGTACCATTCCCACTTTACAGATGGGAAAACTGAGGTATGGAATGGTGAAGTCACTTACCCAAAGTAGCCCAATGGGGAATAAAATACCTGAGTCCAGTGCTCTACCTACCTTGGCTGCTCTGTGTAATATATTTAAATAAATGCCAGCATAGCTACATGAAACACATAGGTCCTTTCCACACAGAGCTAGGAATGGGATAAAGAAATTTACCTGAAAATAGTCACTTAAATTGTTATGAATAGCTAGTTCCTGTAAAAGGTCACAGTGGCCAGATATTTTGCAAGGGTTTTTTTGTTCTGCTCCCAATCTAGGTCCTTCTATGGCTCTTATTACTACAACACCTGAAAGCCTGACAATCTTTAGCCTCACAACACCTCTGGGTGCGTCTACACTTAAAAATTAAGTCGATTTAAGGAGGCTTAAGTCAACTTAATTTACTCCGCGTCAACACTGGCCTTTCCTTAATTCGACTTAAGTGGCTCCTTAAGTTGAATTAAGGAAAAGTTAGTTCAAATTAATAACAACTCGTTTTAATTCGAACTAGCACTTAAGTCAACTTTATTAAGTCGAATTAAGCCAGTGGAGATGCGGAGTAATGCCTAGGTGGACTTTTTAGTCGACTTAAAACATTAAGTCGACTTAATAAGGTCGAAAAGGGGCCATGTCTACACTTGAAAAGTTAAGTCAACTTTTCTTAAATCGACATAATAAGCTCCACTATAAGTTGACTTAAAGTCGACCTTAGTAAGTCGACGTCATAAAGTCGACCTAACTTTTCAAGTGTAGACATAGACTCTGTGGGATAAAGAAGTGCTATTATCCCCATGTTACAGGTGGGGTACAGAGGCACAAAGAGACTAGGGGTATATCTACTAGACAGCTGGGAATGTGCTTCCAAAGGCAGGATAACAGATATGTGCTGGCTCTGTTTGAGCCAACATGCTAGATATAGCAATGTGGTGGGGCAGCACGAACAGCACCTTGGGCTAGTTGCCTGAATACCAACCTGCCCAGGCCCCCTGGGTACATATTTGGGTGACTAGCCAAAGCCACTGGCCAAATGGCTATTTTTAGCAGTCTAACTTGAGCAGAGCTGCAGCACAGATATAGCCTTAGGGTACATCTACAATTGCAAGTTAGGTCGACTTACGGATGCTTAAATCGACCTAAATAAAGCCGCATCCACACCAGGCTTTCGTTAAGTTGACTTAATAACTATTGGTCTTTAGGTCGACTTAACCAATAAATCGATTTGTTAAGTCAACATAAAACCAGTGTGGACGCCCTAGATCGACTTAATTCCTTAAGTCGACCTAGGGCTGGGCACAAGGGAGCCGCGGCTCCCTGGCAAGAAAAGAGCCACAGCTCCCTGCTTGAGGAGGAACCGGGCTCCCCTTGTTCCTGGGAACCGCCGCTCCTTTGGGAGCTGTGGCTCTCATCGACCTAGCCAGTCGACTTAAGAGTCTAGTGTAGACTCTCAAAGTCGACTTAATAAGGTCAACTTTAAGTCGACTTAAGTTGATCTTGTTAAGTCGACATAACAGAGTCAACTTAGTGTTTCTAGTGTAGACATAGCCTTAGTGACCTGTCCAAAAATCACACAGGAAGTATGTGGCATAGCCAGGAATTGCGAGAAAAGGAAGCACACTTGCTAATTTTTCTCCTTTTATTTCTAAAGATTTTCAACTCCTGTTCATGACTGACAAATATGAATGTGACAGTCGGCTGGTTTTGCTTGTGTTTAATCAAAAGAAATTTGAATCTACTGTTTCTTTCCATGTGTTCTTGGCACCCAGTGGGTACATCTATACTTGCAAATTAGGTTGACTTAAGGATGATCAAGTCAACCTAAACAAAGCCACGTTCCCAATGGGCTTTTATTAAGTCAACTTAAGCATTTCTTTAAATAGACTTAAGGAGAGCTTAAGTCGACTTAATAACACCACCTCTTTAGGTCAACTTAAGCTTTAAGTTGACTCCTTGAGTCAATTTAAGGCCAGTGTAGACAGGTATTAGTGCTAAGTCAACTTTCAGTGGACTTAAAGCCAGTATATTTGCTATCTCTGCTGTTAAGTCTACTTAACAAGGTCGGCTTTAAGTCAACTTAAAGTTGACCTTGTTAAGTTGACTTTACAAAGTCGACTTCATTTTTCAAGTGTAGACATAGCCACTTGCAGTAACTTACCAGTGTTCTTTTGTGGAAAATAGTTATTTTTTGAAGGATTAATGAACACATAGCCATATAAATGATGTTCTATACTAGGATAGGGTATCAGCAATACAGTGGATTTCACTATAATGCTCAGTTTCCCTGAACATCATACAGAAATGTGTTATTAGTACAGCATGTGCTCCTTTTGTAGCCCAAAGGCATTGAAACATTTGGTTGCAAAATAACAAAATAATTAGCAAACTAAACTGCGGTCCCTTATGACAGATGCATCGCCTTAAGTTAGACTCTAGCTAAAGTTGGGGAAGAGCTGCATAAACCATGAGCATTTGCATCTCTGTGAACAGCCATTCAGAATTTGAACACTCTACTATGACTTTTGTGGCACTTACACTCACCTGTAACTTTTCTCATTCTGCTCTTCTGCAACTGCAGCAATTGAGCTGAATCAAATACGGACTTCTGGGATGGGCACATGGCTCAGGGGACAAGAATTTTTGAAAGTACTTCCACCACTTCATCCTGACTAACTTTAAATGAGAGTACATGACCAGCCCCCATTCAAAAAGCTCGATGAACAATTCTAACTCATCGATGATGGAGGGTTATTCACGGTAAAGTAGTACTGGGTCATCCTTCCAGTCACGTTCCTTTGTGTTTCTACATCTGTCTCCTCTCATGACACCTTTAAACCTTTGGCATTATATGAAACACAAAGACCTATAATAATACAGAGTCCAACTGAAATCCAGATGAGTGATGAAAATCAGAAGTATGGCTTTCGGTTCGTCCTCAATTCACCAGCTCTCAATAGTGTGGATAGAATGATGTGTGGTGTCTTGCCTTCAGCTTATTAAGACTTATCCATCTAGCTAGTGTAGCAGGGTAAATCAGATACAGCAGCTCCCCCATGTTGTGCCTGCTCTGTGGCCCCTTCAAGACCTGTCGGATATCAATGGAAGCGGTAAATGATAGTACTGAGGCCATATAGGAGATACTTCTATTCTTCTCCACTGGACTTAATCTCATGGGCTATGTCTACACTTGAAAAGTTAAGTTGACTTTATTAAGTCGACTTAATAAGGTCGACTTTAAGTTGACTTAAAGTTGACCTTGTTTAGTTGACTTAACAAATTGGCTTCACTTTAAGTCAACCTTGTAAAGTCGACTTAACAGCAGAGATAGCCATTATACTGGCTTTAAGTTGACTTAATAAAGTCGACTTAGCATTAATCACTGCCTACACTGGCCTTAAATCGACTTAAGGAGTCAACTTAATGCTTAAGTCAACCTAAAAGGAGGTGTTATTAAGTCAACTTAAGTGTTCCTTAAGTTGATTTAAGGAAATGCTTAAGTCAACTTAAGAAAATCCCAGTATGGACACGAGTTTATTTAGGTCGACTTAAGCGTCCTTAAATTAACCTAACTTGCCAGTGTAGATGTACCCTTTCAAATTACGTATGATCTTGATGGTTTTATGGTTGGTAACAAGGTACTAGCTGTTCATCTAAGATAAAGGGATGCATCATGCATCAGGGTACAAACTAAAATGAGCTGCTAGAGAGATCAAAGGGGCATGTCAAATAGCACACTCACTATCGTTAGGCAACTGTGCCACCTATTCCTCCAATAAGGTCACAAAATGAAAAGGTGCTAAGATCTTCAGCTAGTGTGAATCGACACAGTTCCACTTTAGCAGAGCTTTGACAATTTACACCAGCTGAGGAGCTGGCCCTTCATCATGAACCTAGAAAAAGGACATTATTTAATTTGATTCCACTTTTCATTACATTCCCTGTCAAGATAGATAGCTCATATTGCATCACTTCATGTCTTTGCTATAGCCTGGCGAATGAGAATTCTTTATCAATATTATAATGCCCAATCAGTGCTCTGAAATCTGTCACTCTACTGAAGAACTGATTCCTCATTTCACTGGGTGTGGCTACAGCTAAAGAAGCTCTCTCTTCTCACAGACATTTAGAAACAGAAGGGATCACCATGTTTTCAAAACATTCTTCAGAATACAGATCCTGGAAGGCATCATGGTCAAGAAAGACTTTGGCCAATAACTCTGGTGTTATTCTGGAGAGTGCTTCTATGAAAGG
This sequence comes from Pelusios castaneus, assembly GCA_007922175.1. Lineage (NCBI taxonomy): Eukaryota > Metazoa > Chordata > Testudines > Pelomedusidae > Pelusios > Pelusios castaneus. The sequence continues at coordinate 7,095,520 of ML685817.1, read as the reverse complement.
CCTGACTACCAAGAATTGCGGCTTCAAAGGTGGCTTGAATGTAAGTAAGATATGAGAATACCTCTACACTTCAGAAAACCCATACTTGGCTGAAGAAGAAGGTTTTACGGTTTGGTATTTTTACCCAGTTACCTACAGGGATGACTACAGTACAAGGCTGTGTCAGGCCTTCCCTCTAAATCACTAGTGTCTAACATTTATTGCTTTGCTCGTCACATAGCCATTTATAATTGTGTGAAGAAAATGCAAAATGTTATCACCAGCACCAGGGCAAGTGAGAGGAGAATTCTGATTTGGTAGTAGGTTACACACACACACTTCGCTTACTTTGCCCTGGTGACTACACAAGATGCAAGACACTGGAAAATGAGATGAAGGGCACAACCACCTGAGCCTCCACAACCGTGAGTATTCAATATCCCAAGTTTCATTTCAATGTAGAAAGCTTTGTGCATTTTGCATTCTACAGAGGGAGCTGTTGCATGGGAAAATTGAACAGTAATACTTCCTGGGACAAATTACTGGATATTATGCTATCCTAATCACAAACCATGCTGAGCATGGGCAAAAATGACACAGCTTAAACTCATTCTCCTGAAACAGGAAAAGATACAGAAAAGAAAATGGAAAGAGTTAGAAATTTTCCAGTGGTATGTTTTTCCACTGCAAAATGCTGATTTGTCAAAAATCAAAATGTTTTGAGGAAATGTGTCAATTTCAATATAATTTTGGTTAGGAAAAAATCCCAAAGGAGAATTCCAATACAGTTGAACTGTTCCATTTTGACCTTTGTGGAACAAAACATCTTGATTTTCCATTTGAAAATGACCTTTTGTTTCAATTTTTTAAAAAATATATAATAAAAATAATAGAGTCAAAATTGGAATGAAATGATTCAATTAAAAACTAAATATTTCTTGGACACATAGCCAAATGGGGAGTTTCATTTTGCAGGAAATTTTGAATTTTTTTTCATTCTGCTCTGGAGAGGAATAGTGTCAAAATCATGGAATTTCCAACAAAAGAGAAAGTCCAGTTTCTGCCCTCCTCTATTGAAGATATTCTGTTTATCCACACTGGCATTTCTGAGGATGCACAGATTGTTTGGGATGGCCATTAATAAAAAGACTGCATGGAATGCAAAAGGAAGGTGTTAAGACATTGTTCAGTAGGTCATACTCTGAACACAAAGAAGAAAATCTCTCAATGCATTGCTATAGAGTAAACCACAAAATGGCAAGCAGATTATTTCTTCAATTGCTAGTGTTGTTACTAAATTACCTGCTTCCTGCAAGAGAGGAAATATCAAGAGATTTCTGGATAAAAACAAATGAAAATGTTTACCAAGTTTATTATTGCCTCATGTCAGTGGCTTTGGAACTAAATGAAACAAAATATTATTCATTCCCCTCTCTGCTAATGAAGATCTGTTCTATGAATAGCTCCCACATGGGAATGTTTATATATTGCTTTGCTTTACTTGTGCTAAAATAATTAGCAAGAACATGATGTTTCTTTTGTTACAGCAAGATAGCAGCAAAATATTACTACAGGTCTAACTTAGTTTATTTACCATGCCCATCTTTCAATCCTAACTGCTGCATTTCTTTTCTTTTTTTTTTTTTTTTTTGAAAGAAAGAAAGAAAGAAAGAAAGAAAGAAAGAAAGAAAGAAAGAATAGGTAGTGTAAGTTGGCAAAATGCCTTTGACTTCCAGGGGACAGATCTTTAGCTGCTGCTGTCATAGCTCTACCAGTGGACCTATGGCAACATAAGTCTGGTGAGGATATGCTCTTTGCCCTTCCTCATAGAATGCTTCCAAATTGGAGGAGGAATGGCAGGTAATCTGCAAAATTTCAGGTCAGACTGAGCACAGCAGTAAGCACCAGCCCGCAGGCACACAGGATGTTTTTAGACTTGTGCCTTTAGCTGCCCACAGGGGTACCATAATCTTCTTAATAGTTCTGAAACATCATATCCCCCAGAATAACAGTCGATGCTCAATCTAATTTGAATCAGAGATTATGTAAGAACAAGCAGAATTAAATTTGAGAGAAAATGATATTTTATCCTAAAGAAAGGAATATTCACCAAGAGCTAACCACAAGGCTTATGCACCAATTATGTCCCACATAAGATGTCAAAGAAATACATAATTACACCACACTAAATTTTACTTTGTCTTTTATTAGAGAAACACAAATTGGTTTAACCAGAAGCAGAGGCACCAGAACCTTTCCCCAAAACCTTAAATTGAATCCAAGCTTTATGAACGTTTGAATACTGTGAAGTAACATCTCTTTTCCAGTATTACGCCCCTGTATGTTCTGGTTCTGACTCCAACCAGAAACACATGGAAACCACGAAATCTGAAATACCATCTCTTCATCTGTATATCTACTCAGTGGACTTTCCTCTCCACAAATAGGTAGATACTTCAGCAACAGGTGTCTGGTTTAGACGTGACCATTTCTAATATTATGGATATCAACACAGCAAAGTTACAATAATTTGTACGAGATACGTCATGGCAAGTACTCTTGAAAAGGTATGTCAAATTACTATTGAAAACCCTGTTTAAATATATGTATGAGTGTTAGTGTTAAATATTTATGATACGTTGGTATTTCAACTTTTGTTGGGTTTCTGAGTGACACCCCCAGTCAGGATGGCAGCAACACTAAGTCTGCGTAATGGTCCATTAAGGGAACTCACAGGTATAATGAACCCAGGGGCTACACCTTATGGCTATGTCTACACTTGTGAATTTAAGTCGACTTAGCATGTCCACACTTAAATTTTAAGTCGACTTAGGGGGGGGACCCTACAAAGTTGACCTAGAGCGTCCACACTGGATGCCTAGGTCGACTTGTAGGGGCTGGGGGACCTTGGACAGGTCCACGGTGGCAGGGGGGCACCCCTTGCCAAGTGCCAGGGGGCTCAGCCTTTGCCCCATTGTACCTGGGTACAATGGGGCAAAGGGCGTCAGGGACCCTGGCAGCGCTCTGCCCTGCCCTGTGGGGGGGGCATGCCAGGCTCTCCCTGTGCCACCCCCCCGGCAGGGAGGGCAATGGGGGAGTCCTGGAGAGCCCTAAATTGACTTAGAGTTGATTTAGGGCTACTCCACATATACACTGGCTTAAGTCGACTTTAGAAAGTCGACTTAAGCCTAAAGTCTACTTTAAACGAGGTTTAACAAAGTCGACTTAATTTTCCTTAAGTCGACTTAAGCAGCTTGCTTAAGCTGACTTAAGGAAAGTGTAGTGTAGATCCAGAGTAAATTAAGTCGACTTAAGCAAGCTTAAATCGACTTAATTTACAAGTGTAGACGCACCCTATGAGTCACCATGGCATATAAGACCATGGCTAGGGACAGAGGACTCTGAGGTTTTCCATGCCATGTGCTGTGTTTGGGACAAGCCACATGACAAAGGGACATAAAAGACAGCTGTATTATCCCCAGCTTGTCTTCATACCTGCTTCTTACCTTTGGATCAACTCATCTGCGACTGAAGCTGAGAAACAGAGGACTGAGACTCATCCAGGTACTGGATGTGCAGCAGAAGAACTGTACAGGCCTACAAACTCTAGAATTCTTCTGAGAACCTGATATATACAGACTTTGAAGTCATCTGTATGTATCTGATTACTTTGACCAATTGACATCTCTCTCATTTGTTTCTTTCCTTTTATAATAACCCTTTAGTTTTAGTTACTAAAGAATTGGCTGGCAGTATGAGATTTTGGGTACCGTAAAGATGTAAACTTACATTGATCTGGCAATGTGGTTGACCATTTGGGGATCAGGAAAACAAAAGAAATAGAGTTTTAAATAATTTACTGGACCTGATTATTGACTGGGAACCAGACACTAACAGCAGCAAAGAGGGCTGTGTAATTTTTGTTTGTTTGTTTGTTTTCTTTTGTTTTAGCTTCTTGTTAACCAGTGTGGGAGATCAGAAATACTGTTTGTAACAGATTAGGGTATTTAATTGCAGTGTTAGCCACCAGTTTGGGAGAATCTGCTTTTCTTTTTGCAGCCTGCCCTAACCTTGGCATTTTTAGGTGGGCTACCGTCAACATGGATGGGTAACCACCAGCATTAAAGAAAATGCTGTGATAGGCAAGCTGTAAGTCTAATTGCCAACACACTGATATAATTGTCATGTAACACTAACAGACACTATATGAACATTAAAACAAAATGGTAAAAACAAAGCAATACCTCCTCAGGTCTGACCAGTGAAGGTTTGAGTCCTTCAAGATATAGTAAAAGGCTCAGGACAGCTTGAGACTTCCATCCAATAATCAATCGCTTCAAGCAAATTAAATACTCAAGGAGAATTTTCACCCATTTCAAGCACTGGGTTGATCTTTGCTCTGACAGTGAAGAAAGAGAAAATTGCTCACCTGCAAAGATCAATATTAAAAAGGAAGCTAGAAACTATGTTTTCTGCTAGCTGTGTGATAGCATGCTTTAATCACAAGGAAGAGAAAACAAACAAAAGGAACGAAAGAAAAAAGCAAACTGGGCATCCTGTATTTTCAATGGAATAGAAAACACAACCATTTCCTACAGTCTTCTAATATCTTTATTTGTGCACATACAATTGGGTGACCGAATAATTATAGGAATGGGTACAAAAGCTCATTTCTCACATGGATCCCTGCTGTTAATTTATTTTTATTATATTTTCTTTTCACAGTGGCTATCAGAAGCAGTTCCATTTATGTCATTTTAATTTCATTTCTAAGCTGACTCATGTAGTTGCCATGTCCTTTATGAAATGAACATATATATTGATTCCAGTCTGATTCCCTGTTTTTCTACTCACCCGTTTGTTGCCATTACCTTTGTAGCTTTTATATTTCTCCAGTCTCTTCATCCTTAACTAACTATGGGAATAAGTGACTTCTACCTCCTGCAGAATGGCCTTACCTTACCACTAAATAAATAGCTCTATATATATTTATATACTATTATCATATATGTTTTAAAAAACAAAACACTTTCTCTTGGATTTCAGCTCAGCTTCCTGCATTATAACAAATTTTTAATCCCCTGGATTCTTATTTTTTTGTATAGATTGAGACCATGTTGTACTAGGTACTTTAAAAACACATAGTAAGAAAATCCCTGCTTTAAAGAATTTACAGTCTAAACAGGCAAGTGTGACACAAAGAAATACCAAAGGGAAGCAGTGACTTCTCAAGATCACTTAACTGGTCAGTGGAAGGAATGGAATTCAGGTCATCTGAATCCTGTTCCAAAGCCCTAACTATTGGACTATGTTGCTTCTTATAACTACAGATGGCACTAATAGCCTATCCAGCAGCCACAGAAGTCAAAGGAAAAGGTCTTTCCAATAGGCTTGGATTGAGCCATTAGATATCAAAGTGAAAGGACCTTAGGAATGCATGTGATTGACCTAACCTTTAGAATGAAGCCAATAACCAATCAGCACAGTGGGTCTTTGGTCCCCTATAGCTGTTTCAAGACAGCAAAACCAGAGATCTAGGACTAAGGCATACCTTCTGAAGAGCCTGCCTGTTTGCATTGGCCTCCCCTCCACAGTGGCAGGCCAGGCCTCACTTTTTAAGACATTAGAACCTTTTAAATTCCATTTTCAAAAAATTATCCTGCTAAATGTATTTCCAGTTAGGTACCATTTAAATTCCTAAATTTCTATAGGTGGGCTATTTTCTGAGCAGCTGAATTGTCCCCCTTCTCTGCTGAAGCTGCGCAACTAGCTACCTGGCCTGGAGCAAGACAGCAGGGATGAAAGCTGGTGTAAAGTAACAAGAGGTCACCTTGATCAAAATAGTGTTCACTTAATACATCAACTTTCTGGAATACACAGATGGGGAAACACTCTCTTTTCTGCAAATGCATCTAGGAAAAGGTAACCTCCACCTGGGTCTGAAAGCTCCTCCTTAGAATCTGAGCTGAGTATGAGCTACACTTACAAAGCCCTTCATTGGAATTAGCACATCAAGCACCATTACAGCTTTCATCTACCAAAAAGGCAAATCTAAAAGTTATCACGTTGACCAGCTGAATATCAGACTTGGGAGCTTGTGTTTGCAGTCGATTAAGGTGACAAGCTTTATCTTCCGCACATCATGGAGGTCATTCTGTCTTTCACCATTCCGTAAGACACTATCCTGAGGAAAGGGCTAGAAAAATCTAGAGGCATGCAGCTCCTTGGAGATTTAGACAAGTTGCACCAAAAAGGATGGGATTTCCCTATGTGCTCAGCACTAGCTTAACTCTGTTCCTACTGAGGCAACAGTAAAACTCCTAGGCTATGTCTACACTGGCAATTTAAGTCGACTTAAGGAGGCTTAAGTCAACTTAAATTAAGCCACGTCCACACTAGGCTTTCATTAAGTCAACTTAAGAAATTCCTTAAGTCAACTTAATGAACACTTAAGTCAACTTTATTACTACCGCTCATTAGGTCGACTTAAGCCTCCTTAAGTCGACCTAACCCTTGCTTAGGTCGACCTACGCCCAGTGTGGACGCATAAGTCCACTTTGTTAAGTCAACCTAAGGGCAGTTAGGTCAACTTAACAAAGTGGACTAAGTTGACAAAGTGTTGCCACTTGTTAAGTCGACTTTAATAAGATCGATTTTAAGTCGACTTAAAGTCGACTTTATTAAAGTTGACTTAACAAAAGTCAACTTAATTTTTCTAGTGTAGACATAACCCTACTGATTTCAATGGGAACAGAGTTAGGCCAATGCTGAGTGTTCTTGAATATCCCACCCTAAAGATCTTCAGTATTGTGTGTCCTGTACCACTCATCAGTGAAGTGGACAGAGACCCCTAAATCCTGCACATATAGATGGATGAGGTAGCTACTTAGAGAAGTATAGAAATCAAAGAATCTTCTCCGACAGCTCTAAGAAACCATTCTTTCTCAGAACAATAGGCAAAGCAATTCCGTGGAACTGCACTCAATTAATCCACAGGCTGAAATTGGCCCTAGATTTAGTTCCCACATCCCCATAATCTAATGCAGTAAAATAGAGTTTATGTACGAGTTTATGTAATGAACTCCAGACAAAGTAATTTTAGTTATCCTGGGGAGCTGAAATCTTATCTATGTCAGTACATTTTACATTGGCACACCTGGGAAGCTCAAATTCTGAATCCTCATTTGTACAGACAACATTAAATACACTTCAGTCAGTTTTCATGGGTCTGCACTTTGATAGATTGCACTGCTAGGGTGCATCTACACTTATAAATTAAGTCGACTTAAGCAGGCTTAAGTTGACTTAATTTACTACATGTTTACACTGGGCTTTCCTTAATTCAACTTACGCTGCTCCTTAAGTCGAATTAAGGAAAAACTAGTTCGAATTAATAACACCTTGTTATAATTCGAACTGGTGTCTATGTCGACTTTATTAAGTTGACTTAGCCAGTGTAGACGCCTTAAGTCGACTTGGTCGATTTAGGGCAGGGGGGACAGGAAAGCCCCGCATGGCTCCCTGGCAGGAGGGAGCCACTGTGGCTCCCTTGTCCCCTGGGGAGCCCCTGTTCCCTTCTCCCCAGACCCACGGCTTCCCTGCCAAGGGAACCACGGTCCTGGGGAAAAGGGTTCCCCAGCCAGGGCTCCAGTGGAAGGGGATCACCCGCTGGAACCCTGGCTGGAGAGCCCGGGAGGCAGGCAGCTTGTCTCGGTGAGAGCCAGCGGGCGCACGGCTGGCTCTGCCGGGACTGAGAAGCGATGGGCTGCTCTCCCAGCTCCCTTCTCTCCAGGACCCCCATGAGTCCTGGCAAAAAGGGAGCCACCACTTCCTTTTTGCCGGGACCCACGGAGGTCCTGGAAAGAAAGGAGCCCCGCGATCTCTTCTTGCCGGGACTGCTCAGTCCCAGCTAGGAGAGAGTGCGGGGCTCCCTTCGGCCAGGACCGTTCAGGACCCGGCTAGGAGGGAGCCCCGCAGTCCTTCCTAGCCGGGTCCACGCTCCAGCTGCCGGGAAGCTGGCACAGCGGTGCTCCAGCTGGCGGGGAGACCCTGGAGGCTTCCCAGGAGCTGGAGCACCAGCAATTGCTGGCACAACAGCGCTCCAGCTGGCGGGGAGACCCCAGAGGCTTCCCGGGAGCTGGAGCGCTGGCAATTGCTGGCACAGCTGCCCTCCAGCTCCTGGGAAGCCTCTGGGGGCTGCCTGGCAGCTGGAGCATGGTCCCAGACAGAAGGGAGCTGCAGGGCTCCTTTCTGGCCGGGACCTCTAGGGTCCCAGCAGAAAGGAGCCTGCGCTTCCTTCTAGCTGGACCCCCACAGGTCCCAGCAAGAAGGAAGCAGTGGCTCCCTTTTTGCCGGGACCCGGGGGAGTCCCAGGCAGAGGGGAGCCACCAGCTTCCTTCTCCCCGGGACCACTGGGCCCCGGCTAGAAGGGCTCCCTTCTGCCTGGGACCTGAGCAGTCCCGACCAGAAGGAAGCCGAGCAGTCAGAGGCTTGCTGGCTCTCCCTGGACCTAACTAGTCAACTTAGAGAGTCTATTATAGACTCCCTAAGTCGACTTAGTAAGGCCCACTTTAAGTCGACTTAGGAGTCCTGTGTGGACTCTCTAAGTCGACTTAAAGTTGACTTATTAAAGTCGACTTATTTAAGTTGACCGAAATCTCTAAGTGTAGACATAGCTCTAGTAACTTGTCTATGGAGACTGGGAGAACTGTGCTGATGCTTATGTTTTCAGTGACATCAATACCCACCTGTAATGATTACACACATTCAGGATGCAAGTACACTCCATTTCACTCTCACATCAAACTGCAGCAAATTCTCTTGCTTGAGAGACTGGGAGGAGGATGAGATCTTGATTTATTAAGAAAAGGCTATAACTTAGCTGCTGTATAATGCTATTACCCTCTGGCAGTTATAACGGAGTTCTGAATTCATTTTGATTTTTGACAAATCGTTTGGTCAGCTCCTTTTTTTTTTATTTTAAAAATATATATGGAGGATAAAATAATGAAAAGCACAGACTGTTTATTGGATTATTGATATTTTTATATATTTGTGACAAAGTCCCTCCTCTACCTTGGTGGGTCCCCCACTTCCCTCTAGCGGTGACTCTGTTTCCCTCTGACCTCCAGACCTGGGAAAGATCCTTTGACCGCCTTCGGGCAGGGGTTTTTCCTTCCCCCAGTCTTTGTACTTGTGGGGCTTTCCCTGACCAGCCGTCTGCTCCTTCTCCAAATCTGTCTATATTCCAACCACACTTCACCTCCCCTCACACTCTCCCATAGCACTCCTCACTCTCACACTCCAGCCACACCCTGTCTCTGGGGAGAAGGCTTTTAACAAGTTTTGGGTGGGGCCTTAATTAGCTCTAGGTGTGCCAATTAGCCTTAAGTAAGCACTGCTCAGCTAAAGAGGGAAAAGGGACTTGCTTGAGCCTGGGGCTAATATACTGGCTTTCTAGAACTCTGTCACAATACACACACACACACACACACACACACACACACACACACACACACACA
>ML685817.1:7026277-7086010 GCA_007922175.1 Pelusios castaneus | reverse complement strand
CACACACACACACACACACACACACACACACACACACACACACACACGCTACCTTCATGTGTTATGACTGCTATTAAAATCAATTGCAAAACTCTCATTGATCTCAATGGGACTGGTGTGGGGCCTTTACCATCAATATATATTGGGGCTGTGCATACAAGGAAGTTAAGTATTTGGCTTGGATTCTATCTGCCAATAAATCAGACCTGAGCTAGACTACAATTATTGAGGAATTGGGAAATTTAATTACTTTATCCTTACAACTAGGACTACAGAAGGAATGGGGCCATTCCTGACACTAATAGGAAAAACAGTCAACAGCCTGCTGTGTGGGTGGAACGGTTAACTTGCATAAACATAGACTAATTGAGAGGGAGGCAGAGAAAGGCTATGCATTATTAGTTGGATAAGTGCAGCTGTTCGAAGTGCTCTGAACTTCATAATGGAAAATAAGCCGAATAAAACTGACCTTCAGCCACACAAAAAACCTACACCTGACAGCAGTATGCTCTCAGTTCAGCCGATAGCCTGCTGAGACCTCCAACTATTTGTTTGGAGGGGACTACCATGTTCTTCATTCACAGGCAAGAATCTCCCTACATGGGGACCATCTTCTGACCCATCCAAGAGGGTCAAGAAGGGCTTGCTCAACTCAGTCACTAAGCATTTAGGAGTACTCGACTGATGACTTTTCATCTAATTTGATTCTACCTCTGTTTTCCAGTTCATTTTGCATTATATAAGTTTCTTTTGGGACAAGTCTGTCTTGGGGCCATTCACTGTGGTCTATTCTTGGAGAGAGAAAAAAAAACCAATGTATCCTCACTAAGAGGAAACAGAAGGAAATACCATGTACCTGAGCTTTGAATCCAGGGTTCAGTGTCTTGAACTGCCTGTTGCTAAGAGGTGCTGCCAAGACACTGGATGGGGCTTTTACACCTACTGAGCCTAAATCTCTTCTCTGCTGAGCATTGTTTTGAGTTCCAATGACCCCAGAATTCAAAGCTAAACTTGCCAGCTTTGTGCATGTTCAGGTCAACCCCAACTCTTCAGCATTCAACCCCAAATTCTCCACAAAAGCCCAGGCTTTTTCTGAACTTGGCCCAAGAAGTTCACAACCCTTTATCTAAATGGCTGAAAAATATGGGTGTGTCAAAGCCCCCAATCAGGCACTGGGGTTTCATTAGATGAGTATCATCCAGCTGTACTCCACCCACAATCAAAACACGTGAGTGACCTTGGAATCCCACTAATTTGACTGCTTCAGACATATCTTTAATTAATCCATCTCTGATGACTGTTCCTTATGTTTTACAATGTCTGTATTAAAGTATGAGTCAAGCTGAATAAAAATCTTTGCAGAAATGCCTCAGATTTGGGAAAGAAAGTCCCCACATTCTATTACTCCTTTTTCACTACAGATTTCTATTTTTTAAATAGTTATTCCGTCTGTAGACAGTGATAAACTTATTCTACCAATAGCTGCCTTTTAAAAATCATTAAGAACTTTATCCTACTCCCATTGGAACAAACAATAAAACTGCCATTGACTTCAGGGATAACAGGAATGGATCCCTTAATTTTATTCAGCCAATTATTGCTGCATATTAAATTTACTTCTGAAAGCAGACAATTAATTCCCAAAGGATTTTTAAATAATTAAGAAATTGATACTGATGAATGAGTACATTGCAAGTGTCATAATTTATCTCATATCCCTTGGAAAAGGGAAATGCCAACATCACTAAGTTAATAGAAACTGAAGGGATGAAAATTCTTGACTGCTTAATCCACAAGGAAGGCAAGTATAGGAAGCTGGAGAAGCAATGATTGTTAGTTATTTTAACCTTTCAAATAAAATTTGATTATCAATACCCTAAAAACATGCAAGCCAGATCTTCAAATGGTATAGCTATGCCAATTTACACCAGCTGGAGAAATGGCTGATGTGACAACCAGCCACAATACAAAGCTAGTTGTTCTGTTTATAGACATTAAAACTTTTCTAGATTTTGCTCTAACAACACTCTGGTAATTATACAAACTAAGAAAAATGATTGTGTGTGAATGCGTGCACACTTTGGATGTTAGGGTTTAGGCACCACCACCATGATGGGGTGTTTGCTCCACACTGTCAATGAAGGGGTTCAAAACAGCCTAAGGAGGCTATGTGAAAAGCAGCCAATGGTAGAGGGGCTGGGAGGAGCAACCAGCAGGCCCATATAAAAGGAGCTTCAGGGCAAAGCAGAGCAGTCACTGCCTAGAGTTTAAGGAGATAAGACTGTGTCTCCTGCATGCCAAGAGGCCTGTAGTATCTACCACAGAACTGCTGTGGGCAGGAACCAGGGAGCCAGAGGAGCTGAAAGCAGTGAAAGGCAGGCCCTGAGAGCAAGTGAAGAAGATGCTAAGGATGGGAGGAACTGCCCTAAGGAGGCAGCAAAAGGCTGCAAACCACAGGTTCCCTAGGCCAGGACCCAGAGTAGTGGGTGAACCAGGGTCTCTCCTCCCCCTCACCACCAGGAAATGGCAGAAGAAGTTACTGCAGGTGTCACCAAGGGAGTGGCAGGATCAGAGACTGCAGTTGCCACTGGGAAAGTGGCCAGACTATGCAGTCCAAATCCCCCTGGAAGGAGTAATGCATGAACAGTGGCTGAGTCAAGAAGGCTATGTCTCCACTTGTAAGTGTAAGTCAACTTTAACTAAGTCGACTTAGTGTGTCCCCACTTAAAAATAAAGTCGACTTAAAGGGGAAATTAAAAAGTCGACCTAGAGCGTCCACACTGGATGCTCTAGCTTGACTTTGTGGGGCTAGGGGGAGCTTGGGCAGGTCCACGGGGGCACCCTTTGCCGAATGCCAGGGGGCTCAGCCTTTGCCCCATTGTACCTAGGTACAATGGGGGAAAGGGGGTCAGGGACCCTGGCAGGGCATAGGGGAAGGGTGGGCAGGGCTCTGCCCTGCCATGTGGGGGGCATGTCAGGCTACCCCTGTGCCCCCCCAGCAGGGAGGGCATTGGTGTAGCCCTGGGGTAGCCCTAAGTCAACTTAGGGCTACCCCAAGGCTACACTGGCTTAAGTCGACTCTAGGGAGTCAACTTAAGCCTTAGGTCTACTCAAAAGCAGGTTTTATAAAGTTGACTTAATTTTCATTGTCGAATTTATTTTCCTTAAGTCGACTTAAGAAAACTGTAGTGTAGACGCAGGGTAAATTAAGTCGACTTAAGCAAGCTTAAGTTGACTTAATTTACCAGTGTAGACGCAGTCGAAGAGAGCTCAGCAGTTGTCTGACTGCAGCGGATCTGCAGGTGGTGACGTTGTGAGCAATGCACCACCAGAAGAGAGCACACTAGTGAGCAGAGCTAACCCCTGTGACAATCAGCAGGAGGCACTGCAATGGTGAGTGGACCCCGCCACAGATACTAACTGGAACTGTGCATCTAGCAGGGCTGGGATTTAAGAGAAATGGGGCTCTCTTAGGACAGGATTTGAAAGTCTGACACTTGTTGCCCCCAAACCAAGCAATCTGAGCAGATTTGCTTTTGCTTTCCTTTAGAGATTTTGGTCTTCTCTTAAACTCTTTATTCAAAATGAAACTCAGGGGAAGAAGAGCTTTAAATTTTATTTTTTAAAAAAGGTACTTCTCTAAGGCCTGACTAACGGCCCCCTGAAATCAGCGGAAGTCTGTGACGTCACTAAAAGCTGGAGGATAAGGTTTGCACAAAGCCCTGCCAACAGCAAGCACTGGCTTTTGCACAGCATTGTGGTGTCTTCACTAAATTTAAGGGCACTTTTTGGAAAACGAGGGCTATTTGCAGGAACAGGGTCTGGATTAACCAACCCATTCAATCCTGCATTGACTGTGAGGGATAGTCATCTAAAACAGTTCCTTCCTTTTCCTTATTAAATTGAACAGTCTCTATGTTGCTAGGCAAAGCAGAAGTGAAAAGACGTGATTATCACAGGATCAGCCAAATGCACCACGGGAATTAAATTTTCCCTGTTTTACCTTTCCCTTTAGTGAGACACAGCATGGTCAAGTGAATAAGGCACAGGACTGTCCCTCAGCAAAGCCGAGCTCTAGTTGCAGTTCTGCCCTTGACCTGCTGTGTGACCCTGATCAAGTCACTACACTGCTCTGTGCCTCAGTTTCCCCCTCACCCTCTGTCTTGTCTATTTAGACTCTGTGCCACTTGGGCCATGGCCTGTCCCGTATGGGTGTATGTCATGTAGGACAGTGGGTTTGTTGATGCTATTGCAATAGAAATCAACACCCTGACTATTTGAAGGACAGTTGCACACATTAGTATAGTTCAAGTAGTAAACTCGGAGTGAGGGAAGCTCTACAATTTGCACAGAGTGACTTACCTTAGCAGCATTGCTAGTGGCTAGTGAGGGGCAGCTCTTTCTTGTTTGTGGATGCTGACAGCAGCTGTACCAGATGAGCCAGAAGGCAGCCTCCCTCCAGCCATGCCAGCAGGGGATGCGCTAAGCTGGTCTCCAGTGGAAATTGCTCTCTGATATCCTGCAGCTCCTTCCTCTGACATTTAGATATTGCTGGCTGCTCAGCTGAATACAGTTAGATTAAGATTGGGCAGCACTTTCCCACAAGTTACAGACTGATGGTGTTCTGACCTCTGCTATTTATTCAGAGACATTCTGCTCCTCAGTCAGGAGTGAGCTGGGTAGAATGTCACCCACATAGACCAAGACACTCCCCCTTGATGTCCCCATTGTGTCTATGCACTCACATATCATTTGTCACTCTACATTAGGAGCGTTCCTCAGTTTCAAACCAAACCTTCTGTTATTTTTGTAACATATTTCCCTCCAAGAGTCCTATAAAATGTTGTTTATGTTATATATTTGATCTCATAAGCTTCCTGCAAAATTATAGTTTCTTGTGTCCCTTATTTGGGGCCAAACCCTGGCCATTTTAGCCATCTGACCCCTTCATGGCTATAGAGGGTTAATCCAATCAAACTCCTTCCCCATAGGTGACCACATAAGGTCACACACAAGGCAGTTTTTTGTCCAGGCTAGGCACAGTGGTAAACACAGTAGGTTCCTCCTTAGCTCTCCATGATCTGTGGAGGCTTTCTTGGATCAGGCATCCCAAGGGAGATCTAGCATATAGATCCTTCATGTATTTTTCAGTCTGAAGCCAATTGTGGCTCGTATCAGATATGGAAAAGGAGATACTTAGGGTGATCAGGAGATGTGGAGGAGAATGTAGTCATCCAGGTTACTCTATTTGCACAGAAACCCTTTTTAACTGAGTCCTCAAGCGCTCTGGGATTGTGGAAAATGGAAAGAACCTAGCATCTCTCTTAGTCTCCACAAAGAGTTTTCAGAGCTGCTAGTTAGAAAAACAATGGCATTCTATTTCTAGCAGAGCACTTCCACTATGTTCTCCTTACTGATTTCATAAACAAGGGAACTCCACTACACCATTTTCAGTCACTTTTCAGAGCAGAACTACACTTAAGCAGTCAACAAATCCAAGCGTCTCTTCTTGAAGAACATGTCAGAGATTCTTCATGCCCGTTCTTTAATTGTTGTACCTTTAAAAGTTCCCATTACATATGCCACTCTGTAGCATGAAACTCTGGAGAAAAGATCTAGAACAGTTGCTATACTAAAGTCTTTGAGATTTGGATCCTCTTACACAAAATGTAAAATATATCCAAGAACACAAGACACTTTGTCGCGTACCGTCTCTGACAGTGATGAGTACTTACCCCAGAGAGCTATTTATATATCAGCTGTGAATCAGGACTAATTGTCACACAAGTGCTATATTCTGTTCTTGCTGTTAGCAACAATGTGGGTGTGCAGATAACTCTTTGCAGAAGGCAATGTCTCAAGAAGCTACAATTGTTCTAACAATCCACTCCCAAGTCCTTATCATTCAGACCCTATTCACAATGAGATGAGTTTGAATCCAGAGTCTAGCTGTGAAAAGACAGCTATGGAAACAGTCTCAATATCAAGTCCGACAGAGATATTGCTAAGAAAATGATTGATTATTATTAGTTTTACTGTAGTCCCTAAAAAGCTCCAGTCACAGATCTGTACCTCATTATGCTAGATGCCATCCAAACCAAAAATAACGAGACAGCCCCAGGCCAGAAAAGCATACAGTATTTAATCCTATTTCATGCACACTTTTTATGCCACCCTCACATCCTCTAGGCAGGGTTCCTGCTATCTGGCATTATCTCAGCAGCAAGAACAACGTAAGCTTTGCTTATGCCTATGCTTGGCTTATATGCATATATCTTTTCTAACATATGTATATCTTTCTTTATAAGTTTAAGAAATCCTGATTCTAAAAAAGTATATCTAGCATAAGTAAATAAGTTAGCATAACTTTTGTATTAGTTGCTGAAATGCAAGAGACCTACAGGCCTCATTATAAGAATTTCCAAGATGATCTGTATGCAACAGTTTTTTGAGTGTAGGTGTAGTTGTGAAGTTAAAATTATCGAAGTGTGGGTCTTGTTTTCCTGTGATCAAACAATATCTGATCCTAATATAATATAGGTGAAAGGTGTAGAGGCATTTGACATTTTGATAGAACACCACAAAATTCATAAACAAGTAAGTGGAAAGGTGACATGGAATATTCTGGTAGGGAAAATACGTCAATTGTACACATGAACCCCTTAACCAATAATCTGAAGGTACCCCCTGTAGTGATAACGGAAGATTTTGTGACGGTTTAGCTAAGTAGATGGGGAACTCGCCTCGTAGCCCTGACCTTTAAACAACCTGCAAGAGTATAACAATTCCCAGATACTGCCTAATTGAAGTAAGTCTGGTACTGTCAGCCTTGAAATGTGTCTTCCCCCCTTATCAATGGGAACGGGAATGTCTTTCCTCCCGCAGTGAGTGGGAACAAAGGTCGTTATTCTTTCTTGCAAAATAACAAGGTCATAATTTTAATGACCTCAGGGGCACTAATGTAGTAAGTAAGTGGGGAAAATAGTTAGTTGTGTATGCTAGTGTGTAAAAAGTGTATATAAGCTGATGCTTAAACCCCTCCTCTCTGGAACTTCACCGATGGGAGAGTTGCTGTGCCGATTGCCGCGGATCATCGCTCTCTAAACTTTTTGCTCGCAGTCGCCTTGCTTTTACTCTTTACATTGCCTCCTGGTGCCATGTCTACTGAACCCAAAAAGAACCTGAGGGTCTGAGCTATTGGTTGTAGCCAGAGTCCCACTACAGCCCCCTGACAATTTCTGGGGTGCGGACCCATATTTCAGTAAGGAAGGATGAAATCATTTAATTTATTTTTAGAGGGGTATAAAGGTACAGAGGCTGTAATGTGTAAAAAAGCAGTATTTAAGATCCTAGAATTTGGTAAGCTATGAAGCTTCCACATCTTGCACTCTGAAATCATCTTGCTCAAGCCAAGAATCCTTAAAGACCCACTGCTTATTCTTTCACTTTATAATTTTAATTTAGTTAAGTTTTAGTTAAGTTTATTAAGGTTATTAGAGCCTGCACTCCTCATCTCAACATCTTTACCCTAAGGGACTGTAAGTATAAGTTACTTATAAATTGTTATATAGAATATAGAGGTTGTTTTAATCTGTTGTTAATTGTATAAGGTTTTTGTATATGACTGTTTAAATATATTTATTGTATTTTTATCACTTAAGACTTTTATCATTTTGATGCTCATGCTTTTGGCAATAAAGAATTGCTATAAAATATTTTTAAGAATCCTTTGTAACTCATTGTTCCTCGGGGAAGTCCTTAGTTATGTAATTTTATCTGTGGTCAGATTCGGACTAGAACCTACTTCTGTAACAATTTTAATAAATCATCTTAGTAATTATCCAAGATCCCAAAATAATTATTAAATCTGGACTACCACAGGGAAGGACAATCTGTCCCTCCTAACTGTATCTCTTAGGAGATCATCGACCAATGCAGGCAGCATGGTCTCCAAGCCCAAGCCAGGTTGGAATTTCAGTTGATGGGACGTAAAGAAGAGCTAAAGCATCATGTGAGTTATCCCATAATGATGATCGTAATCCAAACTCGAATATTGGGTACAGGGCAAAAGCTGGACAGATTATCAGCGTCAAGTTATGATCTCTTGAGCAGAAACCGACCAACAGCTCCCGTAACGGAAGGTGGCAATGCTCTTAGTAAAGGAAACACTGACACTATCCTCCAGCAATGGGCTCTTCTCTTCACCACTGGCCTTCATCAATCAGGATAGGCATGAGTCCAGTGCTCAGCTTGTAGCATGAAGTGCTACCTCCAGTCTCTAAGAAAGCCCCATCCAGCCAATTCTCAAAAGGAATAGGAAGCTTTCAGTCCCCTCACCCTCCACCCCCAAACCTACTCTGCCTCCTTCATCTTATAAATTAACCCTTACGCACAGCACTGTGTGAGGTAGAGAAGCTATGCAATATTATTACACCCAGAACCAGGGGCGTTGCTGGATAGCCAAAAGATCTAGGGCTGTGGCCCCCAGCCCACCCCTGCCCCCAAACCCCCACTCCAGCCCTCCTAACTCCCCAGCTTCCCCCATCTTCACCCCCTTCAACCCCCCAACCCCCTCCACACCTCCCCAGGCCCCTCCGTCCCTAACCCCCACTCCAGCCGTCCATAATCCCCTCCACCCCACCCCAGCCCCCACCAGTCTCCTGTCCCCATGTCCCCTCCACCCCTCTCCAGGCCTCTAACTCCATCCATCCCTCCCCAGCTCCCCACCCAGTCCCCCTCCAGCTGCCCATAGTCCTCTCCACTGCTACCCAGCCCCTACCCAGTCTCCTTCTCCCCATGCCCCCTCCACAGGCCTCTAACTCCATCCATCCCTACCCAGCCCCCCACCCAGTCCCCCTCCAGCTGCCCATAGTCCTCTCCACTGCTACCCAGCCCCCAGCCAGTCTCCTTGTCCCCTCCACCCCTCTCCAGGCCTCCCTCCAGCCCCTTCCCAGCCCCCTTACCTGGCCGGAGGCTCGGAGCTGCAGGGACGGCTGGCAGAGCCTCTTCTGGGCCAGGCCGCTCTCACCCTGAGCATGCTCTGTCTGAGCATGCTCAGGGTGGGAGATTTGAATCTCCCCAGCCTGGCTGCAGCAGGAGTCTACGGCTTCGCTGGGACCCCTGGGTGGAATGCAGGACAGGGACCCTGGCAGGGCATAGGGGCAGGGTGGGCAGGGCTCTGCCCTGCCCTGTGTGGGGGCATGCCAGGGTCTCCCTGTGCCACCCACCCTGGCAGGGATGGCAGTGGGGAAGTCCTGGAGAGCCCTATGTCGACTTAGGGCTACTCCAGGTCTACAATGGCTTAAGTTGACTTAAGCCAAAAGTCGACTTAAAAGGAGGTTTAACAAAGTTGACTTAATTTTGCTTAAGTCGACTTAAACAGCTGCTTAAGTCGACTTAAGGAAAGTGTAGTATAGACGCAGAGTAAATTAAGTCGAGTTAAGCAAGCTTAAGTCGACTTAATTTACAAGTGTGGATGCACCCGTAGTGTTTCAGAGGAGCCTGGCTCTTCGAAACAAGAACATTGTTAGATTCAACATGTCCAGATTCCCCCATAAACTTCCCCGTTGGGATATTGTCATCTTCTCATTAGAAGGCCTGCTCCTGTGGGGTGCTGAGCACCATCTTCTGAATAATCATTAATCATGTTGGAGCTGAGACGCAGTGGGTTCTAATTCTCCATGTTATCAATGTCATCATAGCCTCAATACTAGAGAAAGAACAGTGGGCTCAGGCTTGGCAGGCATTCAGCACCCTAGAAGATTGAGCCCACTGTTCTTTCTCTAGTATTGAGGCTATGATGACATTGATAACATGGAGAATTAGAACCCACTGCGTCTCAGCTCCAACATGATTCATGATTATTCAGCAACCACTGAAGAAGAGTACTATTTAGTTTGAGCCTCACTGAAAACTGTGAATGAACAGCTAAATACCAAGAACCACTTAACACTCCAGCAACCTTAATGGTCGTACATAACGTGAAGTTAGAGAGAAATGTACCTAGGCAAATACTAACAGAATTCTGGCCATTGTATTTATTGGGCACAGATGTGAATCCAGCACACCTGGGAATACCCCCAACTCTCTCATGATTGTGTTGGTACAATGAGCCTTCAACCTGATGTGAGCCCCACACCAAGAGTCATGGATATTCATGGTCCCTACACTGTGGGCCATACAGAGACTAGTCTCTTGGTAAGCCAGCCAGAAGTGCACACCACCCTAAAAGGGAAAGGAAGGGGCAGAGATGTGGTCACACCCTCCCTCTGCACCAGATTGCAGAGCAAGTCGGGCCCCTCTGACAGAACAAGCAGTGGGTATGTAGGGGATAGCAGTGAACCCTGAGGCCGTGCAGCTCTGTGCCATTCCCAGCTTGAGACTGTTCACCTAGCACTCACGCAAAAGCCAATGATGTCAATGAATTCTGATGTAGGCCCATAGAGCACAGCCACCATTTTTTTACTTACCATTAAAAAGTGACTGTGCAGCACAGCTTGCGTCAGAGGCAGAGATGGTCACAAGAGATGATATCACGAGGCAATCATCATGCAAAGCCATAGCCTGCCACCGAGTACCCTGGGAGTCAGTGGGTGAGCCATGAAGAAGATAGGATGGCCATGTTTCATATCCACCATGCGGATTTTTTAATAGAACCCAGAAAATGGGCAGACTGAGCAGGTAAATATAGGGCAGGATGATTCAGAACCTGCAGGGCTTCCCAAGTCAATGCGCTGGTGGAGTTATCCTTCCTAGTGGTAGAAGGTCCTTGATCTGTTTCAAAGCTCAGAAACATGTTAGGTCAGAACCTCAGCTGGTGTAATACAGTGTAGGGTTTATTGCAATCAACAGAGCTCCACTGATTTACATCCACTCAGGACTGGGCCACCAATCCCTGAGCCAAACACACAGTCCCATTTTTATCACCCTGCCAAGGGCCCAAATCCTGCAGGATACCATATACCTCCTGCTGCAGGTCAAGCATTCATTCGGACTCTCCACGAAGGGGCAGGAGCACCAAAAGACATGTGCCTTCATCCCTTCAAGATGCTCTATCAATTCATATTCACCTCTGCAGAGGGGTACCTATAGCATCCTACTTCTTGACTCCTCCTCTTATTGAGCAGAGGGAAGGAGAAAATGCTTCACCAACCATCTCACATGCATACATATACAGCGACCACACTGCGAACAGTGCCTCCCCTCTTTCTTCCATGATTTGAGTAAGAGTTCATACATGAAGGGCTATTCCATACTGAGTTCTCTTCCCACATTGTCATTTTTAGCTGGGTTTTCTCATTTTTGTGTGTGACCAGTAGTTGACGATACAGCTCATTTCTGTGCTAGCAAGCTGTCCAGCATCTCACACATGCACCCCATGAATGCAACTATTCACCTCTTGTGGAATTCAGGTCCCTCTTGTGAATTTCGTGCTGCAGGTGGTTGTAGCATGAACTTCTCATTAACCACAATGCCCTTTCTTTGAGCAGCTTGTACACATTTCATGAGGTAACAGGGCCTTTCTAAGAAGACAGTTTGATCATACAAAATGTGTTTGAAAACAAGAACACCATGAGGGAAGAAAAAAGAAATTTTTCAGTCAGTTCCATAAGAACCAAATTTCTCCTCCAGGGAAACATTCCTTTCAGACATAACTCCTGCTGTGACAATTACAAGTTAACCTTATTAACCACTGCAGTTTGCAGCTTACACAGGGGCATAATGAATCTGGACTCTATACAGAATGTATAACAATAAAATATGAAAACACAGGTATAATGGAATATAGGAAGCATGTAAGCCCAGATCATCAGAAATATTCAGGCTCCTAATCACCATTAAATGAGAACCTATGCCCTAGTGACTTAATTTAGCTCACCCTCCAACCCACCATTTAATAAAAATCTCAGTGAGTTTTTAAATATTCCATACCTGATAGTTAGATTCAGTATATCACCTTTAGTCTGTCCCTGAATGTGAAGGGACTCTAAAGATGGAAGACCTTCTCTCCCCCTCCCCCACCGAGATGCACTCATTAGTCCTTTGGTCAAACAGCTGAATGAAGTGGCCAATGTCCAAACACACATGAAGCTTGCAGTCATTCGGCTAAATGATTCACTCGACAGAATGATCATGGTTTTGTGTATGCAAATACGAAGCTCTGGCTTCGCTCTCATGAGGAAAACATTATTTCAATGAAAATTGCCTTTCAGACCAAGACAGCCTTACATTGTAAAAGCCAAGGGAAGAGACTGGATTCTTGATTCGTTGTTTCACCAAATTACTTCCACAGGATTTGCTTATCCCTAAAACCCTGGATTAAAACCACAGGGCTGAGTTCTTGTAATTTCCTCTTAGACAAACTTTCATCAGGGAACCTCCGTCATTGACAACTTGTTCAGAATACTGTTGATCATTTGCTTACTGTATTCTGAGATTAATGTTATGTCTACTGCTGTGCTCTTCATATTAGCTTCCTATAAAGAGAGAGAGAAGACTCAACAGGGCCTGCTTGATATCAATATAGCACTTTCTATGTAGACCTTGGCCATAATCAAGGTTTGACATTTGGACCAGTAATAGGAATAATGAAGGACAGCATATACAACACTGTGGGGAAAGGACAGACTGCAGTGTGTGTGTACAATCAAGCTGTGAAGGGGGTGAAATCTGCTGTCTTTCCACTGGTCCACTGTTGTCCGGCCACTAGTTCTCACACTTCAGCCTCATTATCGTGGGACAAGGGAGGTACTTTTAGCCCCAAGGCAGACAAAGGCATTGAAAGTGCAGAGAGAGACCATCAGCACCATAATTCTTACACCATTTATTAAATTATAGGATACTGAAGAGGGTTAGGGAATAGAACTTCAATTAGAAGTGATACTGGGCAAATCAGAGCCAACACTTAGCATTTCAAGAGGACCGGTTGCATACTGAATTTATCAAAGTTGCATGTACTAAATGGGGAGCAGGTTAACCTGGATCAATTCTTTTGTGTTTAGTTACTTTTCTGTTTCGGTGCAAAAGTAATGAGCCTCGTAGCCTGTGTTGCAGGCAGGCAGTGGAAATGCAAGATGCCATGCAAATAAAGCTGAATGTGTCAGCATATTATTACCAGAGAAGCACCAAAAGACCTAAAATGAGATTAGGCCCCCATTGTGCCAGGCACTGTACAGACTTAACGAAGGAGAACACCTGCCCCAAAGGACTCACAGTCTAAATAGACAAGACAGGCAAAGGGTAGGAGGGGGAAACAGAGGCAGGCACTGAGACGTGACTATGTTGCATCACAGAGTAGCTGTAAAGCTGGGCATAAGACCCATAGTTCCAGACTCACCATGCAGTATTCTCTGCCATACACCACCTGGCCTCTCACACTTAATGCCAATAGATCTACCAAGGCTGAATTTGGCCTGTACTATTCTGTGATCATCCAGGCTTTGTGCTTTGATTTAGCAGAATGCCTGCAAACCCCATGACACTGAACATTGTAGAATTTTATTAGGGAAAACAATGTGTATTTGCAACGGTATAATTGTAGTCTATCATGCAAATGGTGAGACTGTACTTTAATAAACCATATAGGATTAGTCTGAGACTGAAGTTTTTAGGACGTTGCTATTAGGTTTCTTTAGACCATATCACGTCCTACAAACTTTGGACTTTACCACTTCCAAAATTTTAACTCCATCCTGAATCAGCTCTCAGCGAAGACTGAGATTGTCTCCCATGGCCAACGCCCCTTCCTCTGGCTCTGTTTAAAGTGATCTTCAGGCTACAGTGCTTTCTCTGGGTCTGGCAGAAACACCTGACCGTGGAACTGCTCACCAGGAAAAGCATGGGGGAAAAAATATCAGAGAATCTGCTGTAGATGACAGGATGAAGGAGAGGGGTGTGTTTGTACAGTATTTCACACCTATTATATGCCCCTCGCTGCATCGGGGTGATATTACTCTGTCAGAATGCAGAGCTAGAACAGAAGGGGTTGTTAAAGAAATCAGGCAAGGAAGATACAACAAAGGCTTAGCTAATGAGCACCCCCTCAAACACAATAGCCAGATTTACAGCTGTAGAGAGGAGATTGCTCAGATCCTTGCTTCAAGGTTGTGTGCCTAGGCTGAGAAAATGGGGCTCAAAAGACTGTCAAAAGATCTGCCTGAGAGAGGGGGGCGGTTGTCAATGGCTGAGCAGACAGAGAGATTGCTGACTACAGATTGACCTGCAGTGGACATGCTGTAAGTTGGTGCTCAGGGGCGAATGGGGGCACCAGAGTTTAGTGAGAGGCCACGGGATCACCATACATGCGTAAGACAAGATGCAAATAGAACTCTACTTTTCAATCCATTTCCGTGAATGCTGTGAACCTTTGGGCAAAATAAATCTGACTTGTGTTGGAGACGCCACTTCACTGCAAATGTTACTGCCCATAGGCTCCCCAAGGGGAACCCTGGCAGGTGCCAACCCCATCTGCACCCAGGGAAGTTTGACCTGGGGACCCACTTGGTGAGTGTTGGGATCAAAGTATCCCATCTCAAAGAGAAGTGGAGGCATGGACCTGCCACTTGAAAGGGGAGGACTGGAAGCAAATACCTTTCAGAGGAAAGCAAATATCTACTTTGACAGATATCTACTCTGGTGATGTTTTCACAGCAGCTCTGCCTATAGCATTGGATCATAGGAGTGAAAGGTCTGTGCCAGGCAGCACAATAATTTGCATTATGGCATCAGTGGTGCTTCCTCTAAAATACAGTCGTTGCTAACAAGGAATATTTAACATATGTTTCAAGCAGCTCTTCCAGTCTGCCTTATACCATATTTGCAGTCAAAAATTGGTTTTATCCAAGCGATGGGGCAAAAAGATTTTCAATTGTGTAGATTTCTGCAGCTGTGTTTTCACAAAGACCAGTAGGTATGGTCAGACGACATAGATTGTACATTGTGCTTTAGCTTCATTTTAGCAAAATACCGTTTATAAAAGTCTTCTCTCTTTACAAACTGCATGAGAAATAAAGGAGTCACATGATTGCTAAAAGAGCAAAATCCTGTTCCTTAGAAGACTCCGATGTTCTATGAGACCTGCAGGAAGCAAAGAGTTTGCTTAAGGCCCAAGTTTGTTCACTTCTGCTTACCAAGAATGGGTGCCTACACGTTGCATTTTTAGATCATTGATACAGATCAATACAGAAAATGCCTAGATCCCACATAAATGCATCAGGAAACTTATGAGCGCATTATAAAGTGGTTTTGAACAATAAGCAGACACTGCACAATGGTCACGCCAGGATGATCTGTCCAAGAGTCCTTAGGCAAAGTGCTTACAGGTATGGTATGATGTCCTACTGATATGATTAGCTCAATACTCTTTGCTGTTTTAAACAATATACCACACAAAAGCCAGTAGGGTAAATGAGGCATGAATTCCAGGCAGTGCTCCCAGAATGTACACAGCTCCATGAATTGACCAATAATGTGGACAAGGAGAGCGGGTAACCATTGTCAGCAGCAGTAAAAGTGAACTACCATGAAAGCTCTCCATACCCAGTGGCAGTTGTGAAGGGAGGAGATCTGCTATAGATTACATGGTCTCCATATCCCAGCTCTGCTCAGAGGGTACAGTTGGGGAGGACTCCTTCACAATGCAAGACACCACAGTGCCATCTTAAAACATTTGTATTCTAGTGGCGTGTCTCAGCCGAGGTCTGGACCCTGCTGTGCTAGGTGCTGTGCAAACACACAGCAGGGCCTGGTCCCTATGTAGACAAAACAGAGAAAGCTATAAAAGGAAACAGAGGGGAACCTCGCTCCCGGCCATCAGTAGAGCTGGGATGAGAAAGGAAATCTTCTACAACCCAGGCTAAGACACTAGCTACTTGGCCATATTGTCTCGGCCTAAAAACTTAGGCCCAGAACAAGGCTATAGCCTGATGGAGTGTGCAGGGAACAGAGGCAAAAAAAAATTAATCTTTTTAGAAAAATAATCCTTTTTAACAACACTTTAATTCATTCTGTTAATCATTATTATTATTTTGACAGACATATTAAAAGGAAATAAACGGTGCAATGGTGAGAAGCAAGACGGGAGAAAAGGAAAGACTGGGGAAGCTGTGGGGATTCTGCAGAGAGAGAGAGAGCAAGAAGCAGCATCAGAGTCAGCCAACAGCCTGTGTGAGGGGAACTGGGGATCTTTGCAGAGTCAAGAGAGGGCAGCGAAGCTCAGTAGCAGCAGCCAATGCATCTGCAGCACATCTTTGATACACACTGCCAAGGTGAAATGACTTATCCAGTAGTAATATTAACGCTCTGTATTATGATGGCATACACAGCCCCCAGCTGACACCAGCGCCCCACTGATCCAGGTGCTGTACAAATATTTCATAAGAGACAGACCCTGCCCCAAGGAAAGTACTACCTCAGCTGAAAAGAAAGGAAGCAGCATCGTCTCCTTTTACAGATGGGGAACTGAGTCACAGAGAGAAATAACTTACCCGAGCATCTCAAAACATGTGGCAGAGCCAAAAACTTAGCCCAGCACTTTCATATTCCAGTCCAGCATTTTAATGACAAGTCCCTCCTTCTGCTCAAACAGAGAGCTAAAGCAAATTACTCTGCCACCTAGAGCCGGCCCTCTCCCCCTTGGAAGGACCACATCAGCTACCTGTTCCAAATAGATTAATTTGAAACCTGTCTATTTTCCACCCTTGTCTGCCTTTCCTTTTCCTCATTCAAAGAACATCTCCTGATCCACTTAATTCACTGAGCACCCCGGAGTGAATGTAATATGAATGAGTAGGACGAAGGAACAGGCTGGATCCTGTCCAACTGCTTTCATCTGCTGCAACAAGTGAATTTCTCAGCAGTCTGATATTTAGAAAGCAGAGGAGATTCCGCTCTCATTAAAATGAAATTCATCTTTATTCAAATTCCAGCAATGGATAGGGGAAGGGGGGATTTTTCTACCTCTGGTGGAATTCATTCCCTTATTTACACCCCAAAGTCTTTACAGGCTGAAGCCATTCTTCTGAGGATGACATTTATCAGAGATTCTCCTTAAGAGCAAATATTTCACCTTTGGAATGTACCAGCTTGCACTAAATGGCAGGCACTTGATCATCAGAAAAACAGTCCCAGCTCCCACCTCCCATGGCTACAGTACGTACATTAGTGTGACTCCCCGCCAAGCCTGCACAAGCAGGGAGCCACTGGCAGCAGCTCCAATAAGTCTGTCCCTCAGAAACTGCAACTGAATTTTCTTGTTTTGGCTTCAGAAGATCTAGAAGGGACCCTTGGTTTCTGAGTGTAATTGATGGTGCGCAATGGAAAACATTGGAGCTTTCGCTTTTCCAGCACTGGCGGCCACATAAGCCGTATGAGCCTAAGATCTGAGATCTATGAATGAGAGAAGGGATTCACTTGTATGGAAGGAAGGTCAGAGACCCTGTAGACCCTGGTCAGAGATTCATGGGAAGGTAGCTGACTCAGAAGGGGAACCAATAACTGAATTTGTACCTAAATTCAGGTCAGAACCACAATCCATTATGGAGCTGGTACAGCATAATCTCAAAAAGAGCCAAGCCAAAAAACTTGGGATGACAAAAAGGCATGTGAAAGAGCCTTGATTTTGTTCTGATATTAGCCCCTGTAAAAAGGCATAAAATGCAGAAATCATGGGAGGGTTCCTCTGAGGTGAGAGAGAGACTAAGGCTTTGTCTACTCTGCAGGGTATAGTCAACAAAAGTCAGCTTTTGTCGACAAAACAGAGGAGGTGTACACATTGCAATTCTATGCCCGCTGACAAAACTCCCCTGCTTTGCCATCAAAATAAAACCTCCTCGACAAAAGTTGTAGAGCCCCTGCTCCCTTCTCCCCAGACCCGCGGCTTCCCTGCCAGGGGATCCGCAGTCCTGGGGAGAAGGGCTCCCCAGCCAGGGCTCCAGCGGGAGGGGATCCCCCGCTGGAACCCTGGCTGGAGAGCCTGGAAGGCGGGCGGCTGGTCCCTGCAGAGCCATCCACACACCAGCTGACTCTGCCGGGACCCAGAAGCCGCTAACAGCTTGCGGGTCCTGGCAGAGTTAGCTGGTGTATGGCTGGCTCTGCAGGGACTGAGAAGCGGCGACCGGCTTCTGGGTCCCGGCAGAGTCAGCTGGTGCATGGCTGGCTCTGCAGGGATTGAGAAAGACTTCTTGGTCCTGGTAGAGTCAGCTAGTGCACGGCTGGCTCTGCAGGGACCGAGAAGCAACCAGTGGCTTCTCAGTCCCAGGACAGCCAGCCTTGCAGGGCTGGCTTTCCCAGGACGAGCCGCCCCACTTCTTGTCCCGGGGAGAGCCAGCTGGCTTTTGCTGGGGCAAGCCACCAGTGGCTTCCTGGTCTAGGGAGAGCCGGCCCTGCAAGACTGGCTCTCCCTCCACCTATCAAGTCGACTTAGAGAGTCTAATGTAGACTCTCTAAGTCGACTTAATAGGAGCACCTTTAAGTCAACTTAAGAGTCCTGTGTGGACTGTCTACGTTGACTTAAAGTCGACTTATTAAAGTCGACTTATTTAAATCGACCTAAATCCCTAAGTGTAGATATAGCCTTAATGAGCATCAAGTTCAGGACATAACAAGCTTTCATAAACACCTCATATGACACATGTTTACACCCAATAACATAGTCCAGTGGTTCCCAACCTTTTCAGTAAAATGTCACACTTCAATGAGAAACAATTCCATAGCACACCCAATTTTTTCAGCTGACTTGATTGCTCATAAATGTCACATTTACTTACGTTCACTATGGTTTCAGTCTTACTAGAAAGGTTTGCAACATCATTCATACAGCAAGCTAAAGAAGGACCACATGTATTAATGTTTCAAATCCACCAGAAAAAAAAAATACATGTCATCTCAATTCTTCCCTGTGTTTAGAATGTTCATGTTTCAGAATGGAAAGACCGATACCTCACTTTTAATTTGATGATTAATTTTCATGAATTTTATGAATTGTAATATTGTTTAAGATAAACAATACTTGTTTTACATTGATTTTCACTATCTTTGTACAAAATTTCATGGCACACTTCAACAGTTCTCACGGCACACGGCACACTGGTTGAAAACCACTGACATGGTCTACAACCCATTGATTCAATTGCTTATTTGAGCAGGGGGACTTCAGGTTCCCCTGTTCTCCCATTCAGGTGTCTGGACCTTGATCACTACAAAATGTTAAAACCTCCCACGTTACCCTGCAGCCCTTTCCCCTCTAGCTGAAGGGAACTAAATATTGCTCTCTTTGGAGTCCAGCTTTGCCCTTCCATGGATCAGCCAGAGGGGAGAGTGACATTAAGTATTCCCTTTAAGCGAGCTGTCTGCAGTGTTCGTAGCTATGCCAGACCTAACGAGTGAGGAAAAACCTGGATTCTGAACTCAGCTCTCTGCATGAAGGTGGTAAATTGTGCTACCAGCAGAGTTCTAGCCAGCCAAGCTCCAAGGGATATGAACCCATATAAATAGTTGTGTAGAATCTCAAACTTCCAGAAGCAACAGAGTTGTTCACATTCCATCAATCTTTTCTATACACAATGCTTTAGCTCTACTTGTACCACCACTGTTTACTAATGCTGGGCATACTAAAGAGTTTTGCCTGACAGAATCAGTTGGGTGTCAATCATCTGGCTAACCAGTGTCTTTCTATGCAAGCATCGGGGAATCTGTAGCCCTCCTGCCCATGAAACACACAGTTTGGCTAATTTTCAGTAATATATGTTTACACTTGCAGAGTATGTATCATTCCAAATGGTCCCAAAATGCTTAAGGGAGCTCATACAAGGATCATTAAGTGCCTCTGATTTTGAGACTGGATGGTAACATCAAGAGTGACAAAGCAAATAGCAACTTGTTTTTGTGATTTCATCATCAGGAACCTACTTCTGATGACTGTGGGAGCTAACCCAACTGGGATTTGGGCTCAGGTGCTGAAGTTTGAGCCACGGTGGGTATGTCTACACTGCAAACAAAAACCTGTGGCTAGCCAGTACTCTCAGGGGTCAGGCTGTAGAGCTATTTCAATGGAGTGTAGGCTTCCAGGCTCAGGTCTGGGATCCCTTCACCCCAACAATGAGCCCAGAAGATTAGACTGCAATGAAACAGCCCCTTAGCACCAGCCCTGTGAGCCCAGGTCAGCTGTCATGAGCCAGTCACAGGTGTCAAATTGCACTGTAAACTTACCCTAAACTATCTAGGGCAGAAGCCCTGCTCCAGGAATTGAGAACTTGAGTCCATATTCCATACTATCCTCAGCGTCCTACTCCACTGGTCAAAATAGTAGCCTTCAAAGGGGACATTAAATTAGGCTCTCTTTCACCCAACGAAGAATGAAATAGTCATTGAGAGAGAATTGTTCTTTCACCCATAAAGGTCATCACTCCCCAAAAAAGATGGGTTGGTTTGGATCTGATGCTTCTACTTTATCTTCTCTGAGGACAGAGGGCTACAGTCCCCAGGACTGGTGTCCTTTCACCTTGTATGAGCACTAAATGCCCCTTCTTTTTCAATTAATCTAAATTCTCTGTGCATAAGTGCCCATTTCATCAGGCTCTCCATAAGCTGCTCAGGCTCTAATGTGATCAGAGATGAAAAGACCACCTTTCAGAAATTCATTCAGGATCTCAGACAGCACTTTCTACTGAAATTGCTTTGGCCTTTGTAGTAGATGATTCTTAGAGATGCTCAATCCCATTGCTATTTCACTTGTGTTACTACTACTCCATGTTGTTGGGTTTTGGTTTTTTGTTTGTTTGGTTGGTTGGTTGGTTGGTTTTTGGTCTTTGGTCTTTGTTTCAGTGGATCAATATTTCTTCATCAAAGGTACATGTGCTTGTTTTATTTGATTGTCTTATGTGATCTGGCTTCAGTGGTATTCATTCAGTGACCATTTATTAAAGCTGTTTATGGATAGGCCTCTCCCTACACAGTCAGCTCTTCCTCTGAAAATTTCAGGTTAAACTTTAAATAATTCATGTGTTTCAAATGGGGAAGACTCAGTGATGTTCTTTTCTCTTCCCTATGGCATATCCGCATGATTCATAACCCACTTGGCCTTTCAGTCTATTATTATTCTCTCTCCAGTCCCTTCTGATACAGCTCCTTTGTCCAAGAATTTTGGCTTTGCAATGGGACACTCTGGAGTGAAGCAAAAATGTAACTATTTTTATTCAAATTCTGCTTCTAATTCAGCCTCACAGCTTGTACTATCATTCTGTGTTACTCATTCGCCATCTGTGTGATTTGATTCCCTTGACTGGTCACATTATTACCCAACTTAAAATCATATTATTACAGAATTGTAGTGTACTCAGATACATTGTTATGCAGAAAATCCAAATACATGTTTATGCCAGAGGTGATACTAGAAGAGGGCAAAAAAATATTCCACTTTGGGATTTAACTGTGGCATGAAAAATATTAGCTAATGAATAATTCCAAGTGAATTAAGAAACCAAGAGAGTATTTTGCTTGTCTGACACTAACAATTTAAGCCTGTGACAATCATATATTGATTCCAGACTGGAAACCTATTTCTCCTCTCCCTCCGGCACTCCATCCCAAAGTGCTTCTGCAGTTTGCATATATCAGGTTTGTTGCCCAAGAACTTCAGCTGTCGATCTGGTCAGATAATTTGTCTCTTAACTACTTTAGTAGTTTTGGAACTTGCTCATGCCCCAGGAAGACTTTGCCATTTAGTCTGTATCCCCTTAAATAGATCACAGGCATAGAGGTATCACACAGATCAGAGATACTGCAGAATTGTGTTTCCCAAATATACCTGATACATCATTTATTACTCAATGGAATTTCACTAATTTCCAGAAGCAACTTCATTGATCTTGTTATTTTGAAATAACCCACATCCCACCTTATAAAATGGGAAACCTGGAATATAGTAATGGACAGAAAATGGAAGCTTGAAATGTGATCTGGCAACAGAAAATCAGAATATTTCTGAACTACAATTCACAAACAAAAAACTTCACTCACATATTAAAGAGATAATAGTTTCCCTCTGTCTCTAGCTTTCATGCAGCCACACCTCAAATACTACATCTGGTTCTCTTAACTTCAGTACCAGAAAGATACTGACAAACTGGAGGGAATTCAGAAAAGAGAAACAAAATGATCATGAGATTGAAGAGACGGACTGCAAGAACCTGGCTAAGTGACAGCCTGGCTTCTTGTCCTTTCCTCTTCTGTAGGAAAGGGCCTGAATCACAACCAAACACACCCTGAAAACATTGTCTCTTAACCAGAATCTCACAGGGGACTCCATTTCTATAACAAATCAAAAGTACTCCAGATCCAAACATGTCCATGTGACAGGGAAGTTTGAAAAATAGAGCCAGAGGTGAACTTTCTAGCTTGGATCCAGATCTACTGAGCTGATCTTTCCCTGCCAGCTAATACTGTTTTGTAGATTGCCAAAATCCAATTATATGCTATAGGGTTAGCTATTAATATAGTCCCTGCAAAGGCCCTCACAAAGTCACCACAAAGGAATTATGTTAAGTAAAATGCTCCCCTTTGACCATTTCTGTGACCACAAGACAAATCTCTCCTCCTTTGCAACAGGAAACAGGTCCCGAGAAGGCTGTAGAATCGCATGACATTGACATAGGGAATCAACCCTCTGCTGTGCTGAGTTTACAATGATGGAGCTGGAATAGATGAGGGAGAGAGAAGAGGAGTTTGTAAGATGCCCTTCTACTCTCCCCCCTCCCCATCCTGGACCAGCTGAGGGCTGAAATATCCTCTCAGAATAGCGCAGAGGAACCTGAAAGATGCCCTAAGATAGTCTACTTGCAGCCAGCAGTGGTGACAGCTGAGAATCTGCTGGAGAGCCATGCACTCTGCCTTACCCCCTCCCTTTGTGGTCCCTATTGGCACAGCTGATTAGAAAATTGCTCTTAAGATAATGATGTTTTTCACAATATTAAAATGTCCCAGATCTAGTCAGGTCTTTCAAAGTTTTAGATCTCTGAGCAGGTTGGCTGAAAGTAATGAATATGTTCCTTGCTTCAAGATTAAATACAGTTGGTGGGAGGATATTGAAATGCTCATAAAACAGCATCAGAAGAAATACACTATTCCAAATGATGGTATTTCGTTGAAGAGAAAGCTGTGGGAAAGAGCAGGGCACTTTTTGTGCTGTAGCACCCAACCTCTGCACTTGAACAATTGTGTGGCAAGAGCAACGTATTATACCGAACTATCTTAAACAATGTAATAGGAGATGGTGACATTATACAAGGCTTATATAGTAATTGCTTTTGTAACAGATGCTATAACAGGGTCAGACAACAGTAACGCAGTCCTTGAGCCCAGCAACTTATATGGTACCTTTCATCACATATGCTTCCTAATTAGTCCATGTGAAAAGCATCAGATCTGCACCCAAAAACTCCTCTCTCCACCCTCAAAGGCCTCCTAAGTACCTATTTCTGCCATTAGACCCACAAGAAAACACTAACTAATAATGCTAAGGCAGAGAGCCAATTACAATAGTTTTATAGGTATAATTATATTATATAAAGTTATTTATTTGCATTTCAGTAGCATCTCGAGGTCCCAATCAAGACAGGTCCCATTGTGCTAGGCACTGTACAAACCCATGGAAAGAAAACAAAAGTTGTATAATTCCCATTTTACAGACAGAGAACTAAGGTACAGAGATTAAGTGACTTACCTAAGGAGACACCAGAAATCTGTGGCACAGACAGGAATTGATCCTCTATCTCCCAAGTCCCAGTCTCATGCTTTAGGACCAGCATTCCACATAATTCTATATATAACTATAGCCAGCATATGGTATTATCAAGCTGTAGGCAATCACCTCCATGATCTCTTTGCCCGATGGCCATACCCTTTTCCTATACCCTTTGTGTGTGCGTTTTGTTTCTTTGTTCAATTGTAAGCTTTTTCAAGCTGGGACTCTGTTTTCCATTTCTGAAATAGGACAAATGGATGAAAATTAAAATGAATGAGAGTTTTCTGATTGCCTTGAATCATAACAGGATGAAGCCCTGAATAAAGTACCTCAATATAAATTTGAACACCAAGTTTCAGGCACCCAACTTTGAACATTTTCATCTTGATAAATACCAGATATTGCCCCAAATACAAATATCAGATCCAAACAGTTTTGAAAGTTGGAGAAGTTTGTATCTGACGCTTAACACTGAAATGCGCTTTTTTTTTTTTAATGCAGGTCATATGGATGAGAGATTTTTAAAGGAATTTCTCAGAGAGGAGGGTTAGGAGTGGAGGGCCCTGACATCTCTGTGCACTTGAGGTATCGCTCCTTTAATTCAGTACAAAAATGTACTTGTTAAATAATGCTGCACCAGGAAGGTCAGAAGCACCAGTTAAAGAGAATTTAATAGAGGCAAGCCCTGCACAAGTCTAATCTGTGTTTGGAACACCTAATTGGCTTTTCTTTCCTCATTAATATTTGTGTTGATTTCCTTTGTTCTTCAGATAAAATGTTTTCAGACTTTACACCACTTGTGCCTCGTTTTTAGGGACTCACCTGAGTTCCCATTGGGGGAATGGAACCCTGCTACTCATTCTGAGCACTCCCCTAACTAAAAGTTCTCAGGAGGGTCTGCTCTGTCATTTGTCAAGAACTCATCCAAACAGATCACCCACTGAATAAATGGCAACTCTTCAAGGGGCTCTCCCATCCTGTGTCAGACTGATAAAACTGCAGGTAGTTTACTTAGAGCTGGGCAAATAGTGGAGGGAAAAATATCTGTGACTACATTCACAAACTTATCATTTTAGTTTGTTTCAACCATGGTTGGATCCTGTTAAGTGTTCCTTGGTGCAAAATGATCATAACTAGTTGAAGAGTTCATTTGGAAATGTGTTGGATTTTTGCCATGGCTTTCTATTTGCAACAGATCGTGCTTTTCCTGGCTCGTTTGTTAGTTGCCATTTTAGTGCACTGTTTTTATTAACTTATTTGGACCTCTAGATTTTATTTACCTACGGAAGATGGATACGTGCTAAATTTTGCAAGTCTGTACACATGTAATTTGAATGCAAAGCCAGAGCTAATGAGTGATGTTCCTCTCCCGGAATCTGGTCCGGGATGTGCTGCTGTGGCCCCTGATCTCCAGGCCAATTTACCCTGCTATGCCAGGTGGCTACTCACTCCTGAGTCAGTTCACACCTGCCTCCTGTGTGTAATCGGTCCCAGGCAATGGATGTGCATCTTCTGGCCACCCAGGGGACGGTCCCTCAGCGAGCATTCCCAGCTTCCAGATACTCCCTCCCCCTTTTTGTTAAAAAAGGGCATGAGATACACACCAACCCCTTCCCCTTTCTCACTGCTGTGTGATTCTCTTCTTCCCACCTGAGCCAAGGAGCTCAATTTGCATTGCCTTTGTCATGCACCTCTCCAGCCTCCATGGTAAGAGATAGCCCTGATGGTCTGAGCCATGTAACATGCTTCACATCTGTACACATACAGGATGCTGCATGCAACATGATACCATAGCAATAAGGCAGAGTATTCAAAAGGCGACCTTGTATGGCACATTTTGTATCAAACTACACAATTGCTTTGCAAAAATGAACAGGAAAGCTACACAGATCATAGCCCATTGTGCATCACATGACACCATGTCTGAGAATTTGGCTTGAACATAGCACATCTATTTATAAGTGCAGCCTGAGTGTAAAGACATATCCAGTTGCATAACAGAGTTGAAGTTGAAAGGGTGTTTGTACCATTCTGAGTGGTCCAAAACTAAAGATAAAACTTAGTTACATCTAAAATGAGGACAATACCTGTGTGCATTATTTCTCTGATACCTCCAGTTTTATGGATAGTAATTAATCTGTGGGTAGATGACACAGTGGCTCTCACCATAACTTTAGATGACAGTCTAGGTAATTATTTATATTGGTTTTACTAAAGTATAGAATTATCCTTCAGTGGGGAGAATCGCTGTTGCCTTTCTAACTGAACAGGAAGGTTGAGATCTGCTCTGTCCACAAAATAAAATGATCTGATGCCTGCCATGGCAAAGCAATCTATCCTGAGCAAAATGAGTACATGCTGGTTGATCAAAACATGTCTCAGATCATGTGATGAAGGAGATAGGTTGAGAACAATATGGCCTGTCATTAGTAAGTAGAGTTTGGTCAAACATTTAAAAAGAAAAACAAAAGTTACTTTGTTGTACTGTCTAGCATACTTCACCATGATATAACATGTTTTTCTGTCCAGTCTGGACCTAAGGACATTTGTTTTTCCATCCTGCCAAAGGAAAATTTAATGAGACAGGAAATAAATATAAAATGAAATTAGCTCTTTTGAGAGATTCTCTGGCCAGTGTTTGGGAACTGATTTACACATCAGTACAAGGTAATGAGTTTGTCTGCTAGTTCGTTGTCTAGATCAAGAGATTTACCCTCCTAATTAGCTATCTCTGGCTTCTGTTTTTAGAGGTGGTATTTAATTGTGAAAGGCAACTGCAGATCCTTATACCAACTATTTTCTCATTCTGTCAGAATATTGGTTTTATAAAATGCCCAATGATTGAAAACAACCTAGCAGGTGGAAAAGGAGTTTATATTTTCCTTCCATTTCTCTACAACCTATCATACATGAAAGGCGGGGTAAATTAAGTTCTGGGTGAATTTAAAAAATCTATCTTAAAACACACCTGTTTCACTGTAGTTGTTTTTAAGGTAATACTCCTCTGACAGAGTTTCATCACTAAAGAAAGACTGCGTGAGTGGTAGATTCACTCACAGATGTGCCTCCCTGGTTCAGACCTGCCTCTTGCCCAAACTAGAACCTCAGCCTGCCTCCTGGATGTCTAGCTATCAGCCCACACTCAACATGGCTAAAACAGAGCTCTTCATCTTCCCACTAAAGTTTTCCCCACTTCCCTTTCTCTATCACTGTGGACAACTCTACTGTCCTTATTACTCTGACCTATAGTTTAGGTGTCAACTTTGACTGCGGTTTCTCTCCAGTTCCTCACATTTGTGTTATATCTCTAGGTCTCACAGGCACTTCTGCAAAATCTCTCTAAAATGTGGCCTTTCCTTTCCATCCACATAGCTAAAACTCTTGGCCAGGCTGATCATCTCACAGCTCAGTGAGGTCAACATCCTCCTCTTTGGCTTTGACAAAAGCAATCTTGCCCCTATTCATTGCTATTCAGAATGCTGCAGGTAACATGGTGAGAAAAGACTAGGAAAACCATGTTACCTCTCTCTCGCATCCTACTTTTGGTTCCCTTTTTTCTCTTCTTTATCTTCATTTTCAAGACTCTTCACAGCCTATTCCCACCTGACCTGTTATCTCATCTTCATTATGGAGGGCTCGACTCCCACCTCCAATCAACCCATGATGCCAGTCTACAATGCCCAAAAACCTGCTAGATGTTATTTGAAAGTCTTGTTTCAAGGTTATAGCGGGGCCAGAAAAACAATTATCACAGAATTTTACATTGAATCTCCTGAATCCAAGACTATGTGTAATCTAATTACCCTCACCTTACACAATCCAGACATCCACACTCTTACATTGCGGCAGTGCTTCACTGCAGCTTACCCTGGAGACACAAGAAGCCATCGTGTTTGCTGCTGACAGTTAGAGTGCATTTTTGGTCACCTGAAGAGAGTTTGAAAGAGCTGTTATTTATAATTATACATAGCACCCTCTTGTGTTGCATGGAGGAGAGCACCATTGCTCCTCTTTTGAAGAGAAGTGCTAAATAGTAGTTGCTTACATTGCTTTAATTCTAGTTCTGTGGTTGCCTCTTTTTCTGTCTAGCCAGATGTAGACTCACAGAACTGTAGAACTGGAAGGGATCTCTAGAGGTCGTCCAGCCTAGCTGCTTCCATTGAGGCAGAAACACGTATCCTTAGTGTTTGTCTAAGGTGTTCTTAAAAACTTCCATGGATAAATAGATTACCATATAAAGGTACAAGAAAGGTCCTGAGATTGTTTCAAACTACTTCCTTAAATAGCCTAGGATGAATTTTAATAGACACTGCTCATTTTAATATATCTAACTTATCTTGCCTGGTCTTTGTTTATTTTGTCTTGTTGTTAATATTAATTATGTTAAATATCTAGTCACCATTAACCTTTTCAGTGAAGAATGAAGCAAAATAGGTGTTAAAAGACCCCCCAGCCTTCTTGGTGTTATCTGTCATTAGATCTCCTTCCCAGTTATTTAGTGGGCCTACACTTTTCTGTTTGTCTTTCCTTTGCTCCTAATATATTTATAAAACCATTCTTATTGCTTTTTATTTCCCTTGCTTGGTGTTACTCATTTTGTCCATGCTTGTGCTAGTCTTCTCCTTAACAATGCATCTACATTTCCATATTTTGTAGAAGTACTTCTTGATTTTCAGATTATTAAAGAGAGCCTGATGAACACATAGTAGAGTCTTACTAGTTTTCCTGTCCTTCCGGATAGTTTGCTGTTGTGCCTTTTATTCTGTTTCTGTGTGGAACAGCCAGCTCTCCTGAACTACTTTAGATTTTCTTCCCATGGGACCTTACTCTGCCAATTCTCTGAGTTGAAGTCTATCTATCTATCTATCTATATATATATATATATGCATTGTCCTTATTCTGCTGCTCTCTCTCCTTTCTTTCCTTTCCTATCATTTTATAACCACTATCATCCAAATTGCCTTCTGCCTTCAGACCTGAAACCGGTTCCTCCCTAATTAGTCAGAATCAAATCTACTGTGGCTATCTCCTAGTTACTTCCTCCACTTTCTGGAATTAAAAGTTGTCCCCAATACATTCTAAAAACTTACTGGACAGTTTTTGTTTTTCTTTTCCAACAGATGTCTGGGCAGTTAAAGTCCCCCGTTAGTAGCAGATCTTGTGTTTTAGATATTTCTGCTGATTTGGTGGTCTAAGGGAGACCCTTACCTGTTTTCCCTGCTTATCTTTACCCAGAGACTTTCAACTCATCTGCTTCTCACCTCCTTCTGGACCTCAGAACAAGTATGTATATTCTTTACATTTAATGCAACCCCTCATTCAGATATTCCCTGCCTGCCCTTCCTGAACAAGCTATGCCCCTCTATATCAATATTCCAGTTGGGAGATTTATCACACCAAGTCTCAGGGATACCAGTTAAATCATAATTTGGCTTAGATACTAATATTTCCTGATCTTCCTGTTTATTCCCCATACTTCTTGCAACTAAGATATTAAGCAGATTCCCCCACTCTTTTCCCTCTCACTACACCTATGACCCTATTGTAAATTTCCACCCCTTCTCCCCCCAACATCTAGTCCTCTGTTTTTATATATACCTACCCTGGGCTTTTTGTCACCTGTTGGCTTAGAACCTAGTTTAAAGTAGTAAGGCAGCAAAGAATTTTAACAGCAAAGAAAAATATTTTGTTTTATTTTGTTTTTTTAAAATTGGGAGGGTGGAAGAAAATCACTGCTGGAAGCTGAACTGGGCTGATTGGCCACACTCTTCTGGAAAAATTCAGCTTTTTAGGGAAAAAAATGGTAGAAAACCAAATTATTTCAATTTAGAAATGATGCTGTGATGGATCATGGGAGCTGTAATTTGGGGGTTTCATGATCTTATTGTTCTCTGTAGGCCAGGCTCCTTGGTTAGACTACATTTCCCATAATGCACTATGATTTTTAACCTTTTGGTAAGGGGGCAATGGATCAGGAGCATTCCATGCCCATGGTGCAACATGGGAAATGAAATCCTGCTGGAAAGCCTTTCCCAGAAAGGAGACATGGGACATGAAGCAAACCAAGTTCAGTTCCCATGATGCACCACAGTGACACCTTTCAGTCAAAATATTTCAGTTTTCTGCTGAAGTCTTTGTTGTTGAACATTTGATTTTTTTTTTTTAAGGCCAAATTGAAAAATTCATAGAAAACAGATACTTTTTACAACGTATTTCATTTTGCCAAATCCCATTTTCCTATCAAAACCAGTTTTAACAGGAAATTTTCAACCAGCCCTAATCTGATGTTTTATTAGCCTTCTCATGTGGAAGGCTTTATGGGTCACATTTTTAACCTTTCTTTGCAACCATGAGAGCTAGAAATTTAGCTTCCGTTTAAAAAAAGGAAGTGAGATTCTCAAATGATAACCTGATTCCAGCAACTGAGTATTAAGATAAACACCAAATATCATGAGTATTTAGATAAACACCAAATACCAAGGGTTTATAAAAGAGGTAAGTATTTTGTACAATTGTTGCATTTGGAACACTGTCAATTAACTGCATTTTTCATGGGATCTCATGGGATTAAAAATTCCTTCTTTTGAACCTTATAATGGATTTCTTTTTTGCTTTACCTCCCTTTGCTGTATTTGTGTCTCTAATGATCCATATTTTCCATGCTACACAACAGTTTCTGTTACATTAACTAGAATCGTTTTGCCCTTTAAGTAATCACTGTGTGCAAAGTACAGAGAGGAAAAGATTTCAGACAAAGGGATTATAATGAAAAAGAGAAATTATCAAAAAATAAATAAAGATTAAAAAAAATTCCTTCACTGCCCTCATCTTTTAAAATAGTTCTGTCTCTGCCTTTGTCCTCCTGCACAATTCCAATTGCTATAGCAACACAGACTGAATAACTGTCAATGTACAGTGCTTCCTTTCTGACACCAATAAGCATGGATGTGGTTTATTCTAGGGGAGATATTCATTACCAACATCAACTGCCACTCACGTTGTTTTCAAGTCTCAAAACAGTACCACTTTGCTGCAGCTAGGAAAAGATGAGCCTGGAATGTGTTCCATCTTTTACAGCTGGTGGAACACTTAAGCTATTTACTGAAAGGATAACGCTTATGGTAGAGGAGCATATCATGTGAGACATGAAAGAGCTTTTGCAAGCATCTGTTAACCAGAAAAGCCTATGGCTCATCTGCAATCAACATTATTCTGTTTCAGTGACAGAAGAAAAGCA
Source organism: Pelusios castaneus (assembly GCA_007922175.1). Lineage (NCBI taxonomy): Eukaryota > Metazoa > Chordata > Testudines > Pelomedusidae > Pelusios > Pelusios castaneus. The sequence goes on along the minus strand of ML685817.1, from coordinate 7,055,036 downwards.
GATTTGACAGTCCACAACATAGAAGTGAGAGTTATGCGTGACTGATGAGGGCTTATTGCTACTGTTGGATTGTTTATTGATAGGGCAGCTCTTACATGAATAATTCATGGCCACCCATGTGGAGAATGTATGTCTGGGACACCGCAGAGAGAGATGTCTACCAATTCCTGCTGAGTCACTGTGGCAGGAAGAGTTCATTAAATACATCCTAGATGTCAGAGGCGGAAAAGCCAAATCTGAGCAAAGGCTGGGTTGAAAGAAGGGTGAGTCTGGATTCTGCACAAAGTAGGAGAGGATGCCATTTGCACAGACAGTGATACTATCATTAGTTTTTAAAGTTACATTTCATATATATGTGAATTTTAACATATGAAAGAGGGTGCTTTCATTTCAGCACAATGCTTAAAACATGCACCATATAGGGATTCCACATAGCTGTTGCATATGTTTTTGTATCATCCAAATAGAACAAGGAGAATAACTGCTTAAGGCAGTGGCCTGTGTGGAATGGCATAACATGACTAGACACACTGGCTATGTCTACACTTGTAAATTTAGGTTGACTTTAGCTAAGTCGACTTAGTTAAGTTGACTTAGTGCATCTACACCTAAATTTAAAGTCGACTTTGGGGGAAACTTACAAAGTCCACCTACAGCGTCCACTCTGGATGTCTAGGCCAACTTCTAGGGGCTAGGGGGACCTAGGGCAGGTCCATGGGGGCAGGGGGGCACCCCTTGCCCGGTGCCAGGGGGCTCACCCTTTGCCCCCTTTGTACATGGGTACAATGGGGCAAAGGGGGACAGGGACCCTGGCAGGGCATAGGGGCAGGGTGGGCAGGGCTCTGCCCTGCCCTGTGGGGGGGGCATGCCAGGCTCCCCCTGTGCCCCCCCCAACCCCCCGCCCGGCAAGGAGGGCAGTGGTGGAGTCCTGGGGTAGCCCTAAGTCGACTTAAGGCTACTCCACATCTACACTGGCTTAAGTTGACTTGAAAAAGTCAACTTAAGCCTTAGATCAAATTAAAATGAGGTTTTATAAAGACTACTTAATTTTCATTAAGTTGACTTTATTTTCCTTAAATCGACTTAAGCAACTTGCTTAAGTCGACTTAAGGAAACTGTAGTATAGATGCAGGGTAAATTAAGTCGACTTAAGCAAGCTTAAGTCGACTTAATTTACAAGTGTAGATGCAGCCACACACACACACTCAAGGCCCAACTACCTTTTATGCAGGTGCTATTTGCACCCATAAAATTTGTACCTACAATTTTGCACCACAACACAAATCATAGAGGCAGATCCAAGTGCCCAGTTAGCACCTCCCAGTGCTCAGACTTGTGCCAATAATTTAACTGGAATGAGAAAAATAGATCTGGGTGCAAATTTTGTAGCGTTGTGGACTTGTGCCTACACAAAGGAGGCTGGTCTTCTGAAAATGTGCCCCAAAGCATCAGAAACATTTTAAGTCATCACTGCGATAACAGTCTTGTGTTTTATATTCAGTCTCATGATTTCCATCCTCTAGTGATTTTGCAAGTAGATACTGCATTCTCTTTCAGCTCTCTTTACTACTTCTGAGTGTAGCTGCGCAGAATCAGGCCCGCATGTGTTTCACCATTCCCGTCTCAGCTCTTTCAGCTCGGCTAGTGGTGGCTTTAGGCTGAGGCCCAGGTTCCATAAGAGCCCTGCTGACCTAGACTGCTAAGGGCAAACATGGAACCAGTACATCTCCTGGCTGTCCTGTTTATGGTCTCACCTGTAATCCACTCCACAAGGTGCTGTCTCCCTCTTATGGTAGCAGACACAACTAGTGAGCCTGTTTCAGCCATGCAACAAACGTAGCTCTTTTAGATCAAGCAATAGAGGCTGCTGCTTTAAGAACCTTAAGTTCCAGGTTTGATCCCCACTGCAGACAACCCTCCCAGGGGTGCAACAGTATGCATTCTTCTAAGGGAGCCGTGACAACTTATTTCAAGCCACTTTCTGCTGCTAAAATCTCTCACCATCACTGATGTCCTTTACTAGAATTTATGCCATTAGGAGCAAGTATAAACCTTACTTTAGTCCTGCACTTCCTTTATATTCTAATTCTAACCTCCCAGCATACGTATAAACTAGCGAGTTTGGCTAAAGAGGGATATTCAGATATCCCTTTGGCTTTCTTTTCTTCAGAAACATCCAATGAGCCATTCAAAAGGATTCTAAATTTGGACAATCCACAGCGATTATGGACATTTCTACTGCTAATATATTTTTAAAAAGTAAGCTGAGCACTGGCATGGCAGGTAATGAATGAAAATTAACTATACACTTTCTGTTCCATTAAGCTGTTATTTCCCTCCTACCCCTTGCAATTTCAGAACCAGTTATTACTTGGAGACTGGGTGTCATGTATTAGCAAAACATGGTATTGAGTTCTGTAAATCAGGGTCTTGGCTGATGTCAGTTGGTCTTGGTTTCAGTGGAGCAATGCTGAATTACACCTGGTGATGATTGGGCATGAGTTTTTAAGTGCTGTTTAGTGGGGTCCATGCCAGCACTCAGGAAAGTGAGAGAGAAAGATGCTGTGTGCTGCAACCTAATGCAAACAAACCCAGATAATAAATAACTCAGTCCTGAGCTGCATTCCTCCTTTAGCAAGCAACACAAGCTATGTGTGTTAAAAAGCACCATGTGTTTCTGACCACAGGCAAATTTACCCTTATATAAAAACCTGATAAAATGTCAGATAAGTAAAGCCTGTAAAAAATACACTGAACCCCACAGAAATCAATAAGTAACTATTTATAAGTTGATCCAGAGATGTTAGGATAAGATTATACCACTGCCATAAAATTCTATAAGCTAGTTTAAAACCTTCTATAGAAAGATTTATGTTCTTTGCTCAGTTATAGATGGCTTTCTCATAGGGGAAGCCACCAGTGAATACATGGACATTATGGAATTTACTGGAATCACTAACAGGTTCTCTGACAACATCTCCCACTGTCTCTGATCCTGCCCTACTGAAGTCAATGGGACCTTTACAATTGCTTTTAGTTAGCCCAGGATGAAGCCCTAAGCCACTACATAATACAGTTCCCATTGACTTTCCAACACATTTGATGGTCAAGGACACCCTTTTCTTAAGACTCCCCAACTCTGTTGCAAGATGTAACTCTATCCCCATTACCTCCAGTTCTAAATCCTTTGGGGAAGTCAATCTCTGTTGGAGAAACACAGAGACTGAGCAGAAGTAGCAGGCCCCAAAATATTGGTTCTCACAGTCTAGTAACTCTGGAAAAAAAAGAAAAAAAATCACATGCAGATAAAAATAGACAATGGCGATGAACCCAGGTTGATGCAATCAAGGCAGATAGACTATCCTTTCAAAAGCAGGGATGAGACACAGTCATTTATTTTTAGGCTATCCAGCATGTCTGGTTGATATACAGACAATCTCTCCCTCAAGAGAACCATGTCTGCTTTCCGTTATCATTCATTCCCCAGCCAGCACCTCATGTCTCCAGAAACATCAGATGCAAATCAATGATATCTTTAATTTCATCAGTGGCTTCAGAAACACTGGGGTTATTGTACAATGCACAGGCTCCATGGACTGCAGAAAAAAACTTTAATTTTAAAATGAGTACACATTCCCTAAAAATCCATCAGAGTGTCAGAGCATAATGGGATTTCTGAGAATGAAGATACACATGCTGTAGGTGGTTTTTATGACTCACTAAAACAGAAGACCAACCACAATGCTGGGTATGTTATTTTTCTTGACTGTCCTTGACTTAAAGATACACAACTCTACAGGTTTTAGATGGGCAACTTGGAAACGTCCCATTAAAGTGAAGCAGATGAATAAACTATACACCAAATAAAAATATAATAGATAATACAAGTATTGTCCTGTATGCCATCTATCTCGGGGTTTTGTACTGTCACCTATCACAATCTGACCATCTTCCATGTAAAATCAATGGCTACGTCTACACTGGCAAGTTAGTTGGAATTAAGGAAGCTTAATTCGAGCTAACTAAAGCCATGGCTACATTAGGCTTTAATTAGTTCAAATTAAGGGCTTCCTTAATTCGAATTAATAACTTCGAATAGGATATTAGAAGTAAGGGTTAATTCGAACTAACTAATTCGAATTAACCAATGTGGCCATGTTAGTTCAAACTAATTTCTTAGTTCGAACTAACTGACCCATTGAAATGAATGGAGATTGCTAATTCGAACTAAGCAAGTGCCATGAATGGCACTTGCTTAGTTCAAACTAATTTTTTCTAGTTTGAATTAAGCTAATTCGAACTAACTAAAATTAGTTCGAATTAGTTAGTTCGAACTAACTAATTCAAACTAATTTTAGTAAGTGTAGGCATAGCCAATGAGAAATAGTACAGTCCCTTTTGAACTTCATGGAGGCCCTGGCCTCCTTTTTGAAGGTATAATGACTCTGCTTGTGACATGGTTATTTGACTGCTTGGTTGTTTTGGTTCTTCTTCTTACTTGGCAAAGGGTGGTGATAAAAGAGGTGTAGTGTGATCAATGATCTTATTTTGATGGAAACGCCAGTTTTGCATCATTTCTTAAAGAAGATCAGATCTTGGATTTACCTTATCTCCCTTAGAAATTCGTTCTCTAGCCAGATCCCTTCCACCCAGAATGCTTTGCTTCCAGCTCTCACATAGTTAGTGATCTGTACTAACCCAGAGGCCAGAGGAACACAATTGTCTTTTCATGGCTCATTGATCAAATTTCAGGCTTAATCCACTGATTGCTCTAAAGAAATTCAGGATGAAAGCCTTAGACTGGCCCTGATGTAGACAGAGAGCCATGGAGGCCAGCCATGATGTGCTCACCACTGTGGAAGTGGAGAGCCGATACAAACCTGTGCACCGTTTAACATGCAGCTTCAGTTACAGTAATGCCACCTGGAGGTGACAAATGTATGGATCAAGGCCAGGCCTTCATCTATGGGGAGGGGTTGGAGTTTCCTGGCAAGGCAGAGGTGAAAGTTAACATTTTTAGAGGCTGAGGCTTCCTGTACATCCAAGGTTAGTGGCAGCACATTTGCCTACCTAATTATCTTGTTCTGTGTGCTATACTCTCTAATGTAACATGGGCCACATGGTATAAAAACTTACTATACAATTGCCATAGTGAATGGTTAACACAAAGTAGAATATTTTTTAACTTCTCTTTCCTTTCCAGGGGCAAATAAATCTATTCAGAACATTCAGGGAGCCCTTTTGTACCTTCTCCTCTCTCTATCACAGTCTGCAAACAGTTTGCAACGCTCAGCTTCAAATTCCTAAGTAATTTTTAAAAAATAAATCTGCTGGGGGGCTTCATCCAGCAGCTGTTCAAGAGATCTGCCGATATATCCCCTCTAAGTATATCCCATCCATCACCAAATCCACCTTACAGAGTTAAGTGTGCTTTGCCTTTTGTATGTGACTGCTCTTACCCATTTGTATGGGTAGTGTGGCAAGAGAAGACTTAAAGAGCTGTTCAAACTAAGGCTGTTCTGGCTTCCAGTCTAGTTAAAATAAAACAAATTTCCAAGTGAAAAAAATAACTAGCTAACAAACTTGACAAGTAGAATGGTGAGTTGCATTTATTGACTTGAAGGAAGCCTACACTCTGATTAATTGCATATTTAAAATACTGCTGAAATAATTGCTACTTGTATAGAAAAATATATATATTTTCTATGTTTGAAATGCTATTCTGGTAAATCCAAAGTTTTTTCTGCTCTTCTCATATACTGCACTTTGCTAGCCAACAAGCACTATCTTTATATATAATCATAATTATATAGGTCTATATGTTTAGCTGTTCATAAAGTATATCATAATATAATGATATTTTAGCAACAGAAAGGGCAGACCATTTATTTTGCAACCCTCCTAATCTCCGGGCCCTCTTCATGCATGTGTGGGCTCCAGCCCAGGTAGGCATATGCAACCACGTCTCAGTACCACATGCATCGGTTATCGCTCCATAAACATATTTATAATTTTATATGGTGTTTATGTCTATAGCAATTATTGTCACAAACTAGCAAACACTGCATAACACAATAAGTATTGTGATTAACAACAGTGGGGCATAGGACCTGCCAGCAGCCAGGGCAGGGCGGAACGTGCGTTCTGCCAGATTTTTCTATTTTTAGGGGCCCCGGAACTCTGGCCCCTCAAATTTGTGGGCCCCGGAACTGCGTTCCGGTGCATTCCCCCTTACTTTAACCCCTGCAGGAAACACAGGAAGATGGACAAATTCTAAGCCCCATTCTCCATGCTAAAAGATATGCATCATAGTCAACTGACAGCAATGTTGAATGTAAAACAATATAACCCGACTGTTAAATTGGAAGATTTACAACAGTGCCCTGACAATTACACACACAAATCACTGTTCCCCGTGTCATCGTGCAACAGTTGGAAAATCTTCCTCCACTTCCGAACCATCTTGCTGAATGTTCATATCTCAGTGATGCTCATTAGGGAAGTCAGAACATGCAACCATTATGTTACAATACATAAAATAGAACCTTCAATAAGAAGGTACAAGTATATACAGCACTTACAATAAAGGTATCTGGAACAAGACAAACAGCAGGGAAATCTCTGAAGACTTAAGTCAATGGGTCAGATTTCAATCTCACGTACACCAGTAAAAATCTATGCAGTTCCTCTAGATTTACACTGAAGGAAATGGAGTTCTGGGCATTAGCTCAATCACTCTAAATACATGGGTTTTCTTATGTACCTCATGTATGTAAGGTGGTATTTCATTACTTATGTACTGACAAATCATTAATTGCTTTTAAAATTCTGTTGTGGGGGAGAGTTATTTATTTTCTTTCTCCTTTTAGAAATTATATTCCAGTATACCTTGAAACCAGGAGGAGAACCTGTATCAGTAAAGTGATTGCCATTTGGCTGAGGCAATAACCAGGAACTCTGCCGAAGGTGGGTAAAACCCTGGCTCTAATGAAGTTAATGGAAATTTTGCTACTGATTTCAGTAGGCCCAGGATTTCAGCCGAGGGGTCATTTTCTCAGTACAACACAGGCATTCTGTGTGATCCTCTGCAAGTCTCTTACTCTCCCTGTTTCTCTGTTTTCCATGTGCGGAGAAGACACATAAGATCCTCTCCCTTCGCAGAGATAGTGGGAAGATCTGCTTGTGACTAACTGAGGTTCTGCAGTCTTGGGGGCCAGATAAGTCCACAGCCTGTAGAAACCTCCACTAACCCTGTATAATGCCAATACCTAGATCTAATTCCATGTCACCCCCAATATGATTTCCATTGCCTGATACCCACAGTGGCATCCCTTGACAGGGCACGTGGCTGGTCCTTGTAACTGCGGAACCTCTGTTCATATCTTAGTAGTCTAAATAATACCTCTGTCCACCCACCTACAGCAGCAGAGACTGTTGAGAGAAACCTAGGCACCAACAGACAGCTCCTCTTTAAAACTGGACTGAAAGATACAGCGGAGTTTCTCCAAATATTCTGAATGGGCCCTTTTGCATTTCAGTCTCCGCAAATTGGTTAACCTCTACATTTTAAAATGCTCTGAATAAGATCTGAATTACTAGCTGGCATTATCAGAAGAAACTTGTGTCTCTAACATCAATACTACCTAGCTGTCTAGGAACAGCTTGGGAGGAATTTTCTAATAGCCCTTGTCTGTTTTCCATGGGGGTGGGCTGTGATATAATTCTAAGAAAGATTGGCCTTGCCTAACGTACACAATTTGGCACCCTTTTTCCAGCAGTCATGCAGCTGCAGTGGTGGTAGTTGATGCATAAGCATTTCAACATCATCTACACTACTTCACGTGCCTCTAGTGGTCATACACCTGCACTGGCATTGGAAAATTCTATCCTGTGCTGTATAGGTGCATCCTCGTTAAACTGTATGCAAAAGATGGGGAACATAAAATAGTTAGTGTAAGGGTCAATGCTAAATATGTGCTTGTCTAAACACATGGTACTCACTGATCTTTTTCCTAGTAGGTAGCCAAGCTACAGGGTGCCTGATTTCTACACATTTGCACAACAATAATGTGAATATCCTGACACTTCATTCATGAGATTGTGGTTTTGCACACTCTTCACCAGATTTTGCTGGATTAGAATCCTAAAGTTACACACATAAAAAGACAATTCAATACTGATTTTTCACTTCCTTTGCCCTAAAGAAAGGAGAAACAGAGGCCTGCAAGGCAAAATCCTATCTCATTGGCTGTGTTTAAAAATAGTGATAAACCACAGGACTCAACAGATTGTCATGTCATGACAACCTCCCCTGCATCCCATTTTCAATATCTTCTTTTAATACATATAAGTGTGCACATGTTCATGTACACATGTTGCAGAGATGGTTCAAGTAGAAAATAGCATTGTCATGATATATGGAATCAAAATCTTTCAAAGGCTTCCACATAGCTTGAATTCCAGCCTTGTCTTCCTTGATTACCAAGGACCCTATACAACACAGAGAGACATCTAGTAGCTGTGAGTAAACATACCATTACAATCATCTTCCTGATAGTCTCTATGCCTGTGTGCTGCTGCATTATCCACAGGATGACTCTTTGTGCAGTGTACTTCCTACAGAAGTATTGCTTCCTTAATAGAAGGTGGCTAGGCAATCAGCATTACCAACTTTGCCTCAATGTATCAGTTAGTCAAAGTTTCAGAGGGGATCTGAAAGAGCTATTCTCCTTAGACATCAAAATAAGTCAATTTTTACCAATTGCACTTACTATTTTTGATAGACAGTGAGATCTTCCTACCAAAAGTACCAGTCTCACCAAAACAATGAGACTTCCTATCTTCTTGATGCATAGAGGAAGAGGAGACTTTTTGAAAAGGGACTCACCCAAAATGAGTCACTTTTGGGGCTGTCATGATTGTGGTTAGTGTAGTGGTGCAGTGGCTCCATTCTGGTTAACAGGAGGTTAACTGGACTGGACAGGGTTAAAAATGGGCCTGGCTACATAAGCCAATCAGAGGGTGGACTGCCTTATAAAGGAAGGAGCAGCAAAGTTAGCTGCTCAGTCTGCAGCAGGAGCTGGAAGAGAGAAGGTCTCTCCCTCGCTAGGAGGCTGTGGGACTCAGGACCATGGAGAGCTCACAGTGTGTCCACTGTGAGCTGGCCAGCAGCTGAAGCTCCTGAACAGAGAGGACTGCAGCAGAGGCCCAAGCAGTGGACTGAGTGCGGGGAGCCAGGAGCAGATGGCAGCTGAACCTGGGTGGTGAGAGAAGTGGCGTGGCTGGGGGCTGTGAGGAAGTGGCCCTGGGAGTCAATGCCCATTGAAGTGCAGAAACTGGACGGAAGAGGAAGGCCTCACTGAAGGCACATAGGGTCCCTGAGCTGGGGCCTGGTGTAGAAGGTGGGCCAGGTCCCTCCCCGCTCCCCCAGCGTACCAGCAGCAGCACAGGTGGCAGTAGGGGTGCATAAGCTCACTGGTCCCTAGACTGTTTTAACTGTGGGCTGAGCCAATGAGAGCTGGACTAGACCGCAGGATGGTGGTGCATGGACTAACCATGGCCACTGCCACAAAGTAGGCCAGTGGCATTAGTTGGACCTCAGAAGAGGTGAACTGAGGGTCTTGGCCAGAGAGCTGAGGACCCAGAAGAGGACTCGGGGCAGAGTCCAGCATGTGGGAAGCAGAGCACAGACTGCCAGCAGGGGGACCACTTGAGTTTATTTCCCCATAACATTGCTTACACTTAAAAATTAAGTCGATTTAAGGAGGCTTAAGTTGACTTAATTTACTCTGCATCTACACTGGGCTTTCCTTAATTCAATTTAAGCTGCTCCTTAAGTTGAATTAAGGAAAATTTAGTTCAAATTAATAACACCTAATTTTAATTCAAACTAGCGCTTGTCGACTTTATTAAGTCAACTTAAGCCAGTGGAGACGCATAGTAGTGCCTAGATGGATCTTTAAGTCGACTTAAAACATTAAATCAACTGAAGAAGGTTGAAAAGGGGCCACATCTACATTAGAAAAATTAAATTGACTTAATAAGGTCCACTTTAAGTCAACTTAAAGTCGACCTTATTAAGTCGACTTTATAAAGTCAACTTAACTTTTCAAGTGTAGACATAGCCCAGAAGGCGCCCTGCTGGTGAGCCTGGTGAGACACTGCTACAGTATGACTAAAAAGCATGTGGCCACTGTGAGAGAAATCTCCATTTTATGCTCAAATTTTGTTATTTATGTTTTGAACTTCATGATTGTCTCTGAATCACTTCAAGAGATGCTTAATAATTCACATAATAAGAAAGGCACTGATGGACTCTTCGGTCATCCACAGTATTTAAGAAAATACAATACAGCTTGAAATCTGTTATAAAAAGAATTCTCTAGATGATTAGGGTCATGCTGAACTGCCATGATTAAATCAAATAGAGGAAAAAGGGCATCCAAAAATACAACCTTTACTTTCTTATGATGCACATCATTGCTGCCTTGTCAGGTTGTCTCTCTCCATCAGGGAGCTTTTTCATCTCATCTGAGAATCTGATTAACAGATTTTACTGAATGACAAGGAAAAGGAAGCAGGTAAATTTGTTTCAGCTGGAGTCTCTTATTGTTCAGTTCTGGTGGCATCTCCCTCATGAGAGTTGATCGTTTAATGATACTAACGCTGCATGTTAAAAGAGAATGTCCTCAGGCGGTCCATGTTGTATGCATTGTTAACTAATGGCTAGATGGTAACTTTGCAGGGGTAGTGAGTAACTCCATTGTTCCAGAGAACATTGTGGCTTAGAGAGCACTGTTCTTCAGCTGCTTCCTTTGTTATCGGCAGGGAGTAAGGTAGAGAGGTCCTCAAAAGTATTTCAAAGGAGGTTAGACACCTAATTCCTTGCTGTACAATCTACCCATTCTCTACCACTTCCATCTCTGCTCTACCCACCTGGTTAAGTAGTCCCTACCGTCCTTGACACAGGCAGCAGATCCAATAAGAAATGTAAGGGGAGATTTTATGCCCTCATTTCTTTGCATGGCTAAGAGCTATAAGGAGAAGGGGGAAATATATGTAGTTTTTCCTTGGGGGGGGGAAAGAAATGGAAAGACAATGTTTCAACAGTATTTTTCATAGAATTGTTCAGCTTTGCATCAAAAACAAAAAAAAAGTGAAAGTCACAATCCTGATGTCTTTTCAGTTGTCAGAACCAAAAAATTATGTTTTTCAAAGAAAGATTTTGTGATTTAAGTTTGCATTTAGTTGAGAAGCCATTTTCATCCCAACGAAAGTTGTCAAAAAAATTTTAAAGTAGCTATTGCTCTACCAAGCCTTAAGTGCTCAAACATCCAGAGCAGGTGCAGAATAGTCTTGTTTTAAACTGACTCTCCTCCTCCCCATTTGACTGCTCAGTTTTGGTGATTCTTAAAACAAAATTCCCTTTTCATAAGAAGACATAGGGTTTGTGAATTTCATTTTTCACAGCCTTGAAAGAGTGACTCGCCCCCTGAGCCAGCTGTCAGATAGGAATAGACTCACATTTCAGCAGAAGACATCAGAAATGTTAAGTCGTTCAGGGCAAATGTCTCCCAGACAAAGTGAAATTGGCCTCCGGAGAAATCTATCTGTGGATACCAAGGGAGTGATTTATACATATTCATTCAGGAGAGGAAATAAATACAGTAACTTGCCAGTAATTGACTTTTAGATGATGGTCATTATACAGCATTCTAGTGTTTCTGAAGCACACTTTTGTAGACAAGCTGTGTACAAATACTTGGACTCAACTGCCCAATTTACAGAGAAACTAGAGAACAAGAGTCTGCAGAAGGCAGAAAAAAACAGACAAAATAGCACTGAAGCAGCAAGGTACTAATATGGTGTAGGTACCATAAACAATCACATCTGCCATGTCAGCATAGAGCCTAAACCAAAAAGTGTTTTCATTGACTTCAATGAGCTTTGGACCAGGCCCATACCGTGCAAACCTCTGCCGTACTTGATTGAAATAGACCACATTGCTTCAAAGATCTCCTGAGACAAACTCCACATGGAGGAAGGGCCTCTTTGGTTCCATGTTTTCCTCCACATGGCATTGACATGATTATGTGGTTTGTTCTGCCTCTGTAAACACCCACTGGGGTGGGAGGTGAAGTGGAATGGAATTTTAACATGTTTACACATGAATAGGTAACAGCCTCTCAAACCTGTCCTCCACTTTTGCCTCATTTTCAGTCCTCAATTTAAGGCGGTAGCATCTGGAACTGCACAGATGGACTGCAACTAAGAATCAAGAACTTCCAGCATTCTCAAATCTCTTGAGAGGCTCTCGCTTGGAAGTTCTGCTGTTCCTTACTGTGCCTGGGCTTTCTGCTTCTTGTGAGCGCTTTTTTTTAAATTTGCATTAAAAGTTAGCCTTGTTCAAAACCAGCACAGAACAAAGCTGCCTTATGGTTTGTCCCAAGGCAGACTTGTCGTCTTGATAAGATTATTTTCATTGTTATTTCATAGTCAACATTTTAGCCAAAGGGACTCTGTTCCTTATGCTTTGCCACCAGTGTTCCCTCTAAGCTGTGCGGGTGCCTCGGCCTCCCAGCATGGGGCTGGGATCCTGGGGTCTGGTCCGCCCCACCGGCGGCTTCCCAGGACTGCGGTAGGGTCCTCCCCCGCCAGCGGCCTTGGCTTCTCTTTCTTTCTCTTCCTCCTTTCTCTTCTTTGCCTACCTTCTTTTTTCTTTCTTCCTCCTTTCTCTCTCTTTTCCTTATTTGTCTTCCTTTTCTTTCCTTTTTTCTTTCTCTTCTTTCCTTCCTCTTTCTTCTCTTCCTTTCCTCTTCCTTCCTTCCTCCTTCTTTCTCTTCCTGTTTCCTCTTCTTTCCTTTCTCTTTCTTTGCTTCCTTCCTTCCTTCCTTCCTTTCTCTTACTTCTCTTTTTCCTTTCTTTCTTTGCTTCCTTCCTTCCTTTCTCTTACTTCTTTTTCCTTTCTCTTTCTTTGCTTGCTTCCTTTCTCTTCCCTTCCTTCTCTTTTTGCCTTCTCTCTCTCCTTTGCTTCCTGCCTTCCTTTCTCTTTCCTTCCTTCTCTTCTTTGCCTTCTCTCTCTCCTTTGCTTCCTGCCTTCCTTTTTCTTTCCTTCCTTCTCTTCCTTGCCTTCCTTTTTTCTTTCTTCCTCTCTCTTCCTTTTTTTCCTTCGTTTTTTAAAAAAAACTTTTACAAAATTAATTTAATAAAAACCTTTCTAAATTAAATTTCAATTCAAAATTCATTCAAATTCAATTAAACACAATTAATTAATTCTATTTACAATTTAACTTCAATTAATGCCTATAATTTCTGTCATGTGAGTTTACACAAAAATTTTATTCAGAAAAAGTTTTGCACATGGCTTGAAAATTTTGCACACAAGCCGCCAAACCTTAGAGGGAACATTGTTTGCCACGCATTGTAATAGCGTGAACTAAGTAGTCAAGGTTGGATGGACTATGATATGTAATTCCTTCCTGATACCCATTGTAACCGAACAATACACTTGTAGCTTCTAACTTACCAAAGCCCAAATCTGGGGCAAGGACCCCAAATGAGGGATGCAAGAAAAATATTTCTTGCACGAAATGTAAAATATATATGGCTTTATTTCTTCAATTCTATAGCCTCTGCTTTATTTCAAATGTCAGTCAATTGTTTTCAAACTATAAAAGTGTGGGGAATACAGCATTTGTATTGAACACTGGTTACTTGGTGAAAAATAAATGGTGTTCCTCAGCATGAGGTACACTTGAGAGGGCACAAATACTTTTTAAAGGATCATTATTTTTCATTGTAAAAATGGACCTACCCCATGGTTCACAGGGGATGGGTATGTGGAAGTTTACACTCACCCCTGGCACACTCCTTTGTGGCTGAATATCTCGTGACTGGGCCCTCCAGCAAGGTCATGTTTAGTCCCACCTCTTCTGAAATAAAATAGGAGACAAATAAACACAACTCCTCACCCCTGCCCAGGCTCCACCTAACTCCTCACCCCACCACAGACTCTGCACCCACCTTCCCAGGCTCTGCAGGGTTCTCCTACTGCTTATAGGCAGTGTGACACCTCCCAGGGCTTTCCCCCCAGACACCTGGTTCCAGATTCCATAGTCCCCCCCTTTGTGTCAGGTGTCTTCACACACACGCTTCCCAATGGCTGATAGGAAGAAACCCACATTCTCCCTTTCCTCTGCATCCCAGTCCAAGGACCCCATGGTAAGCAGTGAAGGTCTGCTTCCTTAAACACCTTGCTGTCTCCCTGGACTTCTTCCTGTCTTGCTGTATAACTGCCTCTCTGTAGGCTCTCCCTTCCACAGAGGAAATTACAGAGCTCTTATACCTCCAGCCTCCTTCTCAATAGGGAGAGAACATAGAATCTTTAAAATATCATAAATATGATCCCTATTGCTATGTGATCCCAACTCCCTCTCCCCCACTCCATTTCTTTTTCATGGTGAGCAGTGCACGTAGAATAAACACTGTGCACTCTAAATCTATTAAAAAGGACCACATGGCACATTTTAACAAACAGATTCCATCCTGCATACTACCTTGCGATCTGGTGGACTCTCCATTGATGGAAGTCTTTAAATCAAGAAGCATGTCTTTCTCAAAGAAATGCTATCACTGAGACAGAAGTGATGGAGTTGATTTAGGAATTACTGAGTGAGGTTCTATGGCTTGTGTTGTGCAGGTGGTCAGACTAGATGATTATAATGGTCCCTTCAGGCCTTAAAAAAAAAAAGTCTATGAATTGTGGGCAATTTTTTTATTATTATTCTTAAATAACTAGCCTCACTTTTAATAAGATCTTTAAAAATGAATTAGAAAGGGGCAGAATGTTTTTCCCACCTGAGAAAAGACTTCTCCAAATGGGTCATCTGCCTTGTTCACTTTGCTTAAAAGAAGGAGCTCAAATCCTGGCATTTACAGTTTCTGGAGTGGTTTCTTAGTAGTTTTGAGTGCAGACAGGTGATATATTTCATTGTCAACACTGCTTCAGATAGACCAGTAAGTAAACAAATAATGACACACAGGAAAAAATATTATTGCAGCGATAATTAAGGATTATGGCTTTGGAAGGAATTATACAACTGAGTGGATATCATAATTACCAGAAGGCATTTGCCGAAAGGTAATTATATTAAAAGCCAAGTTAAACAGCTCCTTTTTCTTGACAATTGTATTGCCACACTGTTTGAAAACACTTTACTGAAAAGTGAGGATTATATAGCAACTTTGGGGGTAATTATTTGAGAGAGAGCAAGAGTGCATGACCATAACAAAGAACTAAGAGAGAGGAGATGAAAGGAACAATGGCAGAATAGATCTGAGATTGGGCAGGTCTGTGATCTGTTTGTTCATAGCTAGGGTAGGCTACCTGAAAATGCCAAGGTTAGGACAGGCTGCAAAAAGGAGAGCAGATTCTCCCAAACTGGTGGCCATCACTGCAATTAGATACCCCAACCAGTTACAAACAGTGCTTTTGATTCCCCACACTGATTATCATGAAGCTAAAACAAAAGAAATTACATAGCCCCCTTTGCTCCATTTCAGTCCCTGGTTCCCAGTCTGCAACCGGATCCAGTAAAGAGATAAATTATTTACAACTCTATTCCCTTTATCAAAATGTTCTCCTAATCCCCAAATAATCAACCACATTGCCAGATCAATGTAAGTTTGCACCTTTCCCAAAATATCAGGCTGCCAACCAATTTTTTAGTAACTAAAACTAAAGCATTATTATAAAAGGAGGGAAACAAATGAAAGAAGTTAAATGGTCAAAGCAATCAGATATAAACAAATGACTTCAAAGTCCAAATATGAGATTCTCAGCATAATTGTGGAGTTTGCAGGCTTGTATGGGCCTCTGGAGTGCATCATGGAGAACTTGAATGGGTCTCAATCCATTGTTTCACAGCTTCTGTCGTAGGTGAGTTGTTCCAGAGGCAGGAAGCAGGAATTAAAACAAGATGGAAATAGTTCAGCTTGTCTTTGTCCCTTTGTCTTATGTTCCTTTGCCATGTGGCTTATCCTGAGTACAGCCATACAGAACATGGCATGGAAAATCCTTAGAGTCCCCATCCATAAAAACATGTTCTTGCATGTCCTGGTGATTCGTAAGGTGTAGCCCCTGGGTTCTTTCATTGGATTCCTTGTACAGTAGCAAACCGAGCACTCTCGATTCCCCATGGATCCTGTGCTTCAGGGTGTGGTAGCCAGCTGAGGTACAGTCTTCCCTCCTCCAGGCCCCCAGTCCCTCCAGCCCTGGTCTGGGCTCTCCATGCCTCAGGCCGCTGAGCTGTAGTGGGACTCTGGCTACAACCAATAGCTCAGACCCTCAGGTTCTTTGGATTCAGTAGACACAGCACTGAGGAGGCAATGTAAATAGTAAAAGCAATGTACTTTAATTAGGGTACAAACAAGCAGGGGTGGGGGAATAGGAAAGAAAGTCCAATGCTTATGCCCCTTAGCAGATGGGAACCCCGAGCAAGGGGACTGCAGGCGAGAAGCTTAGAGAGCGACGATCCAAGGAGATCAGCACAGCAGCTGTCCCATTGGTGAAGTTCCAAAGAGGAGGGGTTTAAGCATCAGCTTATATACACTTTTTGACACACTAACTTTCTTCCCACCTAGTTACTACATTAGCGTGACCCCAGGGTCATTAGCATTATGACCTTGTTTTTCTGCAAGAATAAAGGCCTTGGTCCCCACCAGCGAGGGAGGAAAGACATTCCAATTCCCATTGATAAGGGGAGAAGACACATTTTAAGGCTGACAATACTAGCCTTATGTCAATTAGGCAGTATCTGGGAATTGTCATACACATGCAGGGTTGTTTAAATGTCAGGGCTAAAATGACTTCTACCATGTACGTAGCTAGACCGTCACATAATTTTCTTTTAATACTAGCTGGGCCTGGGGCCCTAAGACCTGTCGGGGAAAACTTACCTTGACTGCCTGTACTTCCTAGGTGCTGTCAGTAACAGCTGGTCAAATCTCCTCCACTCTTCTTCACTCTGATCTCCTCCACACACCAAACCTTGCTCCTAACTCCACCTCCAAACACACCCAAACTCCCTCCCTGCCTGGCTGCTACAGGAGCTTTTTATCTTCTACCCTTAATTGCAATCAGGTGCTCCAACTGACACTAGGTGCCTTAATTAGAGTCAGGTCCCTTAATTGGCTCAAAGCAGCCCATCCCCAGCTACCCTGGGAACAGGGCCTTGCTGAGCCTGGGGCCTTCCACCGCCCTTCTGTAGCCTTCAGGCCTGGCTCTGTCACAATCCATATGAGTTCCCTTAATGGGCCATTAAGAAGATTACTGCTGCTGCCATCCTGTCTGGGGTGTCACCCAGAAACACAACACATGTTTGAAACACAAATATACCAAATTCCAAAGGGGTAGCCGTGTTAGTCTATTGTAGAAAGACAACAGAGTCCTGTGGCACTTTTAAAGACTAACAGATTTATTTATCGCATGAGCTTTCGTGGGAGAAAATCCCACTTCGTCAGACGCTTTGAAGAACTTCAAAGAACTTCAAAGCATCTGACGAAGTGGGATTTTCTCCCATGAAAGCTCACACAAATATGCCAGACATATTTAAAACTCAGAATCCAGAATGGATAGACACAAATAAACAATGTCCTCATATTTAGCTAATTATAACCTTTTCAGAGGTACACGACATGGCCTATCTTGTAAGATTCATTGTAATTTTGTTGACAAGTTCCAAAGGGGTAGCTGCATTAGTCTAGGTCAGCAAAACAAACGAGCAGTCCTGTGGCACTTTTAAAGACCAACAAATTTATTTATCCCATGAGCTTTTGTGGGAGAAAATCCCACTTCGTCAGACGCTTTGAAGGTGGGGAATTTACAGAATGGGAGGAAATTAAACGCAGGGAAATGTATGACACAGGATCAGGTCAGGCTGTAACAGCAAATCAAAATAGGTGTTGGGATTCAAACACTGGGGAACAGCATATAGAGGAAGGTGAGGTCAAATCACTTCTTGTAATGAGAAAAAATCCATAGCCCCTGAGGCAATGGAGGCGAATTTAATTTAGTTTCATGTAATTTTGTGATATTGATATCGAAAATATTGTAAAGGATCACTCATATTCCAGACAGCATCCCAAAATCTACACCACAAATTAAGGTGTAATCCTAGTACATGTAGGCATGCCCACACTAGATTTAATCTACTAGTCAGTGTGGATAATAATAGTAGGGAAGATGTGGTGGAATGGACCCAGGGTTCCCAGCAGGCTTGTACCTGGGTTGCTAGCTCACAATGACACCTATGCTGCTATGTCGTCACTCCTATTGTTACCCACACTGGCTAAATTAAAGCTAGCTCACCCATGCTACAATTACACCTTAATTTGCAGTGTATACAACTGGCATCACAACCCTGCATCAGATCTGCTCTGTCCTACCCCATCCCACCTTCCTGATTAGATAGCTCAGTGAATGGTGCTTCAAACACTGAAATCTTCTTCAGTAAGTACACTCAGCTGAAACCACCTAAAACTAGAGGCCTCCTCCCTCAAGCCTGTCAGCCCTAACCATTTAACTCTAACCTTAACAGAAAAATCAACTGGCAAGGCAGTTTATGAGAGGTGACCTTGGTGAGTGATCAACACAGTTCTTTAGTGCTGGAACTGCCCACATCAGGTTTTCACCACTGCTCCAGCTGCCTTCATAACACGTGTGTGTCTCCACTCTGTTTTCACTACTGGGCACAGTAATACAATGAGATCTATTGAGTGGAAGTAAATTCTCCCGTTCTCTGTTGTGACTGCTGGAATCTCCTGAACCTCACTTTGTTCTTCCTATCTGGCAGAAACTCCAGCTCCACAAACAGCCTTTTGCAAATTCTAAAGATAGTCACCATGTTCAGGACAGTGCTGGTTAGAAACAAAACTGGGGACTGGTTTGGCGATGTGGGGGTCAGTGATTGGGGCAGAATCCTTTCACTTCCTAAAAGTGGCTTCTCCAAGGCATCAGGGTTGAGATGCCTGGATAGGGTAGTGTTGAGGAATCATGCTCTGACATGACTCACATTTTAACTATCCTTTATATAACTACAGTTCAATCTCCATAATGGTCAGTCTCTCAGCTTCTGTAATCCAGTACAAGTGAAATTTTGAAAAGCACAGTTCAGTCCTGGTCTGAGCAAAAAGAGGGGGTTGAGTGGTGGGGGTGGGGTGAAAATTGCCCCTTTTCATTTCATTTCAACCATGGAATTAGCTGAGCCACACCTCCCTGTAATAAATACAGTCACCTCTCGTATCTAAACATATAACCCAATCCTGAAAACCCACACTACCAAGGTTTGAAGACAAGGGAAGGATGCTTTCCCTCCCATAGTAAGGGTTTGCAGAATCAGAATCCCTGTTTTAGAAAGACCCAGACCCTCAAAGATATTTTGATGCCTAACTTCCAAGGAGAGTCTGGACTAAAATCTCTACCGTTTTCCAGGGCCTTTGAGGAGCTGGATTCAGGTGAGTCAGCTGAATTTTTCACACCGTCTCATTCATGTTGTATGAGGAAATACATTGTTCAAGACCAGCACTTGCAAATGGACTGTCGGACTAGGGTCTGTCTGCAAATCCAGATGGCAACCTCCAATAAATGCTGGCACTTGATTTTAATGGATTATGGATAAGTAGCCATCTGCTCTGCTATGACTGAGGGTAGAATACTGGCAGGCTTAAGTGTCTCAGTGTTCTGTTTACATAGACACAAAAGAACATTCTGTCACTCATTGGGTCAGATTGATCTGTGGCAATTGCAAGAAATCATTTGCTAGTTTCTCCACAAGCCCGTCTGAGAGCAGTGCTACAAAGTCACTCAGAAGCCAAGAGATGTATAAATCACCAGTGCTCTGTGTCAAAATGCCACAGTTAATGCTGAAGATGTACCATTAGAAGAAGATGTAGTGTTTCAAACAGCTGGAAAATGGCAATCAGATAGGCCAGACAGGGCAACCAGCACAGCATCGTAACTATGAGTTATGCTGCATCAGTGATCAAAGGGATACATGCAAGGGAAGTCTGACAGGGTAAGAAAGCCAAGAAACATTGCAAGGAAAAGTAAAAAATAAAGAGCAACATTATCCCCTTCCTTCTCATTTCTCTCGTCACTAAACTATTTAAACAAGGGGAAAAGAAGGGTGTAAAAGTTGGAGCATCTGGTTCTGCAGGATTCCTCAGAGCGGGAGGTGGGGGAGAACAATAAACAAATCCGTACTTAAATAGATCAATAATCCAGCAAGAGCTCGGTTCTGCTACCAGAAGGCAGCCACAGTGCTCCTCCTTTTATTGTGCCGCATTTGGAATTCCACAGCAAAGCAACGCTGTCATACACCAGCAAGCTCTGGTACAACATCATAGGATACTGGAACATTGGATTTGCTGCACTGCACCAGAGCAGCAACCCATCTAGTCCCATGTCCCACCTTTAACAGGGGTTAGTACCTGCTCCCAGGGCTGGATTAAGGGGCCTCAGGGACCCGAGCTGCCCACCACTGTGGTCCCTCTCCCAGCCTGGGGCCCCATCCCCCCACCACCATGGGGCTCACCCGCCTGGGGCCCCAGCCCCCCATCACAGTGGCCTGTGGGTGGGCTGGCACTGGGGGGAATGCAGGGGCCAGACGCCACTCTCCACAGTGCTCTTGCCCTGGCCCACTCTAACTGGTCTGCCCCACGGGCGGGGCAAACACGTGCTGGTCTGTCCCACCCCCGGGAGCAGACAAGCTGGCCCAAAGGTGGGGTGGGTCCAGAGGCCCTCCCTGCTCGCTCTCCCAACCCCCCACCAGTGCTGTGCCAGGATGAGCAGGGCAATGGGGGGGTTGGGCAGATCAACACAGGGACCCCCAGGGCCCAGGACTTCCGCCACTCTAGTCCCTGCATTGATCCAGCCTTTCTTTAAAGAGAGAGAATAACTCTGCACTAGGTAGTTATTGTATAACCTGCTGTCAGAGGAAATTCTTTCCTCATACCCATTAGTGTGTAGCTCACTTGTTCCCTGAACTTTCAGATTTATATCCCTTCCAAAGCTCTTGACTTGTTTTTTCAATCCTAATAGGTCTCCGTGTTCTTTTTCTGTCCAATCCTTTTGGAAACAAACTAAACTCTTGGCTTCTGTAATATTGTTACCCCTTTTAGACATGAAGGGTAAGACAAATTCCATGTGTTGCCAGTTGTTTACATTAGGAGAAGAAATGGCTGGTAGGACCTGGTGTTTCTTTGATGCCATCCCATTTATCTAATAAGATTAAACAAAGTCCTATTTCCTTCAACATAATAGAAATCAAGCAGCAAGAAACAATTTCTTTGCTCACAGCTCCAATCTCCTTTCAGCCAGAACTCCGCTCGAAAAACCCCCTCTCTCATGGTTTTTCTTGGAGCCACGGTCCCAGTGCCTACTCAGGCTGGGTCTTTGTGCTTTTCTCTCAGCTTCTCTGATCTTTATGCCTCTTTTCCACAGATATACAAACCATCAAAAAATAATAAACAGCAAAAACCTCTGCCCACAGGTACCTTGAACATGCCTTTGTTCTGGGCAGAGATACGTGCTTGCATTTGGGGGGTAGAGGCTTCAGCTTTCTGGTTTCATAAAGGAGCTTGACTATTTCTTACAATTATCTTAAATGAAAGGGGGGGAGGGTGATTATGTCCAATCCATCTCAATGTCTAGTGGCCATGAGTATGAATAGAATCCTAAATAGAATACTCAGGCCCACTCCACATTGTGTTGCTTCACAAACAAGAAGGATTATAAATAATCCCCTGTTTGAAAAAAATATCATATAATTATAATGAAGTCTTAATGGAAATGTCACTCCAGAAACAACCAAGCTTTGCTCATACACCTTGACACCATTAATCATTAAAGGGTCTTCTAGCTACTTGCCAATGCTATATATCTACAACAGTCAAGGAAATGCTTGAGTCATACCACAGAGCATTGCATTAGTCTTGTAATCTTTCACTTAAGTATGTCTCTCTTCCTTGTGATGCAGTATCTATCTCAATGAGTTCCACTGCAGAGGTTGTTTCAGCTGCATGTTTCCAAGTGTCTTCCAGAATATTCCAGATGTCTTTCCCATTCTTTCTTAATTTATTTCCCATTAGATAATAACTTTGTACAGAACATAGCAGTATTCTCTGGACAATCACTTGAGCAGATTCTCTTTTGTCTCTGTGCTGTACTTTGATCTAGCCACCAGCATTCATTGAATGAATGACCTTGCTGTTTTATTATAATAGTTTTTCTACACCTCTTCATGACCCAGCAGTGCCATTACAGAATCACTGTTGCATCAATTAAGTGAACTACTTGCAAGTGGCCATTTTGTTTTCAGACACTTTCCTATTAAAAATTGAGGGTGGGGCAGTCTCTGAGCGGTTATGCCTGTATGCAGGCAAAGCCACCTGAAGAGCCTAAGGCTATATCTACACTTAAAAAGTTAAGTCGACTCTTTTAAGGATCTGACAATTTCTTAAGAAAAGCACCAAGTTCTGTTCACTATACTTCATGGGGTTTCATGTTAGTCATTACTTATATGTATTCAAGTAACTGATGAGTGTCAAGTTGACTTAACTTTTCAAGTGTAGACAGGGCCTTGGCTCCCCGCTGAAAAGGGAGCTATGGTCCCTGCTGAGAAGGGACCCCCAGCTCCTTTCTCATTGGGACCCCCAGCTCCTTTCTCATTGGGGCCTGTGGGTCCCGGCAAGAAGGGAGCTGCAGTCCCTTCTTTCCAGGACCCGCCTGGGTCCCAGGGAGAAGAGAGCGGGCTCCTTTCTTGCCAGGACCTGCCCGGGTCCCGGCGAAGACAGCAGCTGGCACTCCACGGACAAGGGAATCTCCGGGGATCCCCTGTCCGTGGAGCACCAGCGGCTGTCTTCCCTGGCACTCTGCAGACAGGGGAACCTCTGGGCACTTGGGGCCTCTGCACGCTCCGCCTGAAAAACTGTACACCACTGGAATCTCTGCGACAGGCCTCCCAGTAGCACAGAGGATTGGTGGAGCTGGCCCACATTCTGCAGTCTTAATTAGTCAGTGGACACATACCATTGGGAACTGATTTGTGTAGCATTGGTGGTAAGCACACCACAGATTGGGAACTGCTGCTAGTAAATGCGTGTCCTAGTATGATCAGACGTGCGGGTAGAATGAGTGGTGATTTCCTAGAATGGAAAAGACCAGGAACCACTGTGCTAAACTTTGGGCTTGTTATAACATGCACTGCATCCAGAAACTACGTGAAAGCCTTGATTTCACTTAATTTTTATGTTGTGTACATATGTTGTAGACCAGTGGTTTCCAACCTTGTTGGCTCGAGGGCCACAACTTTAATTTTTAGAACCCTCAGGGGCCACCAGTCCATTTAATTAAATATGCATTAAAATTAAAATAATTCAATTCAAATTAAATTTAATTACATTTAATTTAAATTAATTAATTAAATTTAAATATTTTTTTTAACTACATAGACTAGTGGCCCTTCAGGGTTCTAAAAATTGAATTTGTGGCCCTCAAGCCAAAAAGATTTTTTTTTTTTTAAATTGAAAAAAATTGAAAGTTTTTTTTCTTTTAAAAAGGGGGTAGGGGCAGGGCTGGATGCCCATGAACTGGGACAGTTTGTGGGCAGGCTGTAGGCCCCAGCAACAAAACAGCCCATGCTCCTGCCTCCTTCCGCAGCCATGCCAGCCCACGGCCCTGGCTCCAGCCCCGGCCCCAGCTCCCCACGGCCCCTCCCCATTATGCCGCATTCCCTGTGACCACCCGCAGAAGTCTGTGCCGGCCTGTGTCCCCCCCACCTAGCATGCCCACCAGCTGCTCTGCGCTGGCCCACGACCCTGCCTGTAGCCTCTGAGCCCTAGCTGGGACGGGAGGGGAGACGGAGGGCCGCAGCAGGACTCAGGCAGCTGAGCAGGGCCTTTTTAAAAAGCCCCACAGGCCACTTTTGTCCCGCGGGCCAGAGGTTGAGAGAACCCCTGCTATAGGGCAGTCTCATATCAGGGAGCAGCTCAGTCATCTAGATTTCAGTGGTTCAAGACAAGGAAAGTGGCTATCAACAATGAAAATACGAATGATCAATTTGCAGAAAATATTCACAAAAGTATGATGAGGTGCATCAAGCTTGCCAGAATTCCTCAATATTTCATATTACAGCACCAGGTGTGAACTAATTGTCCAGACCATCTAACAGTTAGATATCTATGCCATTGTCTCTAAGACATTAGTCAAGTGTTCTGAAAATCACATTTCAGATGACGAACCACTCCTTCAGATTTGCTGTCTTGGGTAAGGCTCAAGCCAAAAGGCCATATTTTTTTCTCCTCTTATATTTTCCAGGTAAATCAGAAGTCAACTCTTTGAAGTCAATGGAATTATGGAGGTCTAAGATCTAGATATGAGATATGAAACTGTCCCAAAGTGGTTTTCTGTGCCCTAGACAATAAGTTTTCCACCGCTATCCTTGCAAGACTAGTCTATACTTTGGTGGGTCTCATTTCCATGAAGTTCTCACTGTCTTAAGAGCTGAGCACGTCCTGCAAGCTGCCCTGTTGGGCCTCCTCTGCTCCCAATGACATCAAAAACTCTCTGAACATTGCAAGATTGGGCTCTTGTTTTGTCCCACTAATCTCCAAAACCCAGTCTTTTTATTACAGTTTCAGGATATAAATAATAGTGTTTACTGGTAGGGTTTAGTGAGTTGGGTTTTTTTGTAATAAAAAGGCTTCTGCCAATAAAATTTGCCACCCACATGTCATGCAAATGACAGTGCAGTTTGCAAAATGAGTTCTAATGGCATAATTTTATCCCATTATTGCTAAAGGAAAATTTCATAATAAGATTTATGAGCCTGTGGAATAGCCTCCCAAGGGACCTGCTGTGGAATCCTTTAGGGATTAGGTTAGCCAAATCTAGGGAAGGTATGAAGGACTGAAAAGGAGATTTATAAAACTGGACTTAACACTACAATTGATGAAATTGAAGCAAAAGTTACTGTTTATTGGAAGGAACACTTTCACCTAGTACCAAGCTCAAATGGATTCTAAATTAGTGGGCAGTTCAAGAAAAAACATTTTGGTCAGCTTTATGAAGACACCTAGTGCCTGTCCCGTAGTGGTCAAAGAAGAAAAAAAGTTATTAGGATTTAATGGGTATGGGGGGACCTATGAGGCCACTGTATCAGTCACTGTTTCATCCTCACTTTCCATTTTAGTCACCTCATCTCAAGGAGGATATATGATCAATAGAAAAGATTCAGTGATTACTCACTCATATTATTAGCTCAATAGGAAATTTCTCTCCATAAGACCAGAATCATTTGGGTTGGTGGAAAGAAAAACAAGACAGCAGATAATAATGAATGGTTTAGTGGAAGCTATCAGGCAGTACTATTTACCTCCCCCAATAAGACAAGCCAAAGGCATCGAATGCAGCAAACACATTTGCAGGAGAGAAAATGAAACATTGTTTTTACCCACCATGTAATTAATTGATATCTCGCTGCTGCAGGACTGAGGTAAACAGCTTCAGAAAATTCAAGCTGGGACTAGACGGTTATAGGCATAAGAATGGCATTTTCAGTGACACTACAGCAGGGGTGTCCAACCTTTTGGGGGGAGGAGCCACATTGTAATTCTTCTCTCACTCGGTGGGCCAGTGAGCAAATTTTCAATAGATAAGGCATAATAGAAATTGAGCTTACTATTCATAAAATGTAACCGTTAAAAAAATAAACACCGGTTTACAAATTCAGTTTGGTTCTGTAAAACCAGAAACTTACATTTTATACTTAAATATAATTCTCAGATAATACCCATCCTCCCTACAGTAACTGTTATACAAGTGTCACTTTCACAACTGTACACAACAAATTTTCACTGGTTAATTAAACCATATTTTGTGAAAACTTGTAAAGGGCTCGCTTATTCTTTTTCAGGAAACGTCAACGTGTACAGATGGTAGTGTGGCAGGGCAAGGGGAGGCGGTGTGTGTTGACGGGGGAGCAGGGGCAGGGCAGAGCTGACAAAGGAGGGTGGGGTGAGGTGGGGTACCAGGGGCGCATGGCAGGTCAAGTGAGGTCAGGAATAGCTATGTGGAGTGACAAGGGGGAGTGTGGGGAGTAGGGCAGGGAATGGATGGTAAGGAGGGCAGGGATGAGATGGCAATGGAGCATCGCAGGGCAGGGGAGGACAGGGGAAGCCATGTGGGGAGGCAGGGAAAAGCATAGGAAGCAGGGCAGGCGCTGCAAGGGGGGGCTGGGGGTGGTAGGTCAAGGGAGGACAAGGGATGGCCATGTTGGGTGGCAAGGGGAAGCACAGCAGAGGGGAGAGATGGCTACCCGACCCCTTCCCTGGCTCCTGCTGTGCCATGTGGGCTCCTCTCCCTGAGTGCTCTGCTCCTCACCCCCTTCCCTCCCTTGACAACATGCTGGCTCCTCTCCCCTCCCTCCCCATGCCTGGGCTTCTTTCCTCTTCCCTTCCCTTCCTTTTCTCCAGGCAGGGTCTCCCCAACCCCCCTTTTCCCTGTCCCCGGGCCCAGCAGCTCCCCTCTCCAACCCTTCCACCCCCTTTGCTTTCCCCACACGACTCCTTTCCTCTCCCAAGTCCACAACCCTCCCCATCCCCACGCACACCGGCATCCCCTCTCCCCAATCCCCCCTTCCCTATGCGCAGCGATTCTGTCCCTCTCCTCAGCCCCTCCCTCCATGCCCCCACGTGCACTGGCAGCGCCTCCCTCTCCCCAATCCCCCCCCATTCCCTGTCCCCGCATGCACCACCAGCTCCTCTCCCCAATGCCCCCCTTCCCCACGTGTGGCAATTCCTTCCCTCTCTTCAACCCCTCTCACCCTTCAGGCAGCTCCCCCCTTTCCCCAGTTACCTCCCTCCCAGGCTCCTTCCTTCCCTCCCTGTGCATGTGTCTCCTCAACTGGTTGCACGCCACGGGGGCTCCCTGATCCCTTCCATGTCCCCCCCCATGAAAGGGGCTGAGTCAAGCCCTTGAAAGCAGCTGTCCGGCCTCTCCCACACTGCGGCTTGGAGCAGGGCGGGAGATTTAAAAGGGCCTTGGCTGCTCCAGCTCCCAGGCTCCTGCGACAGCACTCCGCCGGACGGATGAAAGCCCTTGGCGAGACGGAGTCCAGCCCACAGGCTGCAGGTTGAACAAGCCTGCACTAGAGGATAACATTATAAGAGGGATCAATCCTCACACTTCAGGGCCTTAGCCAAACACCAGAGAAGGATTCTCTACCCTGCCCTACTCCGATATAGCACTGCATAATGTATGCTTTAGGATGGAGGCATTCACCTTCCTTTAAGGCAACTAATAGCCTAGAAGTTCATTCCTGCTTTCTTCAAGCATTTACTACCCCTTCAAGGGGTCCTTTCGCTGCCCCATAGGTCAGTTTTCAAGAGTAATCCTTTCTGATTATTTTCCAAAGGGGTAGCCGTGTTAGTCTATTGTAGAAAGACAACAGAGTCTTGCGGCACTTTTAAAGACTAACAGATTTATTAATCGCATGAGCTTTCGTGGGAGAAAATCCCACTTCGTCAGACGCTTTGAAGATAGGAAAGTTACAGAGTGGGAGGAAATTAAATGCAGGGGAGTGTATGACATAGCATCAGGTCAGGCTGTAACAGCAAATCAAAGTAGGTGTTAGGATTCAAAACACTGGGGAACAGCACATAGAGGAGGGGGGAGGTCAATTCACTTGATGTAATGCGAGAAAAATCCATAGTCCCTGTTCAACCCCAAGGCAACTGAGTCAAATTTGCATATAAGTTCGAGCTCTGCAGACTCTCTTTGAAGCTGTGATTTGTTATTCATCTGTGTCAACACAGCTATTAACAAGTCGTTAAGGGAGTGAGCAGGGAGATTGAAGTGTTCCCCTACAGGTTTTTCAGTATTGCAGTTTCTGATGTCAGATTTGTGTCCATTGATTCTTTGGCGCAGAGACTGTCCTGTCTGTCCAATATATAAGGCAGAGGGGCATTTCCGGCACATGATGGCATAAATCACATTGGTGGATGAGCAGGTGAACGAACCCTTGATGGAGTAGGTGGCATGATTAGGCCCTGTGATGGTGTCATCAGTGTAGATATGAGGGCAAAGTTGGCAGCGTGGTCTGCTGCAGGGCTGTGTTCCTGCTTTAGTGTTTCTGCTCTGTGATCTGTAGTTGCTGGTAAGTATCCTTTTAAGATTAGGGGGCTGTCTGAAAGCAAGGAGAGGTCTGTCTCCCAAGGCTTGAGAGAGTGAGGGATCATCTTGTAAAATAGGCTGTAGATTTTTGATGATGTGTTGAAGAGGTCTGGCTTGGGGGTTGTAGGTGACGACCAGTGGCGTTCTGTTGTTGTTTTTCATGGGCTTCTCCTGCAGTAGTTGACTTCTGGGTACCCGTCTGGCTCTGTCAATTTGTTTCTTCACTTCTGTGGGTTTGTACTGTAGTTTTAAGAATGCCTGGTAGAGATCCTGAAGGTGTCTGTCTCTGTCTAAAGGGTCAGAGCAAATGCGGTTATATCTTAGGGCTTGACTGTACACAATGGATCGTGTGGTGTGTCGAGGATGGAAGCTCGAGGGATGTAGGTAACTATACCGATCAGTAGGTTTGCGGTA
Organism: Pelusios castaneus; assembly: GCA_007922175.1. Lineage (NCBI taxonomy): Eukaryota > Metazoa > Chordata > Testudines > Pelomedusidae > Pelusios > Pelusios castaneus. The sequence goes on along the minus strand of ML685817.1, from coordinate 7,026,394 downwards.
TAGGGAGGTCTTTATGTGCCCATCGCTAATTTGCACTGTAGTGTCCAGAAAGTGGATCTCTTGTGTGGAGTGTTCCAGGCTAAGTTTGATTGTGTTGTGGAAATTGTTGAAATCTCT
>ML685817.1:6953667-7025877 GCA_007922175.1 Pelusios castaneus | reverse complement strand
TTTTTTTTTTTTTTTGCATTTGCAGTCTTGGCTTTTACAACACATGTTGTCCCACCTGAATGAGAAGAGCAAAATTCAGAGTCACATGCGGAGCACCCAGGCTGTGGAGCAGCTTGCAGACGGTACTTAACAACTCCACAGGATCAGGCCCCAGCCACTGTGAGGAATGGCAAGATTTTCAAAGCCAAAGACCTCTTCAGTGCTCAACTCAACTACCACTTGTCTGTTGCAGCTGCCCCCCTGCTGCATTTATTTTCCCTTTGTTTTGTTGTTTTGTGTGGCCACCCCTCCCGGGCTGCTAAGGGCCATTGCCCAGCCTAGGGAGGCGGCCTTTAGCTCCTTGGCTTAGACCAGTGATGGCGAACCTTTTAGAGACCGAGTGCCCAAACTGCAACCCAAAACCCACTTATTTATCGCAAAGTGCCAATACTGAGGTTTTAGTTAGAAAAAACAACTGCCATAAGTTGTTGAACCCTGGGCGTGCGTGCCACCAGAGAGGGCGCCGAGTGCCACCTCTGGCACGCGTGCCATAGGTTTGCCACCACTGGCTTAGACCTTGGCTCGGTGTAGGGTGCACAATGCCCAGGAGTGCAAGACTTAAATGGCCTGTTAAGCTTAAGGGCATGAGTCATACCTGTGGCTCAGATCTTTGCCCAGACTTGTTCTGTGCTTACCTTCAGTTTTCCCTGCCCTCTCTCTTCCCCTGTAGCAGAGGGAGCCAATCAGAGTTACTGGCGGGAAGCTGCCTGAGTTTGCCTTTAAAACCAGACATTTTTGAGTCAGACATCAGAAAGGTTCCTGCTCTGCCATCTGGTCTGATCAGCTAGGGGTCTTTGGGGGCCTTTTCTCCGCTCTCATTTAATTTTTGAGCGTACCCCCATTTTTAAACTCCCCTCCCACGAACACCGAATTTTCCTGTGAGATCTCCTGACGATTGAAAACGAACTGAGCCTCCTCTGCATCCTCTGATGCTGCTGCTGTGCCTGCCTCTATTCCTGCTGCTGTCCTGGGAATTGGTAAGGCTCCTCTCTTGCAAACTCTCCCTGTCCTAGCTGCTGGCCTTGCTTCCCCAGCAGACAGACTCAAGTTAATTCTTTGTTCTGTGCCTGAAACTGTTTCTAACTCCACAGTTCCCTTGCTGCTTAAAGAAAAGCCTGTGCTGCTGCTAAGCTCTGCCTCCGTGTGCTCTGTCCCAGGGATCCCTGCTTTCAGCTGTTTCCACTGCTGCAGCCATCATCCCCTAACTCCCTCAGGAGCTGTACCCTGGGCTCACACCACTCTGCCTCTGGGACTGCTCCCCCTGGTCAATAGGACTGGTATAGTATAAGGCATGCCATTAGGTTTAGTTTCATTAGTTTGTTTAGGCTTAGTTTTGTTAAGTTGTATTTTATTAGCTTGTATAAGTTGTAGTCCTGTTAGAATTAAATTTTGTGTCTGTGTTTAGTGGTAGTTAAGTGGGATACTAGTTTGCCATTACCTGTTGTATTGTGTGGCCATAGTTAAGCTAGATTAAAGATAATTGTTTTGCTGTATTGCTCCTCTCTTTTTGTTTTTCCTTCTTTCTGTTGTTCATTATTAGCATAAGTTGTATAGTTGCTGTTAAGTTGTTAAATAAGTGCGTCTGTGTCTTCATCTCTCCCCAAACACCCCAAGTCCTCTGCTGCTGTTTCCACCTCTCCCTGAACCTCCAAAGCCCCTTGCTGCCTTTCTTCTTTGATTCCTCTGCGTTTAGCCTGCAGGCTCCTGAAGACTGCTCTGAGCCTCGCCCTGCAGGGCTTCAGTGCCTTTTGCTGCATCCCTTGCAGCTATACTCTTCCCTCTGCCACTAATTACTCACCCCACCCCAGTTCCCTAACCCAGCCTCTAGTCACACCCTTACAGACTGCCTGCCACTGTACTCTTCCCTCTTCCTCTGCCACTGATTACTCACCCCACTCCCACCCCTGTTCCTTAACCCAGCCTCTAGGTACACTCTTACAGACTGCCTGCCACTGCAGTCCTACAAACCAAGTCATCAATTCTCATCTGTACTATTACACTTGTGTAAATTCACTAATCACCCTTATTGTGCAATTTCTGTCATTTGTATCTCATTCATATTCATAAAACCCCATTGGTTACCACTGCCTTTACTGTACCTCTACAACTATACCACTGTGACATATTGCCTTTTTTTTGTAGAATCGCTAGCCACCAATTGTGACTCGCTGTGACACCTCTTCATTTTCACACTGCTTAATAAGAGAAACCCCCTCCCCAACTGCCTACTGTGACAAACCCCATACACCCCATTATTGCCTACTGTGACAAACCCCATAGTTAAATTTTACTGTTTTACATTTTTCAATAAAGATTGATTTGTACCCCACTGTTGCGGTAATTGCCCCCCTCACCCCCAAGATCCACTACCTGCTGGCAGGGACACCACTGACATCTTACATACCCTGCAGTTGTCCTTTATTTACAGTGAGAGTATTTTATAGATACAATTTCCACAGTAATTTTTGAGAAATACGAAGCCAAGAAAGAAATGCAAGTATCAGATGTATAAAACTAAAAGCTGTAGTTATATTAGAAACACACGTCTCTCTTCTCCACATTAGTTGTTTTGCTGAAATACAAAATACCATTCTCAAGCCGGCATTCCTGGGCCCTCTCCCATTGCATTTGTTTCCAATCAGCGAATGGTGAGTAGATAGACATGTCACCCTCACTGGCAGCAAGGCTGACAATAATAATAGCTACCTTTCACCAAGCTGTCAGTCAGCACATTCTAATGAGAAATTCATCCAAACAACATTTATTTCCCCAGCTTGATGGGTTCATTTGGTTGTCAGGTTATTTTACCTCAAATTAGTCCATTTGGGACTGGTCATGGGAGGTGCCTCAAAGTGTCTATTGTGTACTAAAGCAGGCCTGAAAAGAGTGCAGGATGCTCAGCACCTCACAGAAGGAGCTCTGCACTTCACAGGATGGGGATCCTGCTGATTCTCAATGCCTTATGCTTTTCTATGTTTGTGCCAGCTGGGGCCCAATTCTGCAGACCCATACATAGGTAAAATCCCCATTGAAGATGCAATGAGGTTTGCTGGGTGCTTTATAGGAGTTAGGGGAGCTGGGTTCTATTCCTGACCTGCTGGATTATCTGGGGCAGGTCTCGGTGCCTTACTTTCCTCTCCTTCCATTTGCCCATCTTGTCTTTTGGGATGGTAAACTTTCCACAGCAGGGACTGTCATTTACTGGGTGTCTGCACAGTATCTAGCACAATGGGGCCTTGAGCTCTGTTGCGCCTCCACATGCTACCATTTCAAAATATTGCTTTTTTTTCTAGTTTTCTGTACATTAAAACCTCACCTTCAGCTTTTGTTATTTTTAAGCATAACATGAAATAAAATACATATTCTTAATTCTCTTGCTAAATGCATTTACATTACACAAGTTAACCATCTACAAGGAGCTGTGGTTCCATGCTTCCTTATTAATATCCTGACTTCCAAAGAACTGCATTTTGGTAATTTCATAGCAACCAAACTAAAGGAAACCTGTTGATCCTTAGGTTAAGACAATAAGTGAAAGACACGATTAATACCATTCTCATGGCTCATGAGCAACAATCTGTCTTAACAAAGTTTTAAGCGAATCATTAAAATGTCCCAGTAAACCAGTTGTCTATGGTAGACAATAGCATGGCCTCTAATCTCCGAGACAAGCTGCTTTTAGATTTATTTCTCTAGTTTTGACATTAAATTAGTGCTGTGGCCTGATATTACTTCAATCAGTATCCGCAAGGTGGCAATCAGATTAATTCAGGTGCTGTATACATCACATCATAGTTTCTGATGCCCACATCTCCTTGGCTGGTGTGCACAGATTTTACGAATGCTCTTTTGCATTTCATTAGAATACATTTGATTGTGACCTGGTATGACGATACATATGCCTGAAGAAGGTATCGGACTCATCCAGGAAGTGTAGAAGGATGCTCTTACCACCTCTACCTACCCTCTTTCAAGAGATTAATTCCACTACAAGTGGTCCTTCTATTCTGGAAGAGCCAGGCCATCCACTGTGGCTAGCCATTGTGTAGTGGTGTGTTTTGGGATGCTGCTGAATGAAATGCATCATGGAAATACCACTCTCATGACCATATCAAGGGGACACTCCTACTCTCTGGAGTTACTACATGTCTGTTTATTCTGCCTCTTTACAGCTGGAGGACAACACACTGTATAATGGCACTGCCAGAGCTCCTTTGTCCTTACTAAAAATACATCTTAATTGACGGTGGCAAATTCGTCAGCATCAGATCAATTTATCCAGATTGATTAAGCAGTCAGTAAAGATGTGCTCAATCAACCTGGAAGTCAAACTAATAAAACTACCCCCTCAGGTGATATAATGCTACATCAACAGGAATGCATTCCCTGTCAGTGCAATGCAATGAAGATGGTGTATAGAAGCCAAGTTATGAAGTCAATGGGAGTTATGCAAGCTACTCTGAAGAGCTTGCATAACTCCTATCGACCTCTGCCAAATTTTGCTGGGCTTAGACAGGGCCTAAGAAAACCAAAGTATAAGACATCCAGTTCAAACTCACTATATTTAAATAACAGTAATTTACACTGATTTCATTGTATTAAGGAATAAGAATGTAATTGCTACATCGGTCTACCTCAATTGGTTGAAATATCCAAAGTTCTAATCAGCTTGGTGTACATGTTCTTTTAAATCAATGACCTCAAAAATCTTATCAGAGACAGTATGGATCACAAAGCTGTGTCATTTCAGGCTCCAGTATCCTGGAAGCTTGTAAAATGCACTGCATAACATTTTTGCTATCATTTTCTCAGCCCTGTTACTTTAAAACTCAAGACAGTGTCTTTCCCAAGCCAATTTCTTATTTATTCAGACACCGGATTTTGTATTTTTGGTAGATCCTGTGGATATGAAATATAATATGATGGATTTGGGAATGTACTGCTGTCGCTTTTTCACAGAAGATGCTTCTATCAAGTGTCCCATACAGTCTTTATGTACAGATGGAGAGATTTCTCCAAATACTAAAAAGATTTTCTGTGAATGCTAATCAATATTATAGAAAAACAAAGCAAACACCTTAGCACTGTATTTCATTCCATAGTGCAACTCAGCCCAGGAAACAAAGCTTGAAATTTTAAGCTGCAAGGTTTTTTGCACCAACACCACTTTTCACTTAGATGGCACTTTTCAAGAGAAGATCTTAATGCTAAGTAATGTACACCAAGCTACATGTCACCTGAAAGAGGCACTGAGAAGGTGGGGGAGCTCAGGTGCTGAGACCATCAACCCACAGCAGCACAAAAGTGGTCAGACATTAATACACTATCCCCAATTTTTGTCACCTGGGTCCTCAAGTGGACAGCCAGACTTTGCATCTGGGTACTGAAATAAGCACTCAGATGCTTAAATGACCATGTACATATAAGGCAGAATTCCTTCCCTACCTCCATTTGCTGACCTTCATTGCATCCCCCTCTGATTTTGGGGAATATGGCTTCTTTTTTTACCCTCTGTTGAATGAAAAGGTGATGTCGATCTTGGGTGGGGGAAATGTCACAATGAGCATCACACTTCTGACCTTGACCCATATACTCTAAGATCAAAAGGGACCAATATGATCATCTAGTCTGACCGCCTGCACAATGCAGGCCACAAAACCTCATCCACACACTCCTGTAATAAACCTTTAACCTATAACTGAGTTATTAAAGTCCTCAAATCATGGTTTAAAGACTTCAAGTGACAGAGAATCCATCAGCAAGTGAGCCATTTCCCATGCTACAGAGGAAGGCAAAAATGTCCCCCAGGCCTTTGCCAATCTGCCTTGGGGGAAAATTCCTTCCCAACCCCAAATACGGTGACCAGTTGAAGCCTGAGCATGTGGACAAGACTCACCAGCCAGACACCCCAGGAAGATTTCTCTATAATAACTCAGAAGCCATCCCATAAAATGTCCCATCACAGGCCATTAGCATATCTACCACTAGTAGTCAAGATCAATCAATTGCCAAACTAGGCTATCCCATTATACCATCCCCTCCATAAATTTATCAAACTCAGTTTTGAAGCAAAGTAGGTTTTTTGCTTCCACAGCTCCCCTTGGACAGCTATTCCAGAACTTCACATCTCTGATGGTTAGAAACCTGCCCCTAATTTCAAGTCTAAACTTCCTGATGGCCAATTATATTCATTTGTTCTTGTGTCCACATTGGCACTGAACTTAAATAATTTCTCTCCCTTCCGGTATTTATCCCTCTGATGTAGTTATAGACAGCAATCATATTTCAACCTTCTTTTGAATAGGCTAAACAAGCCAAGCTCTCATAAGGCAAGTTTGCCATTCCACAGATCATGCACCTGTTCCAGTTTCAATTCAACTTCCTTAAATATGGAGACTAAAACTGCACGCAATATTCCAGATGAGGTCTTACCATGCCTTGTATAATAATACTAACACCTCCCTATCTCTACTGGAAATACCGTATCTGATGCATGTTAGAACTGCAGTAGTTTTTTTCATGGTCACAGCACATTGACGGCTCATAGTCATCCTGTGATCAATCAATACACACAGGTCCTTCTCCTCCTCTGTCACTACCAACTGATGCATCCCCAGTTTATAGCAAAAAATCTTGTTATTAGTCCCTAAATGCATGACCTTGCACTTTCTGCTATTAAATTATATCCTATTCCTATTACCCCAATTTACAAGATCATCCAGAGCTCCTATCTGATATCCCAATCCTTCTCTGTATTGGCAACACCTCCCAACTTCATGCCATCCACAAACTTTATTAGCACATTCCAACTTTATGCCAATGTCAGTAATAAAAAGGTTAACTAAGATTGGTCCCAGGACTGATTCCTGAGGAATTCCACTAGTAACCTCCCTCCAGCCTGATAGTTTACCTTTCAATATGACCAGTTGTAATCTCTCCTTTAACCAGTTCCTTAGCTACCTTTCTATTTTCATGTTAATCCCCATCTTTTCCAATTTAACTAATAATTCCCCAAGTGGAACCATAGCAAGTGACATATTGACATATACGTTACTTAGACCCACCATATTCCCCTTGTCTAAAAAATCTGTTATCTTCTCAAAAAGAGGAGATCAAGAAGGTCTGGCATGATCTACCTTTTGGAAAACCATGTTGTATTTTATCCCAGTTACCACTGACCTTGATGACCTTAACTGCTTTCTCTTTCTAATCTTTTTCCAAGACTTTGCATACTACTGAGGTCAAACTAACAGGCTGTAGTTATCTGGATCGCTTTTTTTCCTTTATTAAAAATTGGAAGTATGGGTATGTCTACACTGGAGGCTCTGTAAAGTCAACTTAACAAGGTCAACTTTAAGTTGACTTAAAGTCAACCTTGTTAAGTCAATTTAGACAGTCCACATTGAACACTCCTGTTGACTGCCTGTGTCCACACTGGCAGATGCTAGGTCAACTGAGGAGTGGTGCATTGTGGGTAGCTCTGGGAGGGGGCCTGGAGGCCAATTAAGTCGACTTAAGGGCTTTCCCCTTCTACACTGGCTTAAGTCAACTTAATAAGGTTAACGTAAGCGTTAAGTCAACCGTAAGAGGTAGTGTTATTAAGTCAACTTAAGAAAGTGCTTAAGTCGACTTAATAAAAGCCCAATGTGGACGCAGAAGTCTGTAGGTCAACTTAACCTTCCTTAAGTCATACTAAGGCTCCAGTGTAGATGCACCCTATGTTAGAAATTCTCCATCATATAATACAACCTCTGAGTTTACAGACTCATTAAAAATCCTTGCTAATGGACTTGCAACTTCATGTGCCAGTTCCTTTAATATTCTTGAATAAAGATTACCCGGGCCCCCTGATTTAGTCTTATTGGGTACATCTACACTAGAGGCTCTGTTAAGTCGACTTAGCAAGGTCGACTTTAAGTTGACTTAAAGTCGATCTTGTTAAGTTGACTTAGAGAGTCCACACTGAAAACTCCAGTCAATTGCCAGTGTCCACACTGGCAGGTACAAGATTGATGGAGGAGTGGTGCATTGTGGATAGCTGTCCCACATTGCACCAGAGCCTAGAGGCCAATTAGGTCAACTTAAGGGCTTTCCCCATCTACATTGGCTTACATTGACTTAATAAGGTCGACTTAAACATTAAGTCGATCTTCGGAGGTGTTGTTATTAAATCAACTTAAGGAAGCTCTTAAGTTGACTTAATTAGTGCCCAATGTGGATGCAGCAGTCCTGATTCCTATTAACCACCCTTCCTCAATCTCCAAGCTCATCATTAGCTTCATTAAAAACATAGGCAAAGTATTTGCCAATCTCACACCCTCTACCCCAGGGAAATTAGTACAAAAAACTAGAAGGACTTCCTTTGGGTTGGGGAGAAGTGGGCTATAGATGTAGAGACAACACTTCCCCCACCTTCCGCACTGCCCAACTAGACCATCCAAGCACCATCATCCCACTTGGAAGCAGATGGGAAGATCTGACCCTTCTTTATTAATGTTGAAAATGGGTTCTGTATGCTCTGTTTATGTCTCAGCACACAAGCTAACACAGCCAACTGTATGCGTCACTCAAAGAAAGAGAAAATATTTCCCCTAAAAGCTGCACTAATGGCTGGTAGTTTGTCAGATCTCAACTTCATTGCATTCTTTGGCTGTCAATTATCCAGGGTGCGTGGTGGGAGGAAGCAGCAGCAACTTGCAAACAGCAAATGCTTGAAAAGAGCAAACCTTGTTGTCACGTCCTTCCTCCTCCATTTCAGCATTAAAGAGCTCTCTCTTTTCTCTGCGTCTCCAAGGCTTATAATCACTGTTTAGCAGCCCCCATTCTGTAATTATTACTATCCATCGACATTTAATAACAAGTCCTAATAAAAAGGCTTGATTGCCAAACCTTTGGAAAGGCATCTGTACCAGGTTTCTCTATCCATATGTGTAATAAACATTTCTGCTAACTGTTCCCAAATGAGCTCCTTCTTTTCTCTCTGTTGCCTGAAGTAAACAATGTGTCTGGTTGAAAATGCTACTGTAATGTATGTCTGTCTTTACATTTCTGCCCCTCAGAACTGAGATGAAAGACAGACCAATAGGATTAATTAAGAGAAATTGACTAAAGGAGACATCATCAACTTTAATAGCTCAAATACTCTGGAAAAATCAAGGTGGTATTGTTCCCTCTCCTAATATCCCACATCATAGCTACACAGACTGAAATCACTGAAATTCCTGCTTTCAAGATTCCTTCACTTGAATATAGCAGCTGCAGCAGAGAAGCTAGTAATTTCCAGGTGATAATGAGTGATTTGTTAGTGAATAGCCTACAGTTGGAGTGAAGGAAATTCTCAAACTGGTATTTAACTCTTCTGGTAACCAACTTGGAATACAGCACTGCCATTTATAATAAGACTAATTGACTCTATCAGCAAAAAGACTTATTTCTCTAGTTTGGATAGAGCAAATACCATCTAGTATTATTTTAGTCAAGAAAATCTCTGAAGCTGCACTGTCAAATAACCCTGTTCTTTACAAATATAAATTAAGGCCTGATTCCTGCAGAGACTTGCACACATACTTAAATGTGCATAACATGAGTTGTCCCATTGAAGTCGATGGATCTATTTAATGTTGAAAGTTAAGATGATGTCCAAATCTTTCCAGGATTATGGCATATCAGGTTCTCTGTCCAAAAACACATGACATCTAAAAATCTCCTCTTTCTTCTTTTCATTAAATATTTAATCAAATATAAATATATCTATAAATCTATAAATATATTATATATAGTTCATTATATATTTATATTATATATTGTATTTTATATGTTATATATTGTACATTATATTTTATTATATTATATTTATATTTATGTATTATAATATATTTCATTTTATATATATTTAATTATGTTTAATTTGTATATATTTGTATAAATATTTAATTACATATATACCAGACATATATTTAACACCAAACAAACCCATAATCTTTGTACCGTGGTTGAATCAGTCAAAGATTGCATAAAGACAGAGTACACCTTAAATTTTAAGTATGGGGACCAGAAACTCAAGAATCTATCTCCTGCAGTCTCACCACATTCACATTGCTTTCAACTGGAACTAGTTAAAAAAATAATCTAAGTAGTTTTCCAGTGAGAAACGCCATTCTGCCAAAAAATTCTAAAAAAAAAAAAAATCACAAAATTCTATTAATTTCAATGAATTTTTATTTTTAAATGATTAGAAAATGTTGAAAGATCCCATTCTGATATTTTTAAGAGAGAAATCTTTGGGGGAGTTGCTTCAAAATGTATTTTATTTTATATAAAAAAACCTTTTTTAAAAAAGTAAAAATGGTCAAAATCTAAATGAAATATTGTCTTGATATGAAACTTTTTTCAATATTTTGTTGCAAAAAATTCTTTAGAAATTTGGATTTTCATCCTGGATTTTTTAATCTGAAACTTGGGCCAGGAGGCAGAGGTGGAAAATCAATTCTATTTACAATGCTGTTGATAATCCATTCCAATACTTAGAAAAGCTTTTGATTCTTCTCTAGAGATACCACAAACCAAACCCTAGCCCAATGTCATCCAACTTGCACATTAGTGCAAAATCTTACTTGTGACATTTCTGTGTGATTAATTTTTTATCAAGTTTTTCATAAAGAAACAAACAGTGAAAAGTAAAAAGAGGTAAATAACTAACAGCTTGTATATGTTGCCAAATACCACATTTTAAAGATGAAACAACCCCCCAAATATATGGAACACGTAAAGATACATGGATGATAGGTCCATAAATAGTTATCACACGAGATGGTCAGGGATGCAACTGCATGGTCTGGGTGCCTCTACACCGCTGAGAGAAACTGGGATTGGGTGACGAGGAATGGATTGCACAAAAAGTTACCCTGTTCTGTTCATTCCCTCTGACGCATCTGTCACTGTCCACTACTAGACACAGCATACTGGGCTAAATGGACTATTGGTCTGGCCCAAGAAGAATGTTCAGATGTGCTGTGTTGATACAAGACCCTATGATACCAGCAGAAACGTTTTGGAACTCCTATTATTCACTCTGCCTTAACCTCATTTCCATCAAGCCACCATGAAAAATGATATTTTATGCTGTTTTCTTTGCCATTGTATAAGATTTTTACAAAGCGACAGTTTAAAACACCCGGTAAACAAAAAACATCTGCCTACAGCACAACATGAGAAATTCATATACACACAGACATAGCCTTGAAATGAGAGAATCTGGGGAATTAAGAGTTAAAATCCAAAATTACATTCTATGTTTAACTCCCCCATGGATTACAGATGATAAGGCTGAGTATGAGAATACTAACATTTCTGCAAAACAGTGCAAGTTAAGGAAGGGTTGTTTTGCCTGGTATGAATTTTCTTGCTCTGTTGTTGCTTTATGCAACTCACTGCTGCCTCACAAAGGGAAAGAGTAAAAACCTGACAGAAACAGCAAAGAACTATCCCAATGGCCAGAAAGAGGACAAGAGCCTCCTCTACTACCGGTATATTGCACAATAATTATTGTCTCATTAAACGACCAGAAAAAAGTAGCGAACAGTTGTGTATTTTTAATTCAGAAGTAAACCCAGGAGAAATGAAAAAAAATAATCAGCCGACAGCTGAAACTGTTCAGAGGAGCCTCTGGAAAAGCTCAGCAATTCCCAGCTATGGAAAAGAAATAAAGAATCGAGAGGACCAGTAGGGTGTGTCACTCACATGGCAGGGTTCAATTGTTCCATGTGATAAAATGTGGATGCTACTTTTTCCACAATTCTATAGATTTGGGAATTTCAGTCACTCTCAGTCTGAAGGGTTTATGGGAAGGGGGTGGGGGTTATAATTTTTTTTCCACCCAGAAATGCCCTAAAAAAACAGATTTTAAAGGAAAACTCAAAACAGAAAATTGAACTCTTTTTGGATTTTGAAAACTTAAAGCAAAATAAATTTTTGACTCAAAACAAAATGTCTAGGACAGTTTTCATTTAGTTGAAAACTAAAACTTTGGAACAAAATTAAAATCTTCCATGAAAAATTTCGTTTCTTTCCCCAAAAATGCCAATATGTTTTTAAAAAATTCCTCAGCTTTACTTATGACCATAGGTAAGCAAAAAAATGATGTTTATGTTTTCTGGAAATTTGGGGGGGGAAAAAACCATTAATTTGGGGTGACCTGAAAAGAAATGTATTCATTTTAAATTTTAAGTTGTTTAAAACAATTGTGTCAGGTCCATCAAAACATTTTTGCTGAAACTAAAGTAAATGTCTCATTTCAATTCTCAGTATTTGTAAAGGGATTAAAATAAAATTGAAACAAAAAGTGATTGTAATTTTTTTTAAATTGAAACATTTTGTTTGGAAAATGTTGAAGCTAAATATTTCAGAATATTTTTCCTATGTTTTGGTTTGGATATTTGCCTAAACTGTTTGGCAAAACTGATACCACATTTGCAAAAGTTTTGGTGTCACCAAAACTGCATTTTTGGACAAAAAAATTTCCTGCCAGAAAATTTCATGCAGCTCTAGTTGAGATTCAAGATTAAGAATCCTTTGAGGATGACATCTTCAAAAAATTAAGTTTCCCATTGTTCTCTTTTGCCAATATGCACAGAAGGCATTGCTTAATAATTATCTTACTGAAAATTATTTACAATTTTAAAGTTTGTATGTGTGGTTTTTGCTTTTTAAAATTTCCCATTACATGTATAAACTCATTACACAATAAATGCAAATTCATTTTCCAGATCTACTCCTTTTCTGTTTGCTGCAGAGGAAATAGGTTCTTTCAAAAGTTTTGTTCTTAAAGAGACCAATTTCCTACTGTATTTCACTTTCAACGTACTGAAAATATATTCATTGAAAATATGGCTTCATTGTATTTCTGAATGTTGGGTTAGAGAAAATGTATGGTCCTAACCAGTATTCTTTTCAAGTAAAATTCATTTCCCAGCATTAAATATTAATATATACACTGCGTAATAGTGTTATCATTCCATATGTATTGTTCTCATAGAAAGGTGACATTTTTCATTCTCATGCCTTCGCTCATTCTCCTTAACTGGTAGTCTGTTGACAATGAAATCATTCTAAGTGTTCTTCTACAGCATGTGAACCCCTTATGCTTAACAATTTGCCCCACATTTCTATTTAGTTTGGGCACTCTGGACATCTACAGAGCAAAAAAAAAAAACCCTTAAAAATAAAAGCCACGGCAGTGAGTCACAGCCCCTGGAGCAACTGCCTTCATCTTGAGGAGCTCACAGTATCGGGCTATTAGCCATGTGCACATTCAGACTGGTGCCTGGGGTCTCATACCCTCACTGGGTTTCCCCTAGCATAAGCCCAAATATCTACCTTGCTATTTTTAGCCCCACCATACAAGCCCACGTCAGTTTCCCCAGGCTCTGAGATGTGCTGCCATGTTATTTTTGCTGTGTAGACATACCCTCTGGTTACCTTCTCCAGGCTTGAAGAAGAGCTCTGGGTAAGCTCAAAAGTTTATCCCTTCCACGAACAGAAGTTATAGAATCATAGAATCATAGAATAATAGGGTTGGAAGGGACCTCACGAGGTCATCTAGTCCAACCCCCTGCTAAAAAGCAGGACCACTCCCCCTAAATTATCCCAGCCAGAGTTTTGTCTAACCGAGCCTTAAAAATCTCCAAAGATGAAGATTCTACCACCTCCCTAGATAGCCCATTCCAATGCTTCGCCACCCTCCTAGTGAGAAAGTTTTTCCTAATATCCAACCTTGACCTCCCCAGATGTAATTTGAAACCATTGCTCCTTGTTCGGTCCTCTGTTACCCTCGAGAACAGCCTAGCTCCCTCCTCTTTGGAGCAACCCTTCAAGTAGTTGAAGGTTGCTATCAAATCTCCCCTCAGTCTTCTCTTCTGTAGACTAAATAAGCCTAGTTCCTTCAGTCTCTCCTCATAAGTCATGTGCCCCAGCCCCCTAATCATTTTTGTTGCCCTCCGCTGGACTCTTTCTAATTTGTCCACATCCTTTCTGTAGTGGGGAGCCCAAAACTGGACACAGTACTCCAGATGCGGCCTGACCAGTGTCGAATAGAGGGGAATTATCACATCCCTCGATCTGCTGGCAATACTCCTACTGATGCAGCCTAATATGCCATTGGCCTTTTTGGCAACAAGGGCACACTGTTGGCTCATATTCATCTTCCCGTCCACTATAACTCCCAGGTCCTTTTCTGCAGCGCTGCTACTTAGCTGATCGGTCCCCAGCCTGTAGCAGTGCATGGGATTTTTCCGTCCTAAGTGCAGGACTTTGCACTTGTCTTTGTTGAACCTCATGAGGTTTCTTTCGGCCCAGTGTTCCAATTTGTCCATGTCTCTCTGGATCCTGTCCCTGCCCTCCAGAGTATCTACCATTCCCCGCAACTTGGTGTCATCCGCAAACTTACTAAGCACGCAGTCTATTCCATCATCAAGATCATTAATGAAGATGTTGAATAGAACCGGCCCCAGGACCGACCCCTGGGGCACTCCACTCGTTACCGGTTGCCAACCAGACATCGAGCCATTGATTCCTACCCGCTGAGCCCGTTGATCTAACCAGTTTTCGATCCACCTTACGGTCCACTCATCCAACCCATACTTCCTTAACTTGCCAACGAGAATGTTGTGGGAAACCGTATCGAAAGCCTTGCTAAAGTCAAGGTATATCACGTCAATGGCTCTTCCCTCATCCACAAATCCAGTCATCTCATCATAGAAGGAAATCAGGTTGGTCAGGCACGATTTGCCCTTGGTGAATCCATGTTGACTGTTCCTGATCACTCTATTTTCCTCCAAGTGTTTCAGGATGGATTCCTTGAGGACCTGCTCCATGATTTTCCCAGGGATTGAGGTGAGGCTGACCGGTCTGTAGTTCCCCGGATCCTCCTTTTTCCCTTTCTTAAAGATAGGTACTATATTTGCCTTTTTCCAATCCTCCGGGACCACCCCTGTTCGCCACGAGTTCTCAAAGATAATGGCCAGCGGCTCTGCAATCACTTCCCCCAACTCCCTCAGCACCCTCGGATGCAGTTCATCCGGCCCCATGGACTTGTGCACATCTAATTTCATTAAGTGTTCCCTAACCTGACTTTCCATCACTGAGGGCCACTCTTCTCTCCAGTCCGTGTTACCCCGTGTAGTAGCCTGGGAGCTGGCCCGCCCTGTGAAGACTGAAGTAAAAAAAGCATTGAGTACTTCAGCCTTTTCCGCATCATCCTCCACGAGGATGCCTGCCCCATTCAGTAAGGGACCTACACCACCTCTGATCCTTTTCTTGTTGCTGATATACTTATAGAATCCCTTTCTGTTATCCTTCACATCTCTTGCTAGCTGCAACTCCAATTGTCCTTTGGCCTTTCTGATTTGATCCCTGCAGTCCCGAGCAATATCTTTATACGCCTCCCTTGTCATCTGTCCAAGCTTCCACTTCTTGTAAGCTTCCCTTTTATGTTTCAGCTCCCCGCAGAGTTCCCTGCTAAGCCACGCTGGTCGCCGTCCACATTTGCTGTTCTTTCTGCACATCGGAATGTTATCTTCCTGTGCCTTTAACAGGGTTTCTTTAAAATACAGCCAGCTGTCTTGGACACCTTTCCCCTTCAGATCAGCTTCCCATGGGACCCTGCCCATCAGCTCCCTAAGGGAGCCAAGTTGTTCCAATAAAAGAGGTCACTTCATCCACCTTGAAAATCACAACTGTTATTAAACTCCTCCCCGACCAGCAGCAAAACAAAAAGCTTTTCATTTGCAGCACAACTCACCCCACAGGAAAGATTTTAGACAACACAACTTTCAGCAGAAGAAAGACACGGTACCCACCCGGTCTTTTTTTAGCATTTTTTAATACTAAGTTATAGATTAATGGTACTGAAGAGAGGCTGACTCTTCTCTCACTCACACCCATAGCCCTGTTGAAGTCAAGAAGATTAGATGGCACTGTGAAGTCCATTTAAAGGAGACTATAATCATGCCTAGAGACTTGTTTCTTTATGCCAACCTATAGACCTCATCACAGAGAACTGAGGTTTATTTTATGGGTAGCCAGAGTACTGTGCACAGGACCATACATAGACTGTACAAGGTACAGAAGAGCCTAAAAGGAGACACACAAATTGACAAAGCTATTGTATTCCCATCTGAAAAAAAATATAGGACCAAATTCCTGCACTCCCTTGTACCTCATGTCCCAGTATAGACTAGTCCTCTCTGATGACATTCCTCCAGTGAAGGCACCTGGAGCCAAAGATGCTCAATGCCTGTGGTAATCAGGCCATACTAATTTAAGTGCCTCATTGCAGAGACTACTCTAGGCATGTAGATTTGAAACTCTTTGTCCAGAACTGGAAAACAAAATCCTCCTCTCTGTACTTTGCATCTACTAGACTGCCAGATTGGACAGTAAAAACAAGTGTCCTGAGGCACCTTAAAGACTAACAAATTTCTTCGGGCATAAGCTTTCATGGGCGCCAACCCACTTCATCAGATGCATGAAGTGGAAACTGCAGTTGAGAGGTATATGTACACATGCCAGGGTGAAGGAGGGCAAGTGCTAGCAAAGTCAATTCAGTTAAGGTAGATGAGGCCCATTCACACCAGCTGATTAGAAGGTGAGAATGTGTGAACAGGTCCAATCACTTTTTGTAATGAGATAACCATTCCAAGTCCCTGTCCAGACCCATCTGATTGTGTCAAGTTTGCAGATACGTTCCAGCTCTGCAGTTTCACGCTGAAGTCTGGTTTTGAAGTTTTTTGTTGAAGTACGGCAACTTTCAATTCTGTCACTGAGTGTCCAGGGAAATTGAAGTGTTCTCCTACTGGTTTGTGGATGTTGCCGTTTTTGATGTCCAATTTGTGTCCATTTGTTCTTTTGCATGAGGACAGTCCGGTTTGGCCAAAAGGGACATGGACAGTGATCACCTTTAGGCCGCCGATTGCAATGTTGACAAGTTCCAAAGGGATAGCCGTGTCAGGCTAGTTCAGCAAAACTCAACCAATTGTAATGTTGTTAGAGCTGTCACCATTGGCTTGCAGCCAGTCCATGAACAGAACTTGAGCCAGTGTCTTGGGAAGCCTATCACCACCAGGTCAACCAGTAGTGACACAGGGGTCCTGGCCATAGCCCTGAAAGTTCACTTTCTCCATAGAGGGTTTGCCACTGGGAAATACTACAGACTTGCTGTGGTCTGCTTTCTTTTATGTAATGATATGATTGGAAGGCAGCTGAGAGCCAACCTATAGGGTACAGTGCTGAAGGTATGCGTACACTGCAATAAAAGACTGTGGGCAGGGTCGCAGCTGGGTTTGGTCCCCTGACTCAGGTTCATGGAACTTGGGTTGCAGGGCTATAAAATATAGTGGAGCTGTTCGGTCTCAGGCCAGAGCCCAGGGTATGACACCCCTGTAAGGGAGAGGGATTCATAGCTCAGGTTCCAACCATAGCACCTACTCAGCTAGTTGGAGCCCTGTAGCCTGGGCCCAATGAACCCATATCAGCTGACCTGGGCTCTGAGAGTCAGTGCCATGGGGATTGTATTGCAGTTTAGCCATACCCTGAGAGACTCAACGCCGAGATTCTGTTCTTAGCTCTGCCACTGAGTAATTGTAGGACCTTGAGACTTCTTCTTTCCTTTCTGCAAAATAGATATAGTTGAATTTACAGATCTGTGAAATAAGAATATTCATGTTTACCCATCTTTGAGCTCAACGGACAAGAAAGGACTACACAAGAGCATATAGTTATTAGTTCTATAATGATTCCCAGTTAAGGGAAAAGAAGGAATCATATTAGATGAACACAGTTTGGCCTTTTGACTCATTTTCCCCTTTTCACTACATAGCAATCACTTTTTTTTAAAAGTACTTTATGATCCTGGCTTCTCTCTTGACTTGGACTCTTGTTTGAATCAATACATTGCTGATAATATAATTGGCTGAAGATGGTAGTTTTCTAATAGTCATAAATGCAATTCACATTAAAGCTGGGTGAGTTTTTTTGGAGGTTTTTTTTACTAAATCTTTGAGGGTGGTGAGTACAGGTTTGGCAACATTGTTTCAGGTTTGTTCAGGGGGGCTATTTGTTTTGTTTTGGGTTTTTTCTGATGGACACAATTTGGTGAAATCAAAACAAGCTCAGAAAATATTTCAAGCAAACAACAAAGTTTCATTTTTGACATTTTCTAAACAAAATGTTCCAATTTTTCCATTCAAAATGACTTCATTTAAAAATTTCATTTAATTTTATTTCAAGAACTAAAAAAATTCAAAAAGCTCAAAGCTGAAATGAAAAATTTTATGTCACAAAACATTTTTGCACTTTTTATTTTTTTGATTCACCAAAAATATATATAAAGTTTCATTCTCAGTTCAACACAACACGCCCCCGCCACCCCCCCATTTTTCAGAATTTCCAAGGAACTGAAAAATGCCTAATTCACCCAGTTCTAGTTGAAATATATGTTTCTGTTATCATCACTCCTGGGTTAAGCTAGGGACATAATGTCCATACTTCATTTTACGCTCTTTGACATAGCTGAAAACATAAAGCAAGATGTGGTGTCTATAGCTGTATTTTTTTTAAATTGTATTGATGCTCCTGGCATTGCATTTCTTGGCACAGCAGTCTGGGTTTACACAGCTTCTTCAATAGTGTTTGTCTGGTTATTTGCAAGGGATGATAGGATACCAAGAAACTTTTCTTCTTAACACATTGAAAGTAGTCAGAGAATAGGACTGGCAGGGATTCAGTCAGGAACTGTTCAAAGTCTTGTTTCCTGGAGTCACTATCGTTCCCATAGCAGCAAGGTGCTAGAGGGGGCACAAGATGCAGTTGTCAGAAGTCTGATACAGGAAGAAAGAGTTTTATCAGTGTATGAGAGTGACACTCCGTTGACCTCTAATTCCTTTGGTGGGTTATGTGTGTGCTTTCCATACAACGATGCATGCCTGTGGATGTTGCTTGCTCTTTGTCTGTAATGGATCTATTTTTCTCTTTCCTTAGGGATGATGTGGGGTTTTTTGTAACCTGTAGGCCTCTGTAACAAGCTCCTGTGACCTCAACAAGTGTTTTGACTTTGCTATTGCTTATTTTTAAGACTTTCAAACTGAAAAATAATGACTAAAATCCAACAAACGTTTTCATTCTAGTGATTAAAATGACAGGAATTTACACCCAGGAGGAAACTTCATTTAGTAGTGTTTTCATTAATTTAAGTATCAGATGGTACCAAAACTTCTCACCTCTATAGAAACAGCTTTGAACCTTGCATCATCATGTTTGCCTGTGACAAGTGCGTGCAAGGTTGGAGTAAAACATTATCAAATCAGAACGTTCCGTTGGGAGGGTGTGGAATCTTTGTCACTGAAGGTTTTTAAGAACAGGATGGACAAAAACCGGTCAGGAATGGTTTAGTTATTACTTAGTTCAGCCTTGAATGTAGAGGCTGAAATAGATGACCTTTTATGGTCCCTTCCAGTCCTATTCTTCTATGATTCACTTAAATGAGTAATATAGGGTGACCAGACAGCCTGTTATTGTCGGGACTATCTGACATTATGACCTTCGTATTATATAAGTACCTATTACCCCTCCTCCTCCTGTTACCCTCTCTCCTGTCCTTATTTTTCCTGCTTGTTATCTGACCACCCTAAGCTGGTAACACTTGATGCTTGCTTTGCACAGATGTAAATGCTGACACAAGGTGGAAGTGCATGGAAAATTCAGCCAATGTGCTATATCAGCGTACACTGTGACAATGCTGATAAAATGTAGTGTTCCTATGTTTTGGAATATTGCATTTTTTCATGGAAATGTATGACTGAAGTAAGTAATACTTTTTTACGGAAGATTACAGTTACACATGCTAAAGGAGAAAGAAGAGACAATTGCACTAATATACAACAGATATTTAATGAACCTAAAACATGCCTATAAACTCTTTGGAATCAATATTCACATATATGTCTATATATTATTGGAATGCAATGATGCCTCAGTTGGGTCATTTGCAGGGACTGAATTTTGGACATTTCTGGATCTAAAAGCATGCTTCTCTAGCCATAAACCTCTATTCATGGGCTAGCCACTAGTGAGAGACAAAGTCACACTATGTTACAGAGCCACTGGACGTAACTTCATGGTTAAGATTCAGTTCTTCCATTTAACCTCTTCGCATCATATGAAGCATATAGCGTGTCTTCCCTAAATTTGCAGCACATCATTTGTAAATAAAGACTGAATTTTTGGGTTACTTTCATATAGATCTCATACATAACTTATGAGTTAAAACTAATTACAAACTGGCCCCTGATTAAATTTGTCCTGCCAAGTCTCTCTCTCTCTCTCCTTTTTTTTTTTCTTTTGTGTGTGTGTGTCCACCTAGCTAGGAAGAACCAAAGTCCCACAAACCCCAATCTCCACACACGCCCAGAAGCTGAGAATGCCTTGGGCAGTGTCCATTTTTCAAATGTCAAGTTATTTCCCCTTATTTATCAAACCTGTTCCTTTTTGGGGGGGTTGTTGACAAAGAGTTTCAATGACATATAGATGCTTCAGAATCTAAACCTATGATCATTTAGGTCATTGCTCTCAGTGGGCTGTGTGGATCTGGGAATGAGGGGGGTGCAAAGAGGAAGAGCCTTATGGTGAGGAATCCCATGATCCCACTCCCTTAACCCAGCTCCCTCTGCAGTCATTTGACTCCCTACAGCACAAACCCTGGAAAAATCTTTGTCACATTTTGTTTCAGCAGGGTCCATAATGAATGAAATCCTTGAAAGAAATTTTGGCTCCACCAAAGACAATGGCAAAACTCACATTGACTTTTGATGGGGACAGAATTTCAACTTTTGTACACATTTCAAAGCAACACAATACCCATAAAAATTAAAACTCAGCAAAACATTGGTTTAGATGTGTCAACCCACAATGTTTTGAAAGGTCATCCCCTTTGCTGATGCCCCCAAATTTCTCATGCAACTCCATTTCCTGGGAAGGGCTACAACTCCTTTGAAGGACAGGATTAGAATTCAAAATTATCTTGGTAACCTGAGGAAACGGTCTGAAATAAAAAAGATGAAATTCAATAAGCATAAATGCAATGTACTGCACTTAGGATGAAATAATCAATTTCAATACAAAATGGAAAATGACTGCCTAGGAAGGAGAACTGAAAAAAAAAGGATCTGAAGGTTAGAGTGGATCACTAACTAAATATTAGTCAACAATGCCATTGTTTCAAAAAAAAAAAAAAAAAAAAAGTGAGCACTGTTCTGGGATGTGTGAGCAGGAATGTTGTAAGGAAGACATAAGAGGTAATTCCACTCTACTCAGCACTGATTGATAAGGCCTCAGTTGTAGTACTGCATCCAGTTCTTGGCACCACTTTGGGGAAATTGTGGACAAATTGGTGAAAATCCAGAGGAGTGTAACAAAAGTGGCTAAAGGTCTAGAAAGCATGACCCATGAGAAAAGGCTGAAAAAGCTTGATTTCTTTAGTCAGGAGAAGAGAATCCTGAAGTGGACATGGTAACAGTATTCAAGTGCATGAAACATTGTTATAAAGAGGATGACCAACTGTTCTCTTTAATCACTGAGGACAGGACAACAACTAATAGTTGTAAATTGCAGCAAGGGCGATTTAGGTGGGACATTAGGAACAACTTCCTGTCAGGGTAGGTAAGCAGTTGAGAGGCTGCTTTGGGAGGTTGTGGAATTTGGAATTGCCTTGGCAGGCTGTGGAATCACCATCATCAAAGGTTTTTAAGAGCAGGTTACTCAACAACCCATCAAAGATGATCTACATAATACTTTGTCCTGCCTCAGCATCAGGGAACTAGACTAGATGACCTATCAAGGTCCCTTCTTGCCTTACATGGCTATGATTCATGTTGCAGTGCATCAGCACATCTTCAGGAATGTCCAGTAGAAAGAGCGGTGGTTACTGTATAGCTAAGCAGAAACCATTTAAAAACTCACACTTCATTAACCTACCCTTTAAAGGATAATGCCTTTCTTAATGCAGCAAATTTAAAAATCATTGGTGAAATAATTTCTTATACTAAAAGGTCCATTTCTCCCTTTTGGAGATAGATAGTAGAAATGTTTCTTTGTCCTTCCATCAAAGGGTAGGAGGCAAATCTTTAAAGATGATAATGCAAAATGTCCTCGTGAAAAATAATAAAAACAATTTCAAGTTTCAAGGATTGTCACAGAAAAGCTCCTTAGGAAACAACAAAAGGAGTACTAAAAAGAAGTAGTTGAACTTTTTCAACTAATCACAGATAACAACATATGAGAGGCACATCCCTAAGCAGGAGGAAGATTGAATCATTTTGCCCCCATATGGATGGGGAACTGCTTCAGCTCAGCTGGTTTCAGAGATCAAAACCGAAAGAGATGCATTGTCCAGCAGGCCTCTCAAAGCACCAAGGAATGTTTTTTATATAATTAACATATTCAGAACATTTGAATGAAATGAAAGTTTAGCACCAGTGTAAGAGTAGAAAGCTAGCATGAATGAAAGCAATTCAGTACTGAGATAACAAAACAATTCAGCTGCCTAGTCCATTTTTCCCATGGACCAAACCACATCCAAACTGCAGTATCCCTTTAGAGCAGAGGTGCACAACCTGCTGCCCCTGGGCCGCATGCGGCCCGCGAGCATGTTCTGTGCAGCCCTCTGGGAGCGGAGCGAGCAGGGGCACCACGTGATGTGAAACCCCCCCTCCTCCCCACATTTCATTTGTGGGCCTCGAATGGCCTTAGAAAATGCAAGTTGGCCCTGGGCCAAAAAAGGTTGTGCACCCCTGCTTTAGAGGAACGGAGCAGGTGCTTCATGAACACTTCCCTCCACCAACTCCATATCAGATGCTATCCATTAAAGTTAGGAAACCAAGAGACTTAGTGCGTTAGGGTCAGAATGAAGTGGAGGACATGGAATCCTAGCAGAATCTGACTTTGCTTTCAGTTTCCCTCTCTTACGCACATTCTCAGCAATTTGGTTAATGTCCCCTACTTCATACACGCTCTTTCATGGGGTCTGCCACCTGCACCTCCAGAGTCACATGCAGCTCTTTGGCTGCCCACTGGTGGCTCTGGGCTCCGCCCTCTCCCCCGCCACTGGAGGACCTGACAGGTGGTCTACTCCTGGCTCTGGACACCCCCTACCACCAAGGGACTCTGTAGAGGGGCCCACTCCTGGTTCTGCCCTGCCCCCCTCCACCCCCAAGAGACCCTGCGGCAGGACCCAGCTCCCACCACCTGGAGGATACACCCATTGCGGCTCTCAAAACACTTGGTAATTAAAGGAATTTTTTAAAATGGCTCTTATTATCTTTTGGGTTGCTGACCCCTGCTGGTGCCAATACAGCAAGAAAATTCAGTACATGCCAAATTTCAAGCACCTAAGTCATTCCCATGAAGGTTATTGGGACTGGTCACATGTTTAAAGCCACGCGCAGGCTTATGTACCTTACTGTAACCTTAACCTAGAACACCCCTGTCATACTACTAGACACTGCCTGTAACCTAAGTAGGATACCACATTGAATATATTAATGTGGTGTATTTGTTTGAGCACTACTATAGAAATCTAATACACTATATGGTACCTTAAGGGGAAAAAACTTCACTTAAAGGGAATGTCCTGCTAGCACAAAAGGAGTAAAGGATAGAATTATCTCTGATTATTAGGGTCAATGACCCTATGAATTCATTTGCTTCAGTAGAAGTATCATAGAATCATAGGGTTGGAAGGGACCTCATGAGGTCATCTAGTCCAACCCCCTGCTAAAAGCAGGACCACTCCCACTAAATCTTTCCAGCCAGGGTTTTGTCTAACCGAACCTTAAATATCTCCAAAGATGGAGATTCCACCACCGCCCTAGGTAACCCATTCCAATGCTTCACCACCCTCCGAGTGAGAAAGTTTTTCCTAATATCCAACCTCAACCTCCCCAGCTGTAATTTGAAACCATTGCTCCTTGTTCTGTCCTCTGTTACCATTGAGAACAGCCTAGCTCCCTCCTCTTTGGAGCACCACTTCAAGTAGTTGAAGGTTGCTATCAAATCCCCACTCAGTCTTCTCTTCTGCAGACTAAATAAGCCTACTTCCTTCAGTCTCTCCTCATAAGTCATGTGCCCCAGCCCCCTAATTATTTTCATTGCTCTCTGCTGGACTTTTTCTAATTTGTCCACATCCTTTCTGTAGTGGGAAGCCCAAAACTGGACACAGTATTCCAGATGCGGCCTCACCAGTGACAAATAGAGAGGAATTATCACATCCCTCGATCTGCTGGCAACACTCCTACTGATGCAGCCCAGTATGCCATTGGCCTTTTTGGCAACAAGAGCACACTATTGGCTCATATACAGCTTCCCGTCCACCATAACCACCAGATCCTTTTGCTACCTAGCCAATCGGTCCCCAGCCTGTAGCAGTGCATGGAATTTTTCCATCCTAAGTGCAGGACTTTGCAGTTGTCCTTATTGAACCTCATGAGGTTTCTTTTGGCCCAGTGTTCCAATTTGTCTAAGTCTCCCTGGATCCTGTCCCTGCCCTCCAGTGTGTCTACCATTCCCCCCAGCTTGGTATCATCTGTGAATTTACTAAGCACGCAATCTATCCTATCATCGAGATCATTAATGAAGATGTTGAACAGAACCGGCCCCAGGACCGACTCCTGGGGCACTCCACTCATTACTGGTTGCCAACTAGACATCGAGCCATTGCTTCCTACCCACTGAGCTCAGTGATCTAGCCAGTTTTCTATCCACCTTACGGTCCACTTGTCCAATCCATACTTGTACATATAAGTATTTTCAGAGACATAACCTGGATACATGGTGACAGACTCTCTGCTGGTATAAATCAGTGTTAAGGCTTTTGCCTCTCAATCCACCACCATGCATGCTGGCTGTGGCTGCCTCCTCATTGTTTAGCAAAGCAGACACAAAAAGAGATGAAGTAGTTCTCTGGGGCACCCTCTCCAGAGCTGTCAATGGAGCTTTGCTGATTTACATCAGATGGACAGGTGCAGAGGGTTTTGATTCATGGAATTGCAATTTGAAGAGGGTATTCTCAAAGGAAGAATTTCTCCTCAGTGACAGACAATGAGGAAAATATTATAAAGGGAGGTTTAAGGTGGCACAGTTGGAGTTTCATCTCAACAGCTATAAGGTTCAAGGTTTGGGACCACAAAATGGAATTGATCAGTAGAAATGGCTTGATCCAGGAAGAAGACAGGCTATAAAAGAACTTGAAGTAAGAGTTAATTCTTGGAGGACATCTGGTTCCTCCCCATCTCCAATGAAAGGGTAAAATTATAGACTTCCAAATAGTGTAAGTGGGTGGCATGACTCAAAAATCAGAGAGGCATCTGGAGCCAAGAAATGGTCTCGAAAGGAATCTGGTAGGTATAATCAAGAACATAGGGAGCAATTCTCTTCACTAAAGCCAACTGGCAAAACAGACAAGAGATTCTCCAGTTGTCCATGCCTGGTGCCGAAATGATGTGAATGAAGAAGCAGATAAACCTTCAGTGCATTGGCCAGTGGTCTGCAGTGGTTTAAAGACCAGGCGTCAGAAATGCAGTGCACCATACTGCAACTTACGCGCTGTCATTATTGCCATTGTGAGGTGTTCAGTGTGAAGAGCATGTGATTTTATGAACTCTTCCTCTCCGAATTAGTTCATAAAATAGAGGCCCTGACTCTAAATTCATCACTCCAGCTTAACATTATGCAACTATTTTGCTGGATCGAGGCCGCAGTGCTCAGCACTTTGCAGACCCATGCCATTGCTGAGGTGACTAAATATGGATCTGAGCCTCAGTTTTTAAAGAGCCCAATAATTTGGGTTTCCAGAAAGGGACAAATATTAGAAAACCCCAAAACTGAGGCACTGAAAATTAAAGGATATTTCTGGAAATGCAATTCTGCAAATTGGTTAGTACATTTAGTCAGCTCAGCTTAAAAATTCTGGCATAAATGATATGATAAAGCTCATCCAGTGACCCAAAAGCAGAACCAACACAAGAGACTCAGATTCCACATTCCAAGACATATGTGTTATCCACAGCCCATGTTTTTCCTTCATGATGCAAAGGGATCCAAGAGGACCTCATCTCCATGGATGTTAAATAAAATCATGCCCTAATACAGTAATATTTTTCTATGGGTGAATAGCTCTGAACCCAGCAGTGTCAATAGCTACTGTGAATGAAATCATGCAAAAAGCCAGGAAACTCAGTCTCCAATAAGAAGTCAGTGAGAACCAAACCCGCGTATATAGAATAGCACAGTAGGAACTGCAAGTACTCTGAAGGTAAAAGAAATATAAGTAGTAGTAGTAAGTTTTCCGGAAATTGGAGAAAATTGTGCCCTGTACTGTAAATTTCTCTCATAATAGTTGTCCTCAGATACAGCAGACTGAGATAAGTCAAGAATGAGTTTTTGCCTTAATTTCCTGGCTTTTGTATTTATAATGCAGCCCCATAATGTCACGATAAATCATTCTGGCACCAGTTTATTATTTGTATGGTATGTTAGACCACAGCAAACACCTAACCAATTAAACACATTCCTTTCAGTGCTTTACCTCTATATATACAGTTGATAACAAATAATTTATTTATAAGACCCAGGTCTATGTCACTAAGATGGAGCAGTGATAATGCACGATACTGACATGTAATAAAACAGAAACATAAAAATGAAAAACCAAAATAAAATAAAATTCAAAATGAAATTTCAGAATTCCCCGAAAATGAAAACAAAAAAAAACCATTTCAAAGTACTTTACCCCATATGGGAGTGTTCATCAAAATCTGCACATTTTTAAATGATTTGGTT
Source organism: Pelusios castaneus (assembly GCA_007922175.1). Lineage (NCBI taxonomy): Eukaryota > Metazoa > Chordata > Testudines > Pelomedusidae > Pelusios > Pelusios castaneus. Next base: position 6,998,955 of record ML685817.1, on the reverse strand, counting down.
TCAATGAAAATGGTATTCTTCATTTTAAAAAAAAAAATTTTTTTTGACTAGAGTTCCAACCAGCTCTACTTACAAGCATAAAATTAACCATGTGCATTCATCTAGACCAGGGGTCTGCAACCCAAAAGATAAGAAGAACCATTTTTGAAAATTCCTTCAATAACAAAGTGTTTTGAGAGCCACAATGGGTGTAGCCTCCTGGTGGGAGGTGAGCCAGGATTTCTGCTGCAGGGTCCCCTTATGCAGGGGGGGGAAGCCTGGAGCTTGGCATGGGCTGCCCGTGGGGTCCCTGGTGGCTGGGGGAAGCCCAGAGCCAGGCATGGGCCTCCTGCAGGGTACCCCGGTGGTTGGGGGAGCCCAGAGCCGCAAGGGGGCAGCCAAAGAGCCACATGTGGCTCCAGAGCCACAGGTTGCAGACCCCTGATCTAGACAGACTCAAAGCTACAACTAGCACAAATTCACCGATCCCCTGCACTATGTGTAGTACACAAACTTAAGACTTTTGATTCACACCATTACCTATATATATTTTTACACACACAAAAACACACACTGCCACTTAATCTAACCTACTGAGAATAAATTATAACACAGAGAAAAGAAACATAAAAGGTTTGCTCTGAAGGTGAAAATAAAAACAAAAATGCTAGAGTGGGGAAAATATGGGGGAAAAATGCATTTTCCATTAACATCTGACCCAATTCTAGAGGCATTTTCTTTCCAGGCATAATAATAAATTGGGGAAGAAAGATCTTCAAAGGGCTACACTTAAAGTTTTACATTAATAATAATACATCCTTATATTTATTTTATATATATTAATACATTATTAATCCTTAGGGGGTTGAGAGAGGGATGGCATTTTCAGGGCTACGTAAGGTGTCAGAGTGACACTGGAAGGGGTGGTGATGTGGGGCAATATTGCTTATCAATTGCCATATGCGGCATTTCCTTATCACTTGCCTTTTAGCCATGCCATATCACTAATCACTGGTTTTATATAACACAAGATGCTTTAGTACTGCCATCATCCCATAGCTGGTTACTGAATTCACTGCTGCCTTTTTGAGGCTTTTCTGCCAATTCTTTCCCTAGCATTCTATTTGACAGTTTTAAGCATTTTGGGACAAAAATCCCTACAGATACTGTGGAGAAGCAGGGAGTATGTATTAGCAATGGCAACAGTGGTGTGAGGACAATAGAGCCTGGGAGTCTGTGAGTTGGCAAAACACTAAAGCATGGGGTGTCCTGCTATTTTTTTAAGCACCCTTTATCCATATTCTTTGTTTCATGAAATGGAAGGGTCTCACTTGCTGGTCCCACCCTACAAGCCCTCCTTATTTAGAGAACAGTCTTCAAGTCCAGTTAAGCTGGGTACAGGGCAAGACTTGATGCAGAGAGCCAAGGTACCATTATTCCTTTCATCCTGAGACTGATCAGGCCAGTTCAGGGCAATTTAGTAATGTTCAATATTCCACTTTCCAAGGGTGACTAGCATACAAGTAGTATAGGGCACAGATGGTATCCTCAGAGTCATGTGCCCGAAGAGTATAAAGGCTTGACTCAGTAGGAAATATAATCTATAATGTCAGTGAGCAAACTATGTAATGGATACCGTCACTGGACTTATACAAAGCTGATATTGTGCACTCTCTCTGCTGGTACTGCATGCAACAAATCAGCTGTGTTCTTGCACGCCTGCAGGTCAACTTTGGAATGACAATTTCATTGATGTACATGTTGGCTATATCCAATCTAACACAATGTAAGACCACACAGCACATATAGGCTTCACTAGAACACTAGAGGCATAGATTTAGTTAGATCCCTAATGAGTCATCATTTCTGTCTGTTCCTGGTTGATCCCACTCCTCCTTTTAGGAAGCCACATACTTTCTCTAAAGAACACTGGAAAAGTAAGCAAACCATGGGTGTTATATTATACTCTTCTTTATTTACTGGGAGAAAAGGGTAGCAGACATGACCTGTGCTTGCTGAGAGTGGGGTGGCAGAGTGAAGGCAGCCAGTTTCAGGAGTGTTACTGAGCATGCTCAATCCATGTGAGCATGCTGAGTGCTAGGCAAACAGCAAATCTGGGGGACATGTGACCCTGCATCCCCCCCATGTGTCACCTTTGAAAGGTATAATATACTATTTAGGAGGAGGCAGGGGAAGGACTTGGCTCAGATCGGATTTAAGGTGTTTTTCCTCCAGAAGAGCTAATTCAACAGTCATGCCATGGAGTTTTTGCTGATATTTAACCCACATTTTCCCTCTCAATGTCATCTCATTACTATTGTTTATCCTCCTGTTACTGTGCTAGAGGGGAAGCTTTATCTTATGATTAATGCATTGTACTGGGACTTAGAAGATCTGGGCTCATATCCATAGGCCATAGCCTCTTCACATACATTGCTACCTACAAAACAAACAAAAAATGAAAGAGAGTTAGTCTGAATGGACAAGGTTCTCTGGATCATTTGGAGCATTTAAATATTGAAAATATACTCTCTCTGGTCCAAAAACAGTTGTTTGTTTTGCAACTAGGCACCATCCCCAGAAATTCCATTATTCTCTGACATTTCCACAGATAATGAGACATTTTTCTTATATTGTTATTAAACACCCCCTCTTTAGGTAAGGTTACACTTGTCAATAAATTCCCTAAGGATACTAAGCAACCGTATCACCAAACAGCAGACTGCAATTAACTCTGTATGTGATCATCTACATTAGCTGTTTGTGCTTCTACATTCAGCAAGGTACATACGCACATGACTAACCTTAATGAAGATAAATACATGGTAGCCCATGGCACTGTTAAGTAATTTCTTCAATCAGGATGTTAGCACATTCATATAGCCTTATTTTTCTCCTCCAGGTGAACTACCCACCTCTTTGACAGTCTGCTTCCTCACATAAGTGGTCACAGGCAGTCAGATGAGGTCATGCCCATTTTCATCCGGAATCTAAGGCAAGAATCAAACCCAGGTCTCTAGAGGTGAACTTATATAACTTCCTTGGCTTGTCAAGAAAATCTATTGCACCACACGATTGGTCAAAAGACATTGGGTTATGTTCACTGATATGCAGGACACAGCCAGTGGCTGTCTTTTTTGTGAAGCCTTAACCACAAAAAAAAAAGTGTTGGAACCTATTCCATGTAGTTATAAAGAATGGGTGTGTGTACATGACCTCTGTGCTGAGAACCCATTTACTAGTAATTTGAAGAGTTTTACTTGCATAATCCAAGTATCAGATACAGATATTTGCTAGGTAAAGCATAGGTATAAGTGACAGCAAGAACCCAATGAACCTACAAGCCTCAAGACCTGTAAGAAATTGCTTAACTAAACTAATCAAGGCACAAGGTCAAAAACTCTTCATACAAGCAGCTAACCAGGAGCAAGCCTTGAGCAGAAGATACCAGAAGAGAGAATGCTGTACTAAATAGGTCTGGCTAAACTGTTGGCAGGGAGCCACAAGATACCAGTTTGTACCCACTTGACATATTTTAAGTTGGGTACATCAGCAAATGTCCAACCCCAAGAATGCCATGGTAACAAATGGATGTGTATGCTAATGAAGTTGAGGTAAAAGGCCTAGTATCCTATGGCAGAAGGACACAGCAGCACTACCAGGGTGAGGAAATACAGATAAGGAAAAGGGGCTGTGGGATAGGTTTGCTCTACTTACCGTTAGATGGTGCCACCTGCTAGCAGTTCTGGGGGTTAGCTCGGTCAGGCCAACGCACCTTCCAGAGGTTAAACCTCAGCAGTTTATCCACTGAAGTCCCTCTCTAACTCTCAGGAACTGCAATGATTTAGCCCTCTATGATTCAGCCCTTCGGCCAGCTCAATATTGGTGGTTTCCCATTCTGGGGGCGAGAGAGTACATCAAGGATCCTGCTCTTTAGCAATCTTAGGAAATTTTCTGCTATCCTGCCTCACGGGGCCACTTCTGCAGTGGCTGGCAGAGGAACCCAGGCCCACCCATGACTCTGGGTTCTGGCTCAGGGACCCAACACACACCAGTTGTTCCCTGTATCTTGCCTCCTTTCCTTGATCTGCCTCCATACGTCCTGGCCTCCCCCACTCCTTTCCCAGTTGACCCCTCCGCTTTTAATTTCCTAGCTATTGTAGAAGCCCTGCCTGTCCCTGGCAGCCGAGTTTCTCTCTAATTAGCTGCCTAAGCCTAAAGCTCGCCTTTTAGCTGATTGGACTCACCTGTCCCAACTCAGGCCTTGTACACACTACAGAGTTATCGCGCGGTAAGGTTCCTTACCATGCGACAACAATCAAAGCGTCCACACATGAAAGCTTCTTGTTGCGTGGCAACAGCCTCTTGCCACGCAACATGTAAACCACCCCAAACGAGGGTGGTAAAGCTTACCACTTGTTCCGTGGTACCGCCTGTGTGGATGCTTGTTGAGCCATTGACAGCCTCCGGAAATGTCCCAGAGTGCCAAACCGGGCCACTCTGGGACATTGTAGCTGTCAACTATGTCAATTTCACTGCTCTAGCTGAGCAGTGAAATTGATATATTAAAATGGCCAGGTTTGGAGGCTGGGGGATTGGCTGCCTGGACCGGTGAGGGCAGCCGGCTCGGGCCACCCCCCTAGCTCAGCTTTGTAGGACTGGAGCATTTGTGACTTTGCTAATTGTGCTAAATAAAAATATTATAAGTACAGAATGTCTTTCCTAAATGTAATTGTCTCTTTTGTATACATCGGCATCCTCGTCACTCTTGGTCTGTTTGCAAGACAGGACCTTGCCAACCCAGAGTGTTAAGTGGTATTTCTAATTGATCAATATAAGTTATACACAATCAATAGAACAACCAATATGCGATACATTTTGAGTAGCTCTGGAATATTCTTTCCAGTAATCTATATGGATGAGATGCCATAGCCAAGAAAACCCAATTCCTCAGTCATATTGCAAAGGCTTATGCTAATTGAATATTAAATTACTTTTCACATCGGTTGTTTAATAGTGCAAAATGTTACTTTGCAATACGATACGGCATGACATCTACTAATGTAGAAAGTGAGGGATTTGACCTAGTTCTGTCAAATTGGCTACTGGATTTCCCATCAGTCTTTGGGAACATAACCGTTTCCAATCCAAATCCATACTGTCATGTAGAAGTAGGAGAGGGTGTTTGCAATCTTCTTCAGTTAATGTCAGATAATTGGCATCATCTTTACTTACTTTCCTGTCCATACATCTGAAGTTTCCTTCCTCACCCAGAATGTTAAACTTTCTTAACTTCTCACCATCAGCCTTCTTGTTTCTGCCAGAAAAGGCAAAACTTCCGAGTTTATTTGTTGCTCAGGCCTTCTAGAGTAACTAATGCACACAAGGACACAGGAGAGCCTACTGACTCTCTCCTTCACACCACAAGTAGGTGTCAGCCCAATGTCCTAGTCAGCACAGATTGTACCTACCCAACCACCTCGTTTACCACATGTCTAGCCAGGTGCTCACCACAGGTGTAAAAAATACATTACTGAGGTACATTTTGGGGTATTCATTCTGCTCCAGAAAGGAAGGGGTTAAAAGCAGACTATAGAGTCTGCACAGGGAACAGCTAATCAGAGAGACACTGTGCAGAGCAACCAATCAGGGCCGAGCAGGCTTACTTAAAAGGAGCTGCAGGGCCAAAAACAGAGAGCCCAAGGAGAGAGGACTGTGTTCCTAGTCTGTTGTAGGAAATTAGTACCTTAGGCACAGCAGTTGTTGACTGGGGGAGGAAGTGACTGTCTGGTTGCTAGGACATGTGGGTTGGAGGGCCTGAAAAGAGAGGGAAGAAGATGGTAGCTGCAAGGAAGTGGCCCAGAGAATGAAAGGAGCACTGGTGGAAAAGTTACGGAGAAACAGCGGAAGATGCTACTCTGGTAAGTGAAATCTGTCACACTATGCCTTCTCATCAGAGACAACCCACAGTAGCACTACTGATCATCCCATGGGCATTGCTGGAAACTGTCCACTGTAGGGCAGTGCTTTTCTGACTTAGGGTCAGGACCCAATACTGGGTCACAGACCCTCAGGTAGTCATGGACCCATGCTGGTTATGCCTGAGCCCCACACCTGGCAAAAATGCCTCTTGAATGAGGTTTTCTAGGACAATCCTCTGCCATGCCCAAGAGTGCGGCTGTCCTCCCACCAATATGACTTCCCCCCGCCACACACACACCTATGTGAAAGGACTAAATGTTTCAAAGTCTACACAGAAGTTAACAGGTACATGAGGACCGACCCCCGGATGTGACGTCTCCACGTGCAGGTTCCATACACAGCACTGGGTTTATGAACAAGTTTGGCATTTTTTGATGTTGGTGTGGAAAAATGAAATTAAACTTCTGTCTTTCTTAAAAGACTTATTACCAGATCTGGGAATGACTGGGGTGCCTAATCAAAGCAGAGCTCAGCCATCAATGGAGCAGCAACCAGCCGACCAACATACATTTTAAACTGCGATAATGAAAAGCCAGAATAACAAAGTAAATGGGGAGTTTAGAATGGCTATTACTGAAGGATGAAAACTTGAAAGATCTTGCTGCATCTGAAAAGTATGTTTTGACTTCTAAGCAGAGAGAGGAGGAAAAGCAGTCTAGTTTGGCCTCATTAGCCTGCTACTGGAAATTGGTTTGCAGGTAGTTTTGAGCTCTGTTCATAAAGCTGATTAAAAGGAGGTAAAAATTAAGTGGGAGAAAGCGGCATTGTTAGAATGGAGATTTTGATCATTAGTGTGTATTCTGTGTACTCCCTTGGTTAATAAATGAAATGCTTTTCCAGAATTATAGTATTTTCCCCCAATCCCACAATAATAATGAGTGTTATTTATTTTTGTATTCAAGTAGCACCTACGGGCTAGAGTGTTGTGCATAACCTATTTTTCATTCAGTGGCCTAATCAAAAAAACCTTTCTTCTAAATTGCTTCAGGTCAACTCAAACATGAATTTTTTTCAAAATTTTCAGAGAACTAAAATAGTGAAAAAATAATTTCAGGTTGAACAATATCATGTCCTTCAAAGCACAATGTATTATTTTATGTCTGCAGAGGATTTTACCTTTTCAAATAAAATTAATAAAATCGAGGTAAAATTTGAATCTAAAAACCAAATCATTTTAAAAATGTCAAAATTAAATGTAAACTTTTTCTGATATATTTATTTTGATCAAAACAATTTGGCAAATACAGCATGAATTAATGAAATAATTCTGTTAACACAAACCTGCAGTTTTCAGTGGGAACAAGAAAAAGGTTCTTCCAAAACATTTTACCTAGCTCCATTGTGGCCCCAACCACACATCAGGCCCTCATTGAGGTAGGTGCTGTACAAACACAGAACAAAAAGATTGTGAGCTCCTTGAGGCAGGACTATTTAAGCATTAGACAAGACACAGAAGATGGATACAACAGGCAGCACAAGTAAACAATGAGACACACATTGTCTAGCATGATAACATTGGTCACTGCTGTCTAACAACAGTCAAGTTTTTTTGTAGGCAATTATGGCAAAGGAGAATTTTAAGGAGGGGTTTAAGAAAAACAATGAGGGGGTTCTTTATCTGTATGTCATTAAGAAATGACAAAGGAAAGCAAAAAATTCATTATCTCTTCACTGGTCAGCTGCCTGGATTGATCTCAATCAAAGTTCAGGCCATGGAAAAGGGATAGCAATGGACACATGACTTCCTCTTGCCTATGGACAAAAGCCACTTGTTCTTAATGTTTCCTCTGGGTCTTTCTGAGGACAGGATTCCATCGATCATAAAATAATGTTGTCCTGTCTCCAAAAGTTTGCACAAGTAGTTGAGACTGACCAGATATGGCTCTGGTCCCTCTTCTCGGAATAATAAGAGAATAATAAGTATAATGAGAGAATAATAAATGTGACACAAAATGCCATTTGGGGGGGGTGGAGGGGGGACACAAACTGTTCATGTGTTAGGGTTGATTTGGTGAATAGTTTCCATGGAATAAAAAATTGGGGAAAAGATTGAAGTGAAAATGGTTTGTTCGGAGATTTTCTAAATGAAATGTTTCAACTTTTCGTTTCAAAATGATGTTTTGTTTAGAAGTTGAGTTAGACATGTTCAATTTTTTTTTTTTTTATAAAATTTGAAAACACACACAAAATGTAACAAAATGAAAAATAAATTGTTTCAGGTCAAACTAAACGTGAAGTGGAATTTCTTTTTAGTTATTTATTTTGGCAAGAAAAATTGTAAAAAATCAGTTTGGTTTAAAACTAAACAACTCTCCCCACCTCCCCCCAAATGCTTTGGTTCAGCCACCAAAAACTTAGTTACCATGCCAACAAGCCTGGTCTGAATAACTATGTGTTATGCCAGATCTCTACTGCCGATGAGAAATATGACCATTATGAATGAGAAACTAATGAAATTCAATCAATTCCACAGAGAGTCATAAATCATGTGACACTTTGCAATTTCGGCTGTTTCCAGGCAAAATATATTGAATGCCTCCACCAGCCAGAAGCATGACAGCTGTAAGCATGATACAAACTCACCAAAAATGAGTTCCAGACAGTTTGCCTAACAAACTCCCATATAACATACGCATCTCATAACCCTTGAATGGCAAATAGTACAATAGAGCCACAGTGGATTGATCAGCCAAACAATTACACCGGTCTGGTTATAGTTCACAGAAACATAGGGCTGGAAGAGACCACGAGAAGCCATTAATTTCCATGCAAAACAATTTTTAACCATTTATATTTTCACAATTGTGGGAAATTATGGGGTAATAGGGAGCTCAAACAATTATTTAACAACACTGAAATTCAAAAAGTTATAATAGATATTTTCCTGATGTCTAATCTAAATCCCTTCATAATGTCAATGCCTTCACAGACTTGACATAGAGCAGAATTTTGGCCCCAAGCCTACAAGCTGGAATATGTCCCTCGTGGTCATATGGACAGAGATTAGTGACTTATTTAGCCAAAAGAACAGGACAAGATTTGAATGAAATAAGAGGAAGACTCTGTATGACACGAGAACTACTGAATTAAATGTTATGGCTTGTGTTATGCAGGTTGGATGAGATGATCATTATGGTGCCTCCTGGCCTTAAAATTTATGATGTGCATCAATGTCAGAAAGAAAACACATGACACTAAGGAAAGAGTCTGCAATTTCTCTCTGATGTGTCAGTATTTTAAATATCACACCCAGACAGCAAGCCTTCTCTGCTTTGAACAACATATTATATGTCAGATTTGCTTTTATATTAGAGGAGACAGGAGTTAGAAATGTTAATCCTAAAAGTCACTGTTAACCTGTGACTTCAAGATTGATAAAAAATGTCTCTACTAAATTCATCTTGTTTTATTTAGTTATTTAGTATAGTGTAGTATAGTATAGTATAATATAGTATAGGCACTAAGCAATAGTTATTCTTTATTATTTTAAGAGCATAAAAATGGCCATGCAGGCCTAGAACAAGGGTCCATCTAGCCCCATAACCTCTCTTCTGATAGGGATCAGTGCCAGATGCTTCTGAGAGAATGAACAGAACAGGGAAATTTATCTAATGATCCATCCACTGTCATCCAGTCCCACTTCTGGCAGTCAACGTTAGGGACACTCAGACTATTAGATTCCCTCCCTGACTATCCTGACTAATAGTCGTTAATAGTCCTCTTTTGAACCTAGTTATAGATTTGTCCTGCACAACACTCACTGGCAATGAGTTCCACAGGCTGTCTATGACTGTGTGAAGTAGTATTTAATTATGTTTATTTTAAACTTGCTTTTATTAAGGACCAGGGTTACATAATGAAATTGCGTAAGGAGAAGGGGTAATTAAAGCTTCCTGTAGTGAGGGGGTGTGGCTTCCCTCAGAAACTGACCAGGAGTAGCAGCATGCTCCTTGGTGGGCAGAGCCAGGAGACACTTGCCTGTCAGGGTGGCCCCAGGGGTCAGGACAGGAAATAAAGGGAGGAAGCCGAGGAGCCCAGTGTAGCTCAAGCCACCGCAAGGGAAGGAGGTCCCTCTACTCCCTCCAGAGCCCAGGCCATCCCAGTGGGTGGCAGAGGGCTGGTCTACAGCCTGGGACCCCGAGGACTGGCTGGGACCACCCACAGTGGGAGTGTTCCTAGAGCCTTGGGGCTTGGAAGTCTCCCTTGAACCATCTGTCACAGCGAGCCTGGACCTACAATCCACTTCCTGCAACCTCGAAGAGCTGCCCCTTGTTGACGAGAGCAACCCTAGCCCAAGGGGCTGCGACTTAGAGGAGATGCCGCTCGCCAACCCCCAAGAGGACCTACCGGACCTTCCACCCCCAGATGACATGGAAGGCTTCTGCACCCTGCCCCTGGGAGATTACCCTGAAGAGAGTGACAGTGGGAGCCACGATCAGGTACTGAGGGGAGTGGGGATAGGAAGTGGCCCAGGGGAGCTGGAACACTGGGACCCCAACCTGAGGCTGGCCAGTGGTTCAGCATGTTGCAGTTGGGACCCCGCTGATCCCATGGCCAAGTTCCTGGCCACACCTAGGGCCCTGGGCTGGGACACAGTGGAGACGGGTGGGCCTGCTTCCCCCTCCTCTTCTCCCCTCTAAGGTGACTCCACCCCTATCTGGAAGGTGTGGACTTACCTGAACTCTAGAGTTGGTTGGCCTGTGTGCCCTGCCCGAGGAGCCAGAGATTGTGTCTTTGCTTGTCTGCCCTGCCCTGCCCTGCCCTGCCTGAGGGCTAGGAAGCAGCCTCATTTACACCTCCGTATTCACTTCCTACAAACCACCACGATTTTATGGATCTCTTTCGTACCCCCGTCACCTCTCTTCTAAACTGAATAGTCTCAGTCTTATTACTCTCTCCTCATATGGAAGCTGTTCCATACTCCTGAACATTTTTGTTATCGCTTTGTACTTTTTCCAATTCTAATACATCTTTTTTGAGATGGGGTGACCAGAACAGCATGCAGCATTCTGGGTATGGCATACAATGTATTTATATAGTGGTATTATAATATTGTCTGTCTTATTATCTCTCCCTTTCCTAATTGTTCTTAATTTAGCTTTTTGGACTGCCACTGCACGTTCCGCAGATTTTTCAGAAAATGATCCATGAAGACTCCAAGATCTTTCTTGAGCGATAACAGTTAATTTAGACCCCATCATTTTGTATGCATAGTTGGATTTATGTCTTCCAATGTATATTACTTTGCAATTATCAACAGTGACTTTCATGTGCTATTTTGTTGCTCAGTCACTCAGTTTTGTGAGATCCCTCCATAAGTATTCACAGGTGGCTTTGGTCTTAACTACCTTGAGTAATTTTGTATTATCTGCAAACTTTTTTCAGCTCACCATTTACCCCCTTTTTTCCAGATAATTTATGAATGTGCTGAACAACACTGGTCCCAGTACAGATCCTTGGAGGAGCCTGCTATTTACCTTTCTCCATTGATAAAACTGACTGTTTATTCTTATCTTTGTTTCCTGCCATTTAGTTATTTATCCATGACAGGACCTTCCCTCTTATCCCAATACTGCCTACTTTGCTGAAGAGACTTTGGTGATGAATAATACCAAAATTGTATTTATAACAGTACAAGACAAGGCATTCAGAGCTTAAAGTTTTTAAAGCAATGCACTTTAGAAAAAAAGTTAAACAAAAGAATTAAACATTTAATTAGGCAGGTTATTTGTTACCATTTTTATTTAAAAGTTTTCAGACAATTAGATGAAAATTCCCATTGTTATTTGCCCTCTTTGCTGTATTAATTTAACTAACTGAAGGCAGTTTACTTTACCTTATATTACCTTTACCTTAAGAATATTACTATATAGAAATAAGTAAAACCTATTTTCATATTAGTTAGTGGATGGGATTTGAAGCAAAGCTCACATTTTGTTGCTTGGCAACCATATCTTTCAAGACAGTTAGGCATTTCTTTAGCTGTTTCATTCTTCACAAGTTAAGATCATTAATTTTAGTGGTCTTATTTAAAGTTTTTTACCTGAAGCATTTTGATGATTTCTTCGGGTTTTTTCAGTTGCTCTGTCTCTTCCTGCAACTCTCTCTGTAATCGCTATAACTTCTGAAATGAAGCGAAGGGAGAGCAGAAGTGAGACTGTAGAGGGGATGTGAGCCAAGGGAGATTAACTAATTCTGGCTGCGTCTACACTGGTAAATTAAGTCGACTTAAGCTTGCTTAAGTCGACAATTTACCCTTGCTTAAGTTGACTTAAGGAAAATAAAGTCGACAATGAAAATTAAGTCGACTTTATTAAACCTGCTTTTTACTCGACCTAAGACTTAATTCGACTTTTTAAAGTCGAATTAAGCCAGTGTAGACATGGGATAGCCCTAAGTCGACTTAGGGCTACCCCAGGACTAAACCAATGCCCTCCCTGCTGGGGGGGGTCACAAGGGGGAGCCTGGCGTGCCCCCCCAAAGGGCAGGGCAGAGCCTGTGTGATGCTGTCTGGATTTAGGGAAGCATTTATGATATTATTTTCTATTCATATATCCTAAATGCTCTATAATCCATAGGAGCTATGTCATGTTTGGTATCAATAGAAAGGTAGTAATTTGCTGGGAATGATTATAAAGTTTATGTCTAGGAATTTGATTTGGATTAGAAGTTAGTTTAGGTAGGAATTTGGTGTTCTATCTATACTTTAACTTGTGTGATTTTATGGAAATGTCTGGGAGGGGTGGGTGTGTCGAACCATTGTCTCCTTAATATTAAGAAATGTGCCAGGTGATATGGGCCCATTGTGTCCTTAATGGCTCATCAGTTTACTCCCTGGGCCCATTGTAGCTGGAAAATTCCTAAACTTTAAAGACACAATGGTTTGACACACCCGCCCCTCTCAGACATTTCCATAAAATCACACAAGTTAAGGTATAGATAGAACACCAAATTCCTATCTAAACTAACTTCTAATCCAAATAGAATTCCTAGACAACTATATAATCATTCCCAGCAAATTACTACCTTTCTATTGATACCAAACATGACATAGCTCCTATGGATTATAGAGCATTTAGGATATATGAATAGAAAATATCATCATAAATGCTTCCCTAAATCCAGACAGCATCACACCCTGCCCACATGCCCTGCCAGGGTCCCTGTCCCCCTTTGCCCCATTGCTCACAAGGGGTGCCCCCGCCCGCCACCATGCACCTGCCCAAGAAGTCGACCTAGAGCATCCAGTGTGGACGCTCTAGGTTGACTTTGTAAGTTCCCCTTTAAGTCGACTTTAATTTTAAGTGCAGACACACTAAGTCGACTTAACTAAGTCAACTTTAAGTCTACTTAGTTAAATCGATTTAGTTAAAGTCGACTTAAAAGTGCAAGTGTAGACATAGCCTCTGAGAGGCTTTTTCAAAATACAAGCATTAGCAGCAAGTTTAGCAAACTGATCCAAGTGAGTAGTACAAAAGGAAAAGGACAGTGGCTGGTCTGGATGCTGAAAGGATATAAAGGAAAAATAACCTGTATGTAAAAATATTGGAGAAAGCAGGTTCTATTAGCAGGTCTAAGAGAGAAGTAGGGGGTCTGTGCTTAGAGCAGGTGGGCTGGGATGGAGCTAGGACTTCTGGGTTTTATCCTGGATCTGAGAGGAGGGTGGTCGTCGCTATCTGCTCTTGCAAAACCCGAATTCATTCTTCAAGTTCCTATTGCTTTTGTCTGCACTCCAAATGGATTAGAGGATAACCCTTCCTTACTGGGCCACTCCATACGTGTTTGAGATTTTTGGCCTTTTTTACTAGCCTAATTTTTCTCACTCTTGTTGGCTGTGTCTCAACTGGCAATTTCCTAGTCTTCCCTTGGTTTCTTGTAAACTGTAAGCAAGAGGGGTATTACAGTTGCTTATACCTTCAATTTACTGTTTGAATTCTCTATGTTGAGCTTTTTCTAGTTTTAACCTATTGGTCAGGTCTCTTTTTTTCTGCTCACAAACAAGTGAGCGTAAGTGAAGCAACACATCGCACATACCATTTTGTTCCTTATTTTTTCCTGTTTAAATATTTTCCTCTATTTCCAGTTTAAACAGGTGACATACATGACCCTCATGGCCAAAATTATTTACAATATCAATCCTGAATGAATGACAGACCAACATGACTATTTAGAAATAGCACAATAATGGATCCTAATGTCTGCTGTTTCTGCTTTTAATTTGTCATGGCTTTATATTTCCAGTACTGCGTTTGCTGAGGAAAGTGTCCTCTTTTGGAGAAGCACTTTATACATATATATTTAAATTGGGGCTTTTCACCCAGGAGTTCCTAAAGTACTGGCATTTTGTGTAGAGTGCTTCATCAGTCACATTGTGCTGGTTATTTTTAAAAGGCATGTCAATTTAAAGCCTGGCCTGGCCTGCTGCACATGTGTATGTGAGATTAATGAACACCCGTGACCCACAACTTTCGGAACATCATCTCCTCCAAGCAGTTACGTCGTCATCCCACACAGCTTGACTTGACTGATGTTTTAGCTAGAAGGTTCCTAGCTAGGCTCACCAGTTTGCCAATTGCTTGACCACACTTTGGTTCATTATAAAATATCACCTAGAGAGCAACTAACCAATAATTATGTAACACAGAAAAAAGGTTCTCTAAGATACCAATCTCCAGGAAGCCATCTCATTCACTGTTGTTACATTCACCTCATGTAAAAGGGATGCTCCTAACGTTACACTCCTAACACTATCCTTTTTATACCTATCCTGTTTACAGGTAAAAAGACATGGTGTATGCCATTGGAAACTAGATTTAACCAATCCCCTCTCTCCTTTTTTTTCTCTGGTACCCCGCTTAGCCTGTTTGCTCTGAACACCTTCATGCCCAGTACCATGTAGTTGAACGCATCTCCAATGGTTCATACTATGATAGAACAATCACATAGCTTGTCTTTTTCCTTTGGGACATTCCGGTCCTAACCTGAGAGAGTAAATCCCTGCCCGTTGCTATGGCGATACATCCACATGGCCTGATCTTGACAGATTTTCTCTCCACATAAACCAAAGCTGACCTCAGCTAATGCAAGGTATGAAGAGAGACTTGTCATGGATGAAAAGAATGGTGGAGGAAGAGGGGGTTAAGACGTCCCATCAGCATAACTTCCCAACACTTATATTAATGCTAGGCCTAACACATATTGGCTAACATACTGACCTTCAAAGAAACCTGAGTGATAAGTTAACAAGCATAGCGGCTGCAATCATAGTTCATTTTTCTCCCACATTTTTAACTACTGTAAGTGGCTAGAGCAAGAATTAGCGTCTTCTCACACTGAGAAAAACCCAGTGACCCTCATTTCATCCTTCAAGCTCACAAGCTTTTCTCCTTTTCAAACTATTGGCCCATCAATTTCCTCCTGCTAGGTGGCCAACAGTTTTAAAAATCATATTTTAGGAGGCAGTCAATGTGAACTTCCCTTAGGTATTTAGGAATATTATGTCTTCTAGTTCTATGGATGCAGCTTTGCTCTAATGAGCTACATTTGAAGGAGGAACAGTCTCTAGAATTGTAGCAGCAGAGATCCATGATCTTTTCAGGCCATGTTCTGTCTGTTAGTGCAAGTCTGAAGTTACAACTGTGCAATGTTAAGTGCCTTTAGATCAGTTGTTTTGTTTCATGTTCATTGGAACCCAATAGTCATCATGAAATACAGACAAAACCCACTGAGTTTGGACTTCAAAAACACATGAGCAAGTTTGCTTCCTGTCACGAAAGAAAGGGCTGCTTAAAACTTGGCCAATCCTGGGCTGAGTCTGGGGATTATAATGAAGCCCACAACAAAGGGATTGTTTTCTTGATTCTGATTCAGCTTCAATGTATTGAAAGCTAAACTTCAAAGCTCTTCACCACCACCCCTCACAATTAGCAGAATTCCTGAGCCATGCTGCTGTACCATAGGGCATAGGTCTGTTTCTGATGCTCTTCGGGCTGATCAGGAGGCCTTGTACAATAGAAACAGCTTTTTATTGCCCATTTATAAAGCTAGTTGGGCAGGAAGAGAGGATAAAAAGCTCCAAATCAAACAGAGAAGGACAAAAGCAGAAAAGGCCAACCCACTCCATAGACTTGTCAAAGGGAGGATTAATTCAGCTCAGTTAAATCAAAGCTTTTTGGGAGTTAATTTTTTTGCTAAAAAAAATAGGTAAAGGGATAGAGTAAAAATACTTTATAATTGACTATGTATATATATATAAATATGCAAACCCTATCTTTATAAATACTGTGTTGGTAAAATCAAATGAATAGCATGTCCCTGCCATGTAACATCATATACAATTGGTAGAATACCAAAATGGTCTTTTAGTTGGAGAGAAGGGGTAACTACCAAAGTCATATGGAATAGTTAATACAAAATGTAAAACTTTTAGTTAACCTTTCTTTTCAAGGAGTGTTTTCATAGGGGCATTTGTGCAGAAAATTCCAAGCTTTATTTCAATGTTCAAAAAAATTCCAGGCGTCTTTTCTGGTGCATTTTATATTTCAAGCTTTGTTCTGAATGCATGGTAGAAATCACATACCATTTCTTCCAGTTCCCTCTTTAGTTAGGAACACAGGCCCCTGTTGTACTCTCTGAATGATCCAATACAAAATGTTCCAGCTAAACAAAAAATTAAATTAAAAATAAAACAAAACAATCATTTTGGGTGAAACTAAACCTTTCATTCATCCTGAAACAAAATGTTTCATTTTGATTTCAAGAATTTTTGAAACACTTGGTTTTGAAAATATTGAAATAAATGTCTTGATTTTTTCGGTTTTTGGACATTTCTTTTCTTTTCTTTTCTTTTTTTTAAAGATTTTTTTTCTCCCCAGCATAAAAAAATTGGCAAAACCAACAGAATTGGCAAAATGCTTTGATCAACACAAAACTGCATTTGGTCAACCAAAAGTTTCAGTCAAAAAAATTCACACAGCTATGCTCATCACAGTCTGCTTCCCAGAGCCTGCCCTTTGACCTCATTAGCAAAGTTCCAAAATATAAAAGGACAGGGTGCAGGAAAATAGAACCCTAGCATTCCATGCAGTTCTTGCACAAGACAATAGGTATGCGTATATAAAATATTCTGTCATACAGATTCTAATGTATTGATGTTACATGTTCAATTGAAGCCATTTTGACTTAATTGTTCAGAGAAATTGGCTTCATTCTGATCAAAACAAATTTAAAGGAGCGTAGGCCTGTGCGTTGATACAACGTCTTTGATTAAGGAAGAGTAAGAACCCAAGTAGGTATCTGAACAAAGTGCTGGATTGTCAAGATTCCCCACTCCCCTGATTATCATGCATTTTTGCAACAAGGGTGGTTAATTGCATGGCTTTCTAAGTAACTCCTCTGGGCTTTGCATGGTTAAAGTGTATTGCATTCTTCTCCCAACAGGCTAAACATTACCCTTTGAGAAAGCGATGAATCTTTCCATCATTTTCAAGCCCCCAGTGCATAATGGATTGCTTCTCCCACCCACCCATTGAAAGCGCTGCTGCTCATGTTTAAGCAAATCATACACTGTGAGACAGAAGCTTGATTGTGGCAGAGCTGGAGCTTTCTGAGGGCTGGCCCACAGCTATGCAACTCCCTGCTGCAGTATTTGTATTATCATAGGTCCCAACTGCACTATCTACACACACACAGTAAGAGACAGTCCCTGGTATGCAAAGAGTGACCCTAGATAGACAAGGCCAAGGAAGGAATATCCGTATTTTACAGATGGCGACGGTGAGACCATGAGAAAGATTACAGGGTTTGCCCAAGGTCACACAGGGAGTTGGTAGCAGATTCAGGAACTGAACGTATAACTCCAGAGTTCCAGTCCAGTGCCTGAACTGCCCAACCATCCAACCTCTTCACTGAGCCTAGTCCAATCAGGGCTATATGGTTAACCTAAGGTTCTGAAGGCAACGTACAACGTAGTTTCCAAATATATCTATGTGGCACTTGCGTACTCCTACACAACCCTCCCCCTTAGTCAAAAGCTAAGAGAACTCTCACCTGACAGCTGTCAATCAAACCATCCAAAAAGCCATGGACAATCAACGACAAACGGTGTAGTGAGCTACCACTCAGCTTCTCCCAAAGATCTGCTCCATGGGGGTGTTTGAGGGCTCACCACTCCTACTCACAGAGTGGCTTTTATCAGTGTCAGCATAAAGCCTAGGAGCCCTTGTGATGGGCCAGGTGCCCATTATGCTTGGTGCCGTACAAACAGAACCAAAATATGGTGATGCCCCATGTGGCTTTTGGCATTGCTTCCCTGTGGGGCCACTTTCCCTTGCTCTAAAAAGACTTTGTACAAATGGCTTTTCTTCTGAGATGCAATATCTTTAAACGTCTCATTTCTCTTGCAATTGCGTACATCAAGATGCAGATGAGCTTAATGCAATTATTTTGCCACTACTTCATCGCAAAGCCAGCCTAAAGGTTTGATCATGGTACAGAGGCCAAGATGTAACCTAAAAAAGCACCAACTATTACCTTGACTTTAGCAAATATTTTTATCCAATATAGATTGGGTGCTACAGCCTGAATGGTTTGGGGGTAAGTTTCTTTTTAATTAATACAATAGAATCCTCTTAATTTTAGGGCATTGTCCCAAATAACCAGTTGCCTTGATTACTGAGAAGGCAGTTTGCTTGATCTTTTTCTTCTCATATTAATGACTTCTGTATTCATCAACAGGACTACCCAATTTCCTGCCTACTCTCCACCAAAACCACCAGTCAACTAGCCACACACATACACATGTCTGCGACTGAGATTTTCATTATGCAGCAATCATGCTTTTCACTATGACCATGCTAAGTCGGTTCCCCTGAAGAAGTGCCAGTAAAGCAGTGGGGCTGACAGCTTTAAGTACTCCTTCCTTGGTTAGCATGTTGTACTCTAGCCACAAAAACAAATAGACACCCCGATCCTGGGACTACTTTACAGTTTAAAGTCAATCTGGTGTAAAACTTTTCAGGGGCAGGGCCAGTGTTAAAAAACAAACTGGGGAGCTGTTCAAAGGGGAAAATTTTACTGTTTTACTTAAAAACAAACACACACTAGAAACTGAATTTCAGCTGTATCTATCTTTCTTGGCCTAAGGAAGAGGGAGGAGATTATCATATACTATGCTAGATTAATTAGAAACAATTAACAGAAATCACTAATCTTTAATCCTTCTGGTTTCTTACTAACCTAACTAACAGAATTTAAGGAAATGCCTCTTAACAGTTGAATGAGTTTATTCTTTTACTGAACTGATGTCCCCTCCCGTGTAATACTGAAACCAGGATCATAGCTCCATCTTCTGGGGGAAAAACCTCATTTTTTCTTCTTTCACATAGTATTTTCAAGTGAAACAAAATACATGAGAGAAAATGGAAGGAAATAGATGGAGAAACTGAAATGAGAGAATATTTGCAGCACATAGCACTGGCCTGCAAAGATGTCCAGCTCTGTGGTTTCATTCAGACACACAAGCTATATTATATACAAATATACCATTCATGCCCATAATGAATGAGATGAAATCCTCTGCAGAGATTTCCAACGAGCACACAGAATAATGATTTCTTCATGATAGGGTCACTGTTGCCTGTGTTCTTCACCAACGTGCCTGCAAAGGAAACTGCCGACGAGACAACTCTATACTTAATTACTAGCTCACATTGTCTGCAGCACCTACATTCTGTCTCTGAAATAAAAAAGAACAAAGCAATAAAATATCAAACTCAGTCTTCAATAAATACAACCAGAAAAACAGTAATATCGCTTTTACAGCTCCTGTTTTGATCTACCATATGGTTCTAATTTTCTGACTTCAATAAGCAAACAAACAAACTCTGGCAGATTTGCATTCTCTCAAATTAAAGATATGAATGGAGTCTCACAGTCAACATGAAAGCTGTTAAATATCAAAGTAGGTGCACCCTTATTCAGAGCCCTGCAAATGGTTGCTGGAACTATGTACGTGCTTCCAGTTAAGCACGTGCTTAAATCTTTGGAAGATCAAAGCCTGCGTTTGAAGCAGCCACCTCCATTTTTGATGGAGGGTTTTCTTGCTCCAGAAATGTGTCCGTATCAGAAGTAAAGGTTTGGCAACATAACACCTTAATGAAATTCTGATAAAAGCATCTAGCACAAGAGAGTTCCAGTCCATGCTTGGAGCCCCTATCTGCCATTCAAATAATAATGATAATCATAAACACGTAGGACTGACCAGGACTTTAATAATCCAGTCCCCCACACTGAGGCAGGACTGAGTATTTTCTAGACCATCCCTGAAAGACATTGGGCTAACGTGTTCCTTAAAACGTCCAGTGACTGAGATTCCAGTCTTCCTAGGTAATTTCTTCCAGTGCTTAACTACCCTGACAATTATGAAGGTTTTCCAAATGTCTAAGCTAAATCACCCTTGTTTCAATTTAAGTACATTCCATCTTGTCCTGTCCTAAGTTGATAAGGAGAATAGATTATCATAGTTTATCACTCTTCTCTTTAGAACAGCTTTCATGTACTTGAAAACTATTATTATGTCCTCCCCATCTTCTCTTCTACCAACTAAACAAACCTATGTTTTTCAATCTGCCCTCATAGGTCATGTTTTCCAGACCTTTCAGTATTTTTATTGCTCTCCTCTAGACTTTCTCCCGTTTGTCCACATTTTTGCCCAACTATGGTGCAGAACTGGACACAATACTCCAGCTGAGGTCTTATTAATGCTGAGTAGAGCGGAAGAATTGCTTCCCATGTCTTGCTTACCACATACCTGTTAATACATCCCAAAATGATGTTTACTTTTTTGCAACTGTATTACATAGTTGGCTCGTATTAAATTTGTGATTCACTGTAACTCCCAGATCATTTTCTTCAGTACTCCTTCCTAGGCAGTCATTTCCCATTTTGTATTTGTACAATTAATTGTTCCTTCCCAAGTGTAGTACTTTGCATTTGTCCTTATTAAATTTCATCCCATTTATTTCATACCATTTCTCCAGTTTAAGATCATTTTGAATTCTGTCCTATAAAGTGTTTGCAACCTCTCCCAGCTTGGAATCATCTGCAAGTTTATGTACTTTCTTCCCCAGTATCTAGAATCAGACCCAAGACAGATCCCTCCAGGACTTCACTAGACTTGCTCTTCCAGCATGACTGAGAGCCATTGATAACTACTCTATGATTATGGTTTTCCATCCAGTTAGGCACATACCTCATAGTAGTTTCATCTTATTCCCTTAGTCTATTTATGAGACGGTCATGTAAGACAGCATCAAAAGCCTTACTACAGTCAAGATATATCACATTTACTGCTTCCCACCTACCTACAAGGCTTATTCCCTGTAAAAGAAGGCTATTAAATTGGTTTGATAGAATTTGTACTTGACAAATCTATGTCAACTGTTACTTATCAACTTATTGTCTTGTAGGTGCTTAGAAGTTGATTGTTTATTTGCTCCATTACTTTTCCTGGTACCAAAGTTAAGATGACTGGTTTAGAATTCCCTGGGATGGTCTTACTCCCCTTTTTATAGGTAGGTATTATATTCACCTTTTTCCCTGCCTCTGGGATCTTTCCTATCCTGCACAAGTTGTCAAAGATAATTGCTAATGGTTCAGAGATCTCTTCAACCAATTCCCTAAGTATTCTCAGGTGTATTTTATCATCAGGCCCTGCCAACTTGAAGACATTTAACTTGTCTAAGTAATTCAGCCACTGCTGTGTTTTCTGTTATTGTCTTTCCCTCCTCACTGAGTAACATCTGACATTTGTAAATAAAATTGGAATAAAAAATACATGGCAATAAGCTTTGAAAAACTTCCAGCCATGGGCTTGTCATAAATATATTGTGATGACAGACATATGCTTCATATACTCATCCAAATGTTTTACTTGGTTTGTGGTGGGAGTTGTTTGTTTTACATTTTTGTAAACAGCTTAAAATTAGTAAACAAGTAAAATTAGTTTACACTTGTAACTTTTTCTGAATTAGTGGGAACTCCAAGGGAAAAATGTGTTAAACAAAACAAACAGGCTCACTCTTGTGATGCATGTTAATAAGTTAATAACTTGACTGAAGCCCAGTTCTTCCCCAAGCCATCCCAGCTCCCTCTGCTGGTAATATTTATCATAGAATAATAGGGCTGGAAGGGACCTCACGAGGTCATCTAGTCCAGCCCCCTGCTAAAAAGCAGGACCACTCCCATTAAATCACCCCAGCCATGGTTTTGTCTAACCAGGCCTTAAAAATCTCCAAAGATGGAGTTCTACCACCTCCCTAGGTAACCCATTCCGATGCTTCACCACCCTCCAAGTGAGAAAGTTTTTCCTAATATCCAACCTTGACCTCCCCAGCTGTAATTTGAAACCATTGCTCCTTGTTCTGTCCTCTGTTACCATTGAGAACAGCCTAGCTCCCTCCTCTTTGGTGCACCCCTTCAAGTAGTTGAAGGTTGCTATCAAATCTCCCCTCAGTCTTCTCTTCTGTAGATGAAATAAGCCTAGTTCCTTCAGTCTCTCCTCATAAGTCATGTGCCCCAGCCCCCTAATCATTTTTGTTGCCCTCCGCTGGACTCTTTCTAATTTGTCTACATCCTTTCTGTAGTGGGGAGCCCAAAACTGGACACAGTATTCCAGATGCGGCCTGACCAGTGTCGAATATCAGCTGGACTTTAACAATATGGATTACAGATTCTCACAGACACCACATCAGAGTTTGACCATTTTAAATTTTGATGTTTTATTAACATCGGCAACCTTTGCTGATCCCTGTGCCAGCCTCGTCTCCCCTAACCTTAGCCCGTGCTGGTGGACCGCCTCTGTTGAAAAAAAAAAAAAAAAAGCAACTGCCACCTGAAAATTAAGCAGCGGCCATGGCTGGAGTTTTGGAGGAATGGGGTTCCTCCCAGGCACATCCTGGAAAGAACCTGCCATGAGCAGCTCCTCTCCATAGCACATCTGGAGCAAGGGCCTGGAAAGAAGCCACCCAGACTGGCTCCTTCTTGCAGCACCGCTCCATGGCATGCATGGGACAGGGGCCCCAGGCACACCATGGAAAGAAACCACTGCAGATGCTGCCAAAAGAAGCCGCTATGGGCAGCTTTTTTCTGGGGTAGCTTAAGGACCCCTGCACCAGGGGTGCCAGGGAGAGGAGCCACTCAGAATGGATTCTTTCTGGGGCATGCTCTTGGTCCCACCTAGGTTCACGGCCTCCCACCGCCAACAGCCGTGCTGCTTTCTGAGGCACGGGACAGGAAGCAGCTCTTGATGTTGCCTCAGCTCACCGCCGCCCGCTTTTCTGTGGAGGAGCAGCACTTTTAATGGAGCAACAGGGAGCGCCCCGTACCACTCCAAATCAACTGACAGCTGCAACTACTCATTAGAACTAATCAAAAGTTGTAAGTCAAAAAATAGACTGTTAGAATCAAAATTCTTTATTTCCTTAGAAATAATCTGGTGTGTCAAGAAAACAACCTCATTTTCCCACTTTTTTCTTCTTGCCTAAGAAAAAGAACACAAAATTTCCTCAGAATTTGAAAAAAACATTTGTAGCTTGTCAAGAATTTCTACGGAATGGTTTTACCATTTTTTGATTAGATCTAGTTTTTTTTTTCCCCCTCCAGTAGAGCCTAAAGGGTCCAACTCAAGGTCATATCCAATTGCCATCGAAGGACATCCCTGTCCCAAAGGGTTTGCTGTTTAAGTAAATGAGATAACGTTGAATTGTTAGGGGAAAGATATAGCATAAGCAGAGTGTTAAAAGGTGATAAATTGCTGATACATGTGTACAGCACCTAGCACAATGGCCCCGTGCTCTTGCTGGGGCCTGAAGGAGATACTGCAGTGCTAATATTAAATCAGAATGACATAAAAGGCATTTGCTGGGACTGGCTGAAAATTTTCTGCCAACTTTTTTTTTTTTTCCAAATGGAAAATTGGGTTTGGCAAAACAAGATTTTTCAGCAAAAGCGTTGGCTTTCTTAGAAATTTTACATCAGAAAATCAATTCTTTTTTCCCCCCCTGTTGGGAGAGTTTGAGCTTGAAATTTGTGTGTGGAATGACAAAAAAAAGTAACATTTTTGACAAAAAATTGTGCTGGAATTTTCTACCTTCTGTTGGATTGGCAGGAGGAGGGTGAAGGGAGGATTTTATTTTTTAAAGATAATCCAGATTATAGATTTGGGGGAGGGGGCGGTAAATGGGGATGAGTAACAGGAGTAAGGGAGCAAGAGAAATTAAGAAGAGATAGGTGGTAATATAGGCTAGAGAGTGAAGTTACAGGAAGAGGACAGCGTGAGGAGCTAGCAGTTGATCAAGGATGAAAAAGTCTCTGGAAGTGTTGCTGTCCAAAGACCCCACAGCTACTTCCACTGTCTCAACTCTTAGGCAGAGGCGGCCTTTGGCTATTGGGGGCCCCCTATAGGCCCACAAGGCCCCCCATAGGCCTGCAGGGCCCCCTCTGTGACCCTGCCTCCCCCACCACTCTGGCCCCAGCTCCCCCCACACAGCCCTGGCCCCTTGGACCAGTTTCTACTCCTCCTGCAGACCAAGGCAGACTTGACTTTTGGGGTAGGCGATGGGGCCCCTTGTAGCTCGGGGCCCTAGGCGTGCGCCTGCTTCGCCTACCCCAAAAGCTGCCTCTGTTCTTAGGATATATTTACACTGCAATGAGAGCCCAGGATTTGAACTCATGCTCAAGTCTACCCCCCCCCTTCCATCTATACATAAGTTGTGCGCACACAGGACTCAGACCCAGGGTCCCAAGAGCCTTCTGGGGTGTAGGGTAAGAGCATGTATCAAACCAATATCCAGGGTTCAAGCCCTGTTGCTTTGAAGTGTAGATGCAGCCTTACTGGACTCGCACTCAGAGGCTGCCCAAAGTATCCCACAATCCCACAGGCCAACTTTCCTTGTCCACAGAACAGTCAAGTGTGGAGGACAATTGAGTTTTCCCACACTGCACCATAAACAATGGGCTAGAGTGGCATGGTCACATTTTGGGAGAACATAAGGCAGTCTGGGAAAGGGGTGACTGGACACCAGCTCACACAATGCAGCATAGATGCTAGAGCCCCAGGTTCAACAATTCATAATCAGGTCTAATGAGTGATGAAAGTCTACATGGTCCTCCTTGGGGAGAACAGGGAACCTTGCCCAGGATCCTGACCGACTTCCAAAGCATTTATATACCCAAGTTCTCCCCACTGTGTTCAATTCTGCATTCCCTCTGCAAAGTAGATCACTAGCTAGTTCCGCCATGGTGGCACAAATCCTGTTGCTGCCACTCCCGAAGATGGAGGCAGAAATGATTGCCTACGATTATGAAGCACTTTGAGATATTTCTGAGTAAAAAGGAACTGCTAAACGTGGACTATTAAGCTTTTCCATTTCAGCAGCCAGGACACTGCAGTTATATCAATGTGCAGTGGAGTTAAGTATCTAAACGCCCTAGGTAACCAGCAGAGAATAGACCCAAAAAGATAACTAAAACCACTCGGCAGAGTGTAATCTCACCAGGACACATGGTAAAGGAATACATCAGCTCCCATACACAAAAGGCAACAATCTTTTGAACTAAGTGGAAACCCTTCAATAAAGCACACAAAAAAAGAGGTTTTTGATGGACTTTGAAACAGAATTTTAATATAAAAATACAAAAATGAAACAAAACCAATCAGCTCAAAGTTCAAGTCATTTAAAACCCTCCAGCCGTTCTGTCAATTAACTGTCGCCCTTCATTCTCATGGAGGTCAGGCAGATGTCTGAGCAAGTCAAATGCTCTCCACTAAACCAGACGTGTTCAGGTGCAATAACTTTTCAAAACAAAGGAAATCAAGATTGTGTGAAAATTGCAGTGAAAAAAATATTTCAGATATTTCCCTAAAGGGAAAAAAAATAAACCAGCGCCACTGGACAGTTGTTGCCCAAAGCAGTATTGATTCTTTCCAACTTCAATGCTAGTATCTTGCTCATATTTTAACTCTTAGGGCAAAGCTCTTAGTCACATCACTTGTTTGGGACCAAGGAGGAGGATGCCTTTCTCTGGGCAGAGCTGCAGTTGCTTCTAATTTTGTAAGAGATTAAAAGGATCTTCAGAGTCATTCCTCCCAAGGTCAGATTATTGAGAAGTAAATCTCGCCTGGCTGAACAAATGAAGGATGTTCAGACATATGGCATTCCTAATAGCGGTGTTGAGGATTTTCCCTACAGAGCCTAACCTGTAACAAAGGTGTTAAGGAGCTGGGACCTTCATGAAATCTGTATCCTACACAGGGACCAGTGGCAAAGTGAGATCTCTCCCATGAAAGCTCATGTGATGAATAAATTTGTTAGTCTTTAAAAGTGCCAGAGGACTCCTTGTTTTGCTGAAGTAGACTCACACAGCTACTTGTTTGGAACTTAGTAGCCCCAGTGAGAGGGCTCAGTTGTTCCACATCTAAGCATATTTCCATCATTCCCACCCATATGGTTTAGCAAGATGAGCTATTTTACTTTCCATGCAGAAACAGAGTTGCTCGGCCAGGACCATTATTCTCTGCTTCTCACATCATTTATCCATCCCATCTGCAAGACTTCAGCTACCACAGAATCCTTGTGGTTAAAGAAGCGAGACCCCTTACTCCACTGAGTCCATCCCCCTGCAGGAGGATTCTCCAGAGAGGAGAGGATTCCAACTACTTAGATGGATATAGTCTTGCATACTAGACTCCCTCCAACCCATAAGGTCCCAACAGTCACCCTCCTGATTAGGACTTTACTTACTGACAGCATCATCTGTCCAAAATTGGGGGATTCCAGTCCATTCTTCAACCTGGAAGTCCAGTATGGTAGCACATTAAAGGCCAGATTCTTAAGCCCATTCAGTGAGTGCTCGAGTCCCCTGCATAAGGACCTCACACAATCTTGCTCTAATTTAGAAGTTAAACCACAGTGCTCCCTCAAAGGTAAACCAGTTGAACGAGCAGCCTGTCACTCGTTTCTTCTCCTTTCACCAAGGGACAGGAGGGACTTTTTCTCTCTTAAGACACATCAACAATGCAGTTGGAAGGAGTGATTACAGCACACACAGCCGTGTCCAAGGAATTTCTGAGCTAGCATTAGATCACATCTACTTCAAGTAACAATAGCAGTGGAAGGCACATGTGGAAGCCACTCAAGGACGTACCCAGGTCATAGGTGGGCAGGATGAGCCCATTCAAACACCTATGTTGCCTTCACATCTCCCAACTGAGGTGCAGTCCTACCCTGAGATTAGGGACTAACCCAATTACTGCCTAGGGAAGAAAACAAAAGTCGTTTTTCGGCCACCATGACCTAATGATATAATGCGTAGCTACAGAGCTCATCTAAATTATTGAAGTTTATTGTTATAACTTGGCAATTGCATGTAAAGAATGTAAAAAGTAGTAAATATATTTTAATTTCTTTATTGGGATTGCCATCTACATACAGGTCAGTTTTCCGAGTAGTCAAGGCAGTTACTCTTAAATAGTTTAAGATGTCAGAATCGTATAAAATACAGCTCAAACCAAGGTACAATAGAAATATATACATATTATGGTACATTGAGTGCTTTTGAATGTGGTTAGTCTCATCTCTGGTAGTTGAGTCTCATTGTCCTATCCTTTTAGACATGCTGAGGAACAACTTACTATGCATCACTGGTCTCAACTGGGGCTACTTACATAGCAAGGTGTTACTCAGCGTGCACCGGAGTGGCAGAATCCCGCCCCAAGCAATTAAAAGAAATTGTGCTATACAGATACTGTAACACAAAATAAGTTGTCAGTTCTTGAGACAAAGATTCACACAGCTGTCTGAACTCAGATTTATACAAGAACTGATGCAGCACCTGAGAAAGTGCTGCTTAATGATTGCAATCGTAGTTGATTTACTCTATTTACATACACCCGTGTTAGAAAATTAGGAGCAAAACATTGCACTAAACAGAGCCAAAATAATACTGTGGGGGTTATATTCCTCTATATTAATACTTCAGAGACCCTGATCCTGATCAGCTACAATCTGACACATGGCATCTCAACAGTCCAGTTTTAGTACTCTGCCCTGTGGAAATCTCTGATGTGAAAGTCTTTTGCGTGCAAATATATTGCATGCTGCTTTGCTTTGGAGGAACTCAGTTTTGTAGCAGGTTAAAGGCTAGAATAGTTCTTATGCTAATGGAGGACACCTGTAAAGAGCCATTATTGAGGCTTACACGTCCTTCCTGTTCCCCAATATGTAGCTATGTGATGCAGTACCTTTCACTAGGGGTTGCCTCTTGAACTTTGCACCAGTTGAATAAGATCAAGTACTTCAAAACTGCAATACCTTCAAGATCACAATTAGCATGATTACTCCTTTCTTTTCCAAGGCCAGGCCTGTCTCAGTCAGACCAGGACAAGTAATTTACTGCCCGAGTGCCACCGCTAACATCATGGGACAGATCCTGAGTTGATGTTAACTGGCACAACTCCCACCGACTTCAGAAATGTGCCAGTTTGTACCTGCTGGGATCTGTCCCTGAATTCAAAAGGACATTTTCAGGTTTCAAGAAACGCTACAGCAAGTCACCTGGCCAAAGTGCACATTTAAAACAAAAAACCCAGTTCTACATCTGTCTCTTTTCCTGAAGGTCTCAATCTGTGGATCCCAACACCAGGTGGTAGATTGTTACCAGGTGGTAGATTGTTACTTCAGAACCACAGGTAGAGTTATTAATAACCATCTGTGTAGGTAGAAGCATGGGGGAAAAGATACACCACTCTACAAACTAACTATTCTTTGTACCACAATGAGGATGCTGTGGAATCTGATGACTCTAGCAGAGGACACAAACTTGAATGTTACCCATGTTGATTTGATCTCTTTCTCTGTCAATACAAAGCTGAGATCACTTCGTGGTGTGCCAGTTTCGTTGTTAGAGCGATTAGAGAAGTGTATAAATTAGCTTTTGGGAGTAAGTTGGATAAATGTGAGAAGAAATGTGAAAATTTGTGCAAACTTACAATACATACTTGGGGCATGTAGACGAGTGATATGGGATCTTTCTAGTGGGAAATATGTCTAGTAACGCTTCCTTCAGTGATCAAATAGGGCTAGAAAAATATAGATACAAGAAGAATGAAAACACGGTTGAGCTGCAAGTTGTGTCCAAATCTTAGTTAAATGCACTAATTCCATGATATTGAAGTCACTTGATCCTGTACCAAGGGAACTTCATTGTCAAACTGGGAAAAAAGCAAGACCCCACTGAAAGCCAGATATATCCAGGTAAACATGATTCTGATGCAAGTTAGAACATCGGAGGCAAGAAATTGCATACACACGCACCGTTGCGCCTCGGGCATCAGTGCCTGACTCACTGGGTTGATAGGATTCTGCTGTAGGGAGATATGCAGTATCATGCCTTCAGCCATTCCTGGCGTCTACTACAACCGCAAAATCATGCTGACTAACAGATACAGAAACAATCATGATGTACAAAGGCATTTAGGCTGGAGAATTGCCTTTTCAAGTCAGATTCCTCTTCTCCTTTTCTACAGGATGTCAACTAAATATAAAACTCCAGTGGAGTATTTTACTTGAACGTTATAGCGTGTCACTTCACAACAGCTCCACACCAAGCTGGTTTTTATTCAAACAAGTTGGATCAGGTCACTGCGGCTGAAATTTTGAGTTGCTTTATCCACCCTCTCCAACGCCCCCAGTTGGGTTTAGGAATTACCATCAACTGTAAAGGGAAACGTTAGGTAGGAGGAAATGCACAGTTAGTGAAGTGAAACCAGTGAGACTGGGTGATAGCAGATACCCGTGCTGTTCCAGACTCCATGTTGAATTTTCGCTGTTGCTTATGTCCTACAAATTAAGTTCCTAGGACAATACTATTCTTGCCTCTAACATACAATAACTTCATTTTTTACTGGCCTTTATTATATTGAAGCTAAAATAAGTAAACTCTTGTCACATCTACAAAAAAGTAAAATGAATAAAAATGGAAAGAAGTGCTTATTTTCAAGTTGTGGAGATTCATAAATCCCCACATACGATACAAAAAACACCACTAATTCAGTTTCTATAGAGAGCACCAACAAAAATGAACATTCATTTCAATGTGGCAAAATTAAATATCATTCAAAAGTGTTTTCCATCTCATTTACATGTGTTAACATCACTGAGGTCTAGATGTTGAATCTTTTCTTAAGAATGTAAGAAAAACATTGTGCTGGCCAGACTTTTTACTCTGAGGGAATGTGATAGTCAAAGTTACGTGGAAATGAAATCCTTTTTAACAATACTAACATCCTTTGAAGACATCACTAAGGCAGTACAATTTATAATGCAAAACAAGCTAGTGCCTTTTGCTTGTTAAGAACATTCACAAACTCGTAACCACAAGCACAGAAGTCCCTCTTGCAAGGAATAAGAGAGCAGCAGTTTAATTAGCCTGCTCCCTGGGGCTTTGGGAATGTCTGACTTATGTTACTATTGTTTGCAGTTTTTGCAGTATTCTGAACTCACTTAAGACTGCTCCACTTCTGCGTGAGGCTGCTGAAAACTAAATTATGACATACTGGGCAACTTGCATGTTACTTCAAGTGAACTTAGCTGTGTACAAGTTCAGTACAAATAAAGGGGTGATATAATGTTCATAGCTGGCTAAAACATACACAAATATGGTTCACAGAAGTCTGCAGGAACAGAATCTGTAAAGTGCATAATAGGACAAGTCACTCTGATTCCTATAAGATCTGCTTCCAACCTCTGCAGATGTAATCAACTTAATTGATATGGATTGACTTAGATGTTCCAGGAACAGGGGGCTCAAGTCAAAGCTTTCTATCCTCTTTGCACTATCACACTAGACAATGAATATCACACTAGAAAATGAAGCAAATCACACACATCCATTCTATGAATTCAAACCCAGATTATCCACTGTACAAGACTTGCAGAGCTCACCTGCTTCTCTGCAAAGGGATGCAGTCAAACTGGCCAGCACCTGATTTCAGTGCTCTGTTATGTGCAACAGTGCACAGAAATCTGTGTTAGACTCTGTCTAAACTAATAAAGCACCCCATTCTCAACGCACTTTAGCAATAGCTTACAGCTGCCAGCCTTATCTGTGATCCTCTCATGCCAGAAACTGAAGTGCAGGTAAGATGCAGATTTTACACTTCAAATGGATGAGGCCTGTGCAGACACTGGTTTGCGATCCTTCTGTCTATCATTGGGCAGCTGAAATGGAAAAGCAAAGCCCAGGATGTTTACGTCCTCTTCTGTCGGGAAAGGCTTTGCTTCATTGTGCTTCCCTCCTCACCACAACGTGTGCTTTAGTTCAGCAATTCAGACCCAGCCCTGTCCAATGATCTGGCACCATGAGGAAATATTTGTCCATTGCTTCACAAAACCTGGTCCGGTACAATTCTGGGGAGACCACAGTCGGCATTTTACCTAGTGTTTGAAAGACAAAAACACCACCGTTTGAGATGGACCAGTGTTCACACAGAAAAAAATCAAGTTTGTATTACAGTAGTGCCTAGAGACTCCTACTGAGACAGGCGCTCAGTAGCATGGACTGCTGCACATATAGGGTGCGTCTACACTTGTAAATTCAGTCGACTTAAGCTTGCTTAAGTCAACTTAATTTACTCTGCGTCTACACTATGCTTTCCTTAAGTCGACTTAAGCAAACTGCTTAAGTAGACTTAAGGAAAATAAAGTCGACAATGAAAATTAAGTCGACTTTATTAAACCTCCTTTTAGGTCAACTTTAGGCTTAAGTCCACTTTCTAATGTCGACTCTAAGTCGACTTAGGGCTCTCCAGGACTCCCCTACTGCCCTCCCTGCCAGGGTGGTAGCACAGGGAGAGCCTGGCATGCCCCCCCCAAAGGGCAGGTCAGAGCCCTGCCCACTCTGCCCCTATGCCCTACTCAGGTACAATGGGGCAAAGGCTGAGCCCCCTGGCACTGGGCAAGGGGTGCTCCCCCTGCCCCCGTGGACCTGCCCCAGGTCCACCTAGCCCCTACAAGTTGACCTAGGCATCCAGTGTGGACGCTCTAGGTCGACTTTGTAAGTTCCCCCCTAAGTCAACTTAAAATTTAGGTGTAGACATGCTAAGTCGACTTGGCTAAAGTCGACCTAAATTTACAAGTGTAGACATAGCCATAGAGAGAGTCTCTCTACAAACAAGACAAAGGAAGCAGGGGTGTGGACCTGTCCCTTCACTTCTGTCTCGGAGCCCAACACCAGACAAGGCAGGGCTGAGAACTGAACACACAAAATCCAGTGTCCCAGTGGAGTGCCTCAGCCACAAGGCAGTTCTTCCTCTTGAGCCATTGAGAGCTCAAGAGCAAGCATTTCCCCATCAAGCTCCCCACAACATCATTCCAACAGTGTAATGACACGAGAAAGTCATAGGAGAAAGTACTTGTTCTGCGAGGAACTCAGACAACACACTTGAGTGTGAACAACTTCAGCATCGTTTGGGAAGGTCGTGTTAGGAAGCGGCTGTGATGATGTCAGGGGGGAGGAAGATGCGGGGAATGGCAGGCAGAAGAGAGGAATCAGATCTTCCAGACACGAAGGGTAAGGCATGTTTTCATTCCCCCCAAAACAGGCATTTCTGTATGTGCTTTTAAGACATTAGGTTATCCCTGTAAACTAATCAACAACATGGAGATCCTGTCACATTACTCTTTAAGGCAGAAAAGCAGCTTAATGTGGAGGTGACCTTGCTCCAACAAAATAACATGGCAATTAAAAACCATCTCCTATGTAGATATATTATGAGAACACAAGACACTTACACTGCGCACAGCCTTGGGAATGAGGGAGAAAAGGAAAGAGCAACACCTTAAATGTCTAAGGAGGGGGAGGAGGTCTGAGAGAGAGCACTCACAACCAGGAAGAGCACTGCCTGAAATCTGTCCGTAGCAGAGTGGGTTATCGGACATAACTTTGGGTGTGTCTTGGATTTACCTTGTCCTCCCAGGATTCCTGTTGACTTCACCACCATTTCAAGCTTTTTGTCCCAGGTAAAAGTGCGAATGTAATCTGTTATGTATACAAGAAGACATGGCAGGAGGTTCATATTCCAAATACAGATATTTCTGGGTAATCAGAAATACATTCCTGGTACTCAACAGAGAACATCAACATAGGTTGTGAGCATTTGCTTCCATCATGACAATTTCACATTCGTAGCCAGATGTCTCAAACACTGGCTGGAGAAATAGCTCAATAACCCAATGGGAACACACTAGCTATTCACTAAGTACAGAAAGCTATTGATCAGAGATGCTTTGCCTTTACTGACACTACTGAGATCTCTAAGCACCTACTTATGAACTTTCCTCCATTCAGCTGATCCCAGCCCCACATGTGCAAGAAGATCTGTCATAAGGTACTTGATGATCAGAAATTCCCTGTGGCTTAAGATCTAGCAACTCACTCATGTTAAGCTAGCATTATTCCCCTTTATTAAAGTCACTTTTCTGTTCTGTCCACAAAGATCAGCGAGTGCTGCTCTTCAAGCACCTCCCAACTTTCCCATATTGAAAGAAGGGCAGAAGTGACCCTGAGCGGAAGGAAGGACTGAAAGTCTTAGGCAGGACGGTTACCTCGAAAGCGCTCTCAGCTTCTCACTGCTTTTGAGAAAAATTGGGTTTTTAAAAAAAAATTCTTCATTAAATGATCCCACTTCTTTGATTGCTCCCCCCACATTGTACAGAGACCCTGCAACCAACATCAATTCATGTTCATCCTAGTATTTAGTCACGCAGTGACCTCGTCTTACATTCTAGGGTTTTTATTATTTAAGGAAGGTGCTATTTTTGAAGTGAATGTTTTTGCTTTTGCTTAAGCCTGCCAATTACAGATTTTCCAGCACTGCATAACAGGTGTTTCCCAATGTTTACTTAAAATAAAAAAAATCCCTTAAATATTTTGTGGTAGGTTATTCACAAGCAGTGTAGCATAAGAATATTCACTCAACAAAAGGCAAACAATCGTTGCCTCTCCCTCAGCCCTTTGTGAAGTTACTCAAATAGCAATGAACCCAGACATCATCTTATGTTCCTCCTGAATTTAACATAGCAAAACAGAACCAAGAGGGAACATTGACAATCTTTTTTTTTTAAATACAAGTGGCATCTTCATAAGCACAAAAAGTGGAATGCAAAAGGAATAAAAAGCTATTCTCACTTGTTCAAGGAATATTGAATGATTTTTCTCTTCTCAGTTCAACCCACCAACACTCAAGTCATGTTTCCCTGAGGAATTTAGGTTAAAGAGTATCTGAGTGTGCGTGTGCAAATTATCAGACAACAACTTTCTCTTGAAAAGTTAAGAGCACAGTCTGTTTACAGGCACCTTTGTGGGCCAAAGAATAAAAGATGCAAAGCTGTAAATTCTACTAAGACTAGTTAATTCTGTAGATCTTGAATCTGAATGTACTTTAAAGTCATCTTAGCATCAGTTACCAGCAGAAGTAACGGAGAAACACCGTGACATGTAGTTAGAGATCCGTATGCTTACTTTTCTGATACATTTTTCCTATTACGACCCAGCAATGGAAAATAAATCTCCCATAATGCCTACCATTTTGTACTATCACCATCTGTTTCAGAGTACATGAAAGAACACACCATCATCTGATGTAAAATGCTACCCAAATGATAAATGCAGTAATGCTTATTAATAGGAAAATAACTGAAAATAGATGAAGTGTCCATTTTTCCACTAAGTTTGTTTACAGTGCTCTTGGTACGAGAGAGGCAGCTCATCATATGAAGAGATTTGCTACTTAGAAAGTGGGCTGACACTGCTTAAGCAACTGCGGGAATGAAAATGCAGAATAGCAAGTGAAATATTCCTCGGTACTTTCTCTGCAGATGGAAAGCTACAATTTCACACTATTTCATTATACAACTAGGAAACAGCCTCAATATTAGTAGGGTTTTCACCTTTGTGCTCCCAAAACTCATACATTTGTGCAATTTCCAACTTCAGCTACTTTCAGAAAGTTAGTTTTGTTTTTAAGAAGCTCACAGAAATAAGTAATGGAGACCAACTAGGCTGAGTGCTCTCAAAAGATATTTTGGTGGCCTCAGAGTGCAGCCACCAATTCTTTCTGGTGGCAACTCTGACAAGCCTGTCTCTCTGTCCCTGCCTCTTGCAGCCTTTCAGCAAGAGTCCATCCCAGGGAAGGTGGGATGGAAATTCACCAGCCACCTATGGAGTCCCAGGCTTCTTGGGCCTCAGCGAGAAAGTTGCCCAGGGGAACGCCCCAGTGACCAAATGCTGTGGCCACTTCCACTAGCAAGGGACACCTCCAGTGCCATGCACACCAGCTTGCCTCCAGAGGTGCTGCCCAAAGACCCCCAGGAGGCGGCGCAATGCAGGGCACCAATCCCCACTGGCAGGGATTTCTGATTATATTATCATTTCTCGCTGCTCTTGGTAATAGGTATTCATGTGGGTGCTGCAAGGAGGGGCTACTGTTCTTCTCTCCTGTCCCCCATCTCCATCAGTACTCTGGAGACAGATAGCTGCAAAAAAATCTGCAGGTGGCCGCATCTGAGAACTGCTAAACTAAGCCATCTAAATCCTTCCCATATCAATGCAAGAGACTGCTCTATCGACGACATTTAGTTTTGGCCAGTTTTGTTAAGTGTTGTTTATTTGGATTCTATAAAATAAACAAAAGTGCGGATTTACATTTACTGGACATGGAACATTTCGGGCTGCTCCTTTCAACTATTAAAAAGCGGAAAGCTGTATTGATAGCTCAAAAGGAAGCTGACAGAGAATTCCCTAGCTCCTGTCTTAAGAGACCTCACTTTGGCAACATCCTTTGGGATGAGTTGGCATCTTTATTTTAAATATCCATTCCTCCCTTCCTCTCCATTCTCCACACCAGGGGGTTTCAAATATGGAATAAATTATTAAGCAATGTGGTGGAGTCACCGCCCAAGTCATTTATTTAAGATTGGCTGTCTAAGATGTGTTCTAGTTCAGCCACAAATTATTAGGTGTGACAAAGGAATGAATCATTCTAGCCTTAAAAAAAAATCTCTGCATTTTTTTTCTAGCTCCTTCTCTAAGTATGTAATAAACTGGCTGACTTTACCTCAATAGGATTTAAATAGCCATTCAGCTTGCACAGAAAAGGCAGTGAGCAGAAGTAAGGTGGCATAAATAAGGTGTCACTCTCTAGTCTAACTTGGACTTTGATACCCAGGCATGCAAGTTACATACCAACTTGACTTTCCTTTAAAGGACTGCAAAATGTGCCCAGCATTTGTGTTAGCATTTGCACAGCTAGGGATCTGAGCCAAATCCTTAAGCTCCCCCAATATGATCACATTTCAGCAAGGTGAAAGGCAAGTCCTGGTGACATGTGCCTTTGTTGAGTTAGGTGGATACAGTGAATTTTGAATGGGGTAATTCAACCATGTACATCTCCAAATGTATTAACTATGGATATGGCTCTGACTTCAGGTGAGGCTTCAGAAAGGGGCCTTCACAGTAAACCTAACACACAGCTTGATTTAAAAGAACAAGCAGAAATCATTAATAACCACAGATATGTACTATGACAAGAAGTGTGGTGTCAATGCCTAGATAAGAGACACAAAGACCATGAAATTACTGGTTAAGTACTTGAAAGAGCAAGACCAAAGGTTACCTACCAATGATCCCAACCACCAGCTCATTGCTAGCATCATCGCGGCCCACCAGCAGGGAATAGTCAATGATGAGGTGGCTGGAAAGAAAGTGCGAATCGCTGTGGATGGAAGCCTTCAGCACAGCCTTGCAGTGGGAGCGGATATACAAAGGGTTGTCCCGTACCATCTTCAAGAGATTTTCATCCAGCAGGACAACATCGCAGCTTTCCTTCCCAGTGTCTGTTTTCACATTTCTGTTCCGCAGGGAACCCTTCAGATCAAACACCTGGCGGGGAGGACAATAACATCGTTTCACTGGAAGAAAGTGTTTTGCCAGCTTCAACTCTGTAGAGAGTGCAGTCCACCAAAGACTGCAAATTGTTTTAGCAGGAGAGCATGGAATGTCAAATACCTATTTGTAAATCAATTACCCCCAAACTTTTTATATGGGATTGAGTGATGACTAATCAAATGGACCGTCAGTACAGTGCTTACAGATTTTATTTTATTATGATTTGGGCTGTAAAGGTGACCTGAAATGATATTTTCTTCTAAAACTGCAGAATATAAAGAAAGTGGCTGTTACTACTTTCTGGTGTTTGTATTCTGCCTACCGAAACTACAGGTCAGTAGGAAGGAGAAGACATTCGGGAGAAGGTGGATCTTATGTGAAAGAGACCACAGTGCAGTTGGGAAGGCAAGAGCAAAATTATCTGGTAACCCGGAGAACCTCATCCCATTCACTAGCACCCATCAACTTCCCCACCCAAAGCAAACTCACCCTTAAATCTAATTGAACTGTCTAATGTTTTGGGGGCAAGGGGTCACTAGCAAAGAAATTTCAAACATGTTAAATAGTCCAACTGAAGTCTGAAGGAAGGTTACCAAGACATTTAAAGAACGAAACCCCACCACCACTTTTAGTGTCCCTTGGAAAGGATTAAAAAAGCTTTTTTTTTTTTTTAAAATCGAGAGAGTTACTACAGTGCTTATGCAACATTCTCTCTCATTAAATGGCTGATTTTTAGAGTAATTTAATTATTTAATGACTTATTACTAAATGTGGCTCAACTAATTTTCTTGAAGCACCACTTTGTGGGGAGGATTCATTGCGGAATTGTATCCAGTTGTGTTTGCTGCAAACACAGCACAAGATAGGCCATACAAGCCAGTCGAACAGGCCTAGACGCCTGGTATCTTCAACTTGTGAAAAGTGGTGTTCCACCTGTCCAGCAATAAGTTAAGCTCAAATACACAAGGTCCTTTGTGCTCTCAAAGTAAGCAAGCCATCACAGGTTAAGAAGGTCAAATGTATATTAAAACCATCACAACCAGATACAGTGGGACCCATAATATGCTTAAACCACCACCAAATTTCTTCAAATAGCAGCTTAAGCAGAGGGTTAAGATTTAACAACCTGGAAAGAATAGAGGGCCTTTTTTGGTCTAGAACAGTGGCTTCAACCTGGGCGATACCGTCCACTAGTGGGCATTTTGTGATTTTTGGTGGGCGCTACAAACAATTTAACAACAGTGGCAATTTATAAAAAGTAATAATGTATGTAGGTGGATGGTAAACTTACTGCAAATGTAAAAATACTGAAAAACTGGATGCTGATCCAAAAAAGGTTGAAGACCACTGATCTAGAAGGTTAAAGTCAAATCTTATGTAGTGTGTGTGATTTTGGCTAATTTCCTTCTAACATGCAAAAAAAATTCAGAGTCTTCAGAGCGAACCTTACAGTTCAGGGCAAGCCACTGCTGATAGCCAGAGCTGCAAAGACAAATACAGGATGTCTAATGGAAAAAGGTTGCAATCTGAACTATGGCTATAGAAGCCAGCTGGACATCTGACACAATAAAAGTCAACATCGTCAGGGTTAAGGTACCAGTGGTGTCCATGGCAGCTCTGCTGCAGCTCTCTCTGCAGGGAGAAGCTTTCCAGAAGAGAAAGCTGCATCGCACAGTTATTTCTCACCTGAGCCATTTTTCTGCCATAGAAAAGGTTTTCCATGACAAGCAGATCCAGCTTCTTCTCAGTGTTGTTCTGAGAGTTCTTGTAACCAATCCGATACACTCCGAGAATTTTGGCCAGCGCAGTTGGTTTCTAATCAAGAGAACATAGTGTTAACAATTGTGGTCGTAAGCATTACTTTTCTGTGCACCAGAGGTCTCATTTTTCACCTCAATACATTCGATTTGAAAGTCTTGGTGACACTTCTGCATTTTAAATTTTAAAAAAAACACATCCTTCCCTGCCAATATACACCCAATTCCCCATGATATCTTTCATATTTGTTATAATCCCACTCATTTTAATCTTTACTGGCTTGAAAATAGTTAACTATTTAAATACAAGGTCCAAAAACCAGGCTATCAAGGTTCTTACCTTCTGCTGAACAGCATTAGTGATGTAAATGAAGTAGTACGGGGCAAAGTCAAGGAAAGACTGGACCTCCAGACGAGGCATCTGCTTCAAAATGAATCTGTCATCTATTTGAACATTAGAGAAAAGTTATGTAATTACATACATAGGAAAACAACATTTACTGTACATATACATCGAGAAATGCCTCAAATCCTTCAGGAATTTGACTTCAACCACTTATTAATTGAATACTTGTAATTTTCTCTTTGAACCTTAGCAGCAGACAGTTTTATCTATTGGGTTTAGTGCTAGGTGTCAGCTCATTTGAAGGAATTTTTTTAAAAAATCATTTGATTTGCCTAACCAAACAGTGAAAGCCAGAATACTGAAAGAAAACTTTTATTGTGTTAAAAGCTGGCATCCCTTGAAACTGCAAGAAAGCGAGAGTTTTATACTTAGCCCATCTCCTCGGATACCTATTTTCAGCACTGCTGAAGAGTGAGAACTGTTGCCATTTTCTATGTGAAAGCCTGTCCTCCAACTGTGCTTTGGTTTTCAGTTTAGTTCTCCAACCCTAAGTACCGCATTAAAGGTACAGAAAACACCCTTCCCATGAGAAACGATTAAGAGGATTTTACCTATGAAAGAGGAAGAAAGAAAGAATGCAGTTTTACCTTCTGTCACATAGAACGCAGCTCCTGACTTGCCTCCACGGGCTTGCCAAGGCAGCGAGTGAGACAGGGAGCGAATGAAGTCCTCCTCACTGCTCCCGAGTATCACGTCGCGCATCTTATGAAACTCCCTGGCATAATAAATCCGGCAGTAGAACTTGGCGTTAGCATCTGAAAACTCTGCAGAGAGACGTGGAAAGAGAACCTTTGTTAAATTAGAAATTGCAAGGTTTCTTTTCCCAAGAGATGACCAGTCTGTAATATTTTTCAGGAGCACTTAAGCCAGGGGTGTCAAACTCATTTTCTATGGCAGGCCAGATTTAACCTAAACGTACTTCAAGTGGGCCGAACATAGCATAAATCGAAATATTAGTGCACTCCCGTGGCATTGCAGAGTGTTGTGTATGCAACTTTGCTCTATGAGATCCCACTCTCTCTCTGTTAGGGAGAGAGTGTGGTCCCATGGACCAGATGGAAGAAGTTCGCAGGCCTCATCCGGCCTGCACGCTGCATGTTTGACACCCCTGAAGGTCTTAAGATCACTTGCTCTTACTACAAAAGTTATTTTTAAGTTACAGTTACTCTCTTATCCACTGCTGTGCCTTAGGTACTTAGAAAGTTGGCCAGGTGTTATTAAAAAATAGAAGGGTGGGTTTTGTTTTTAATTAATACCTGCAAAAAAATTAGCCCATATTTGCCAAAGGATGGTGCTACAAAATAAGATGAGATGGCAATCACAGAAACAGACCTATAAAATTTAAATTAACAGCTCTGCTACTGCCTGTACAACACTTTTACTTGTTAGTAACTGCACAGCAACCTGATCTTTCCCTATCCATAATGCGCCATTAACTCATCCAGTCCACATTTTATTAGTGAGGTCCTTCTGTGTTTTCTGAAAAGGGGAGTATACCACTATGAGATTACCAATTAAGAACCTCAAATTATTTCCTACTTACGAAGTTCCACATGGGGATTTGCTAGCTGTTTCTTTTGTGCATCTCCTCCATCTGCCTCATCTGAAAAGAGTTAGGGTGACATTAAATCAGACATGTACATTTAGTACCACAAGCCTGGGTTTATCAAAGAGACATGCTTATGTGAATAATGTGAATAGAATTCACATTAGAGAATGATCCTTGGGTTTTGCCAAAATTATTATTTTCATTAGCAGCAGTAATTCTAAAACGTCCCAACCAAAATAATTAGATACTGCATGAACAGTTGAAGGGTCACAATCAGTCATTTCTTTCACTAACTGAATTAGCCTCATTTCCACTTTTTAGGGTCAAAAGTAACTATTAAAGTAATGATTCAAACTCTGTGTATTATAAAAACTGATGGTCAGTGGAAGACTACTCAGACACTAAAGAAAATGCATTGTTCAGTAAACGATGACTGATAACTCCTACAGATGGACACACTGTAACTAGCTTCTTAGAAATAGCCTGTGATAATTTTGGCATAGGGAATAACTGTCTTACTCTACTTTCTACAACCAAGCTTCCCAACACAAAAAGCTTGTGAGAAAGTTTCGACTGCTGCCACCACTAGAAAAGCATGATGATAACACTATGCTTTTTGGCCTATGTGAATACAGTGGTTTTTCCCTGTTTTTTTTATTATTCCATAAATTGAAGTGATACAGCAGGCCATGAAGAGAAGCCAAGAGATGGACTGAAAACCACTGACTCTTGCTGCCCAACTCAAAGCTATTTGGAAAACCCTGAAATAAAAAAGTACTGTACTTGATACTACAGTCCTGGAGCCTTAAAAGGATCACTTGTCTAGTAAAAAGGGATGATGGGATTTTCAAGAGGAGCCCACTGAACTGCAGAGAGATTTGGATACCTAACACATTCCTTTGAAAAGTCAAGCTGGAGTGGGTTTGGGGATTTTTTTTTTTGGCTTTTTGTTTATTTAAAAGGAATAGATCTTGGGAGATCTGACAGTCCTAGAGGAAAGATACAAGAGATGAGAGAGTGTACCTTGAGTCTCTGCGCCTTGGCTCTCTGGACCCTCCTTGCCCATTTGTCCAACCTGGTAGTAGGCACTATCTGCGCCTCGTAAGGTTTCTTTCTTCTGGGAAGACAGATCAGGGCTCTTCCCTCCTGTACCACGGAAGAAGGAGAGAACTCCAGAAGCCTTTTTTGCTAAAGTGAGCAAGCAGAGGAAAGAATGAACACTGCTGTTTCTACAGTCACCAGAAGCATACATCATAGAAACTGTCTCAAGCTATTTGTCCAGCAGGAAGGAAAAACCCCATTCAACAGTAACCTATTTCCTGTCCTCCAACTGACAAAGTAACAGGTTAGGTGACCCACTGTTCCAGAATGCTACACCTTACCACTTCAGAAGTCATTGAGAAACTGCACAGCTCACACTGAATTGACTACTTAATTGTTACACTGCAGTGGTAAAGTGCCAACACTTTAGAAAATGGAAACCCCGCAGAA
Organism: Pelusios castaneus; assembly: GCA_007922175.1. NCBI lineage: Eukaryota > Metazoa > Chordata > Testudines > Pelomedusidae > Pelusios > Pelusios castaneus. Next base: position 6,956,789 of record ML685817.1, on the reverse strand, counting down.
GCTCAAGAAAACTTAAACATAAACATACAGGCTATGTTCCTATGCTCACAATTTTTGATACACAGCTTAAATCACCCACACCACCAGAGAACCTTTGTGATTATTAGAATCATTGGCATCTTGGAAGCCATTCTACTGAGAATTTCTCCTCTCCCTCCAATGTCAAAATATTGTTGTTGGCATCCTTAATAAAACAACCAAACCCATAAGACAGTACTAGAATCAGAGACAGAAACACAAATGAAGTCCCGATTCTGTATGGGGCATAAACCTAGAGAACACTTTTTTCTGCTACATAAAAAAGGAACTGAGGTCATCTCTGTTATGAGAAGAGTGCCAGGAGAAGTATACCAATGTGAGACACTGTTACCTGCTCTCTGTTGTTGAACAAACTGATTTTCAAGCCACTGCCAACAATTCAAAAACTGAGTCATCATGCAGAAATTGGAAACCAAATCCAATTTGCTCTAAATTGCATTTTCCATCAAAAACCTACACTTAAATTTACTTAACTTCTCAGTAATTTAATCTAAACTGGCCTGTGATGTGGATACTGTTTCTTTAAAGCAACCTTACGCTGTTCTGCTTCGGCTGGTCGGTTTGCCTGTCCCACATTAGTCTCAGGCAATCGGACTGGGCTGCTGATCTTTGGTTTGTTGTCCGACATACTGAAAGGGAAAGAAATTCAGAATTATTTATTATAACCAGACTAAATTTTCCACATGATCCCATCAAATTAATTGTTAAATCAGGCACTAGATTATCCTCAACTTGAAATGACAGAGAGAGTAAGCTACATCTTCTTCCCATACAGATTTAAAGAGTCATGTCGTGGGGAGGGACTTCCCGGCTTCCTTCCAAAATGACTCCTCTCCCTCAACTAGCCAGGAAAGAAAGCACCCACCCGTATCTCAGTTGGGAAGGCCCAGCTGCCTTAGGGCAAAAACTTTCTCTAATCACCAAGCTGAGTGAACAGGGCCATAGGCCCCTTCAATAACAGATGTGTCAAAATGCACAGCTCAGGAACAACCAAATCACTGCCCCCTTGTGTAGATGTAGTTAAGTGGAGAGGCTGGTTATCAGTGTACAGTACAGGGCCCAAAGTCAGATGGCACTTCAGTTACTGTAAGGTGATGAGCATGAGACAGCTGATTATACTGAACTGGGGACAACATGTAGAGCCTAAGGGCTGTCAGAAAATTGAAGTACTTGGCAGTTATAGCATCACAGAAGATTAGACTTGGAAGACACCTCAGGAGGTCCTCTAAATCCAACCCCCTGCTCAAAGCAGGGCCAATCCCAACTAACTAAACTATTCCAGCCAGGGCTTTGTCAAGCCGGACCTTAAAAACCTCTCAGAGTGGAGATTCTATCATCTCCCTAGGTAAGCCATTCCAGTGCTTCCTCACCCTCCTAGTGAAAAAGATTTTCCTAATATCCAACCTCGACCTCCCCAACTGCAACTTGAGACCATTGCTCCTAGTTCTGACATCTAATCTGCCACCACTGAGAATAGCCTACCTCCATCCTCCCTGGAACCCACTCCTATTAAATCCCCCCATCCTTCTCTTCTGCAAACTAAACAAGTCTCGTTTCCTCAACCTCTCCTCTTAAGTCGTGCTCCAGACCCCTAATCATTTCAAATTTGTCCACATTCTTTTTGTAATGGGGATGCCCCCAAAACTGGACACTACTTCAAACAAGGCCTCACTAGTGTCAAATAGAGGTGACTAATCACTTCCCTCAATCTGCTGGAAATGCTTCTACTAATGCACCCCACTAGGACATTAGCCTTCTTGGCAGTAAGGGCACACCATTGACTCTGATCTAGCTTTTGTCTATTGTAACCCCCAGGTCCTTTGCTGCTGCCTACCTAGTCAATCCCGAGCCCATAGAAGTGCATGGGATGTTTCCGTCATAAGTGCAGGTCTCTGAACTTAGTTCTATAAAAGCACATTGCAGGGCCCCCAGCTATGGTTTGCCCCCTTCCCAACCATAACCACACTCTGCTTTCCCTAGAACATTGCCATGCCTGTTATGAGCCATTTTGTCACCTGCTTGGTTGAAGCCCTTCTTCAGTACTACTCTTCAGAGATGCTTTGGATAACTCATCTAAGGCATTTCTGTATTCCTTGCAGCTGAAAGGGAAAGATTAACAGCTTATGTTACAGTTCGTACAATACCAATCTATTTGCTTTAATTCAGAGGTAGCAGCAGGTAGGAGAGCAACCCACTGAATACATGACAACCCACCCGGTAGCTAAAACAAATACCAGACTCTGTTCCGTAACAGCTCGCTCCAAACTATTTTATCTAAATAAAGTATTTTTCAGAAAGTGGCAGATGGTCTTATTTCCCCATGTACAAGGGCTGTCACTTCAGTTCCACAAGGAGCTCTCACATGGGCCGGAAGAGAGTCAGTCTTACATTGAGAGAAGTAATAGAGGTAGCGAATGCACGCTCCTTGCACAGAAAGGCCACTTAAGATTTTAGATATTTGGGATAAAACAAATAAAGGATGAATCAGTTTAACTACCTCAGTGCAAAAGCTATGATGGAGCTCGGCTCCTTTTCACAGACTGCGATGGGCACACGCTCATGTTCATACATTAGGTAGTGCTTATCGGGGTCACTGTATAAAAACAGAATAGATTATTCATTTATGGTAGCAACTCCTGACAAAAGAAAAAAAAAAGCAACAGGCTGGGTTTTTGGTGAAATTCAGATTCCACCAAATACACCCCAGACTAGTGATTCTGTGAACTGGAAGCACCATATGAACTTGCAAAGATAGTCACCTCTCCCAACACAAGTATTTGTAGATGGCACATTAGCCACGTGCTAGAGCAGGGTCTCAAACTCAAATCACCATGAGAGCCACATGAGGACTAGGATATTGGCCCAAGGGCCAGGTCACTGAAACCTTTACATACAACAGGGCCACTAGTTGATTTAATTACAATTAAAGTAAAATTAATTGAATTCAAAGTGATTGTAAATTAATTAATTGGGGTTAATTGAATTTGAATGAATTTTTAATTTTCAGAAAGGTTTTTAATTAAAATTAATTTTTTAAGAAAGAAAGAAAGAAAGAAAGAAAGAAAGAAAGAAAGAAAGAAAGA
>ML685817.1:6935923-6953657 GCA_007922175.1 Pelusios castaneus | reverse complement strand
AGAAAGAAAGAAAGAAAGAAAGAAAGAAAGAAAGAAAGAAAGAAAGAGGGCTGCTTGCAACCCCAAGCCCAAAGGGGAGGGAGCAGCCATAGCTCGGCTCCCAGCTGCATGCCGGGAGTGGGCAGAGCCCCCCACGGGGACCCCATGGAGGCTCCCCCAGCAGGAAGCCCCCAAGGGAGCCCACCCCACACCCTGAGAACCCCCTCCTGCTGTGCACATGAACCCTGACCTGGCCCCAGGCGCTGAGTCCGCCTGCTCCGGTCGCTGGGCCGTGCTCCCCCGCAGCTGCAGGCCAGGGCTCTGCCCGGGAAACGGTGTGGCTCCCAGCCACCCATGTGGTGGTAAGGCTCCTCCCCAGCTGCCCAGCAGGCCCCGGTGGGGGTGGCGAGGGCAGGGGGCATGGCATGGCCCAGAAACACTGCCGACGGCGGCAGGACCCCGGGCGGGAGGCAGTTGGCTGCAGCCTGGATGCCAGCTCCCAGCAGGCGGGGCGCGGGCTATTTGAAAAGCTGGCCAGGGGTTGGGCACTCCTGAATTTCGGCTCGTCACAGGCCGCAGGAGGTATGCGGCCTGCGGGCCACGCGTTTGAGACCCCTATGCTAGAGTTAATTTCAATTCCATTGTGTACTTCAGATGGTGGTGGTGAGCAGAAATAGGAACACGTTAGAGATAACAGGGGTCACTTCAGGCAAGTTATACACTATTGGGCAGTATGAACACACTATTAACCCACTGAAGTTTGCGTGCAGGGAAAATCAAGTTATGACTATTAGTGTCTCTGTTGCACAGTTTTCAGTTCTTGTAGCTAAGCCAGGGCAACAATGTGGCATCTAACATACAATACAATTTTCATACCCCTTGGTAGCACCATATAATTACTTACAATGGGAATGGGATGGGATTATAGCTGTTTCCAGGCAACAAATTTGCCAAAATAGTTTTCATAGTAGATTTCTCCTTCACTTGGCTGTCTGTAGATCCCAGCAAGTGTCCATCAAACACATCTGGAATAAAGGTACGACTATTAATTGTGTCAAGAAGCCTACACCAGAACAATTAAAATTCATTTAAATTTCCACCTGGGGGAATAATCTTCAAGAAATTAAAAAATCCTCCTTCTCTAGCACATTTCATTGGAGGATCCCTTAGAAAGTCACATGCAAGTATAAATTTCATTGATTTTAAAAATTGACAGTTAGGTTAAAGGCCAGATTCTTAAAGATATAAGAACATAAGTACATCCATTAAATACCTAAATTTAAATATCTGGCCTTAAATGATTTGCCTCAAGTTACAGGGAGTCTGTGGCAGAGCCATGAACAGAATCCAAGTTGCCTAATTTCCATTCCAAAGGTCCTATCATCTGACTACACTGCTGACTATGTGCTGTCTAGTTATAGGAAAGCTGTGAAAAGGTCATGGTAATTCTGCCCTTTTCTGTAGCCAACCTATTAAAATCTCCCTGGGTCAAGATTTTCTCAGGGAAGTTTGGTGAATGTCAGCCCACAAAGCAGCAATATTGGTTCAGTCACATCTGGATGACCTCATAAACAGTAAACAGTAATCTGACATGTTAGCCACTAAGTGGTGCACCACACAACTGAAGGGAGAGGGAGATAAGTGGGGGGTTTTTAATTGTACCTTCTGAGCTGCTGGTGGTGTCTGGTTCAGAGTGTGTACTGGCAAAGGAGGTCCCCCCTGTCAGCTGCTCTGACACAATTTCAGGTGGGGTAGGAAGCTGGAGATGGGTGGAGCTTGTGGAGCTCTGACTTGACAAGGTTGTCAAGGAACGGTCCTCTGTTGAAAGCACAAAAAACAATAAAGACACAGGAAAGCAGATGATATCATACAAAAAAAAAAAATTAACGTCAATAATCATTTTTCCTCACGTATTTAATAAAAAAAGATCCTTCACTTGGAAAGTGGGAGAGCAGTGCATAGTGACTGCACAAATGCTAGATGAGGTAACCAGTTTTGAAAGCAACTTGGGGCTTGTCTACACTTACACATCATTGTAGCACATCAGTGTAAACGCTACCTACGCTGACACAGGAGGGATTCTCCCATTGGTGCAGCTAACCCAGCTCACCAAGAGACAGTAGCGAGGTCAACAAAAGAATGTTTTCCAGCACTCCAAGAATTCTTCTGTTGACTTAGTGCTGTCGACTCGAGGACTTAAGTCATCTTAACTACGCCATTCAGAGCTATCGATTTTTCACACCCTTGAGTGACATAGCTATGCCAATCTACTTTTCTAGAGTAGTCCGGGCCTCAAATACTCCAGTCATTTAGTTTCTTAATGAGATTTACTGAAAGTCAATAGGGCACCTACGCATTCAAGTCACTTTCAAAAAGCGGACTTCACTGCTTTTGAAAGATTTATTCTGATTGGTTTTAGTCACTGCATTCAGAAACTTTGAAGTGATTATCAGGTTAAGTTTCTATAATGCTGTTAATAATAAATCCTCATATTACAACTGAGAATATAAGAAACCTAGTTTCCTTTTCACCATTTACACAGGAGATGCATTTACTGCATCCCATTCACCTTGGACAATATGCTAATCCATGTCACTTTCTAGTTCTCACCCACAATATTTGGGTTACAGGTACTGCAGAGGAATACCCACCAGGACTTTACTGAATTTTTAAGAAACATTTCAATTCATTAGGTTTTATAACATCAAAATCTAAGCTCTTCACCAAATCTTCTTGACTGGGCTCCTTTAACTTCTGGGCGAATTTTAAAACATTGGTGCCATATATAGCACAAAACAAGTTCATTATTTCAAACTAGTCTAGAGCTCAGTGATATGTTGCGGGACTTTGTAGCCTTTAAAATCTTCAAAATAAAAACTGTTAAAGGTCATTAATTTTCCCAGGGAAAAGTGCACAAGAACCCTATGTGGATGTGAAAAGAACTAAGATTCTATACAAGATATACACTGCCTTTTCATTTGCTCCTCCTTTGTTAGGGATATTTACATGGAAATAACAGCCACAACAATGTAAAGGAATAAAGGAAGAGATATGCATCTGTATCATAAAATGGCCTCAAAATGGAAAGTTTGAAAACAGCCCAACTTTGATGCCTTCGCAGCTTTAATTATTTCAGATGAGAAGGAGTGCAGGTGAGCAATTCTATCATATCCTACTAGAAAATATTATCTGAACAGACCTTTTTCTCCATTCTGTAGGGCAGGAGAAGCATTGCGGGGAGAGGCATCCATTGCACTGATCTGTGAAAAAGGTGAACGGAACATGTATTGCTTAGAAGGCAGCCAGCAATCCCGTTCTTTTTTCAGCTACATCCCCTAAGATGGGGCAACTTAAATGAAACAGCAAAACATATACAAAAAGCAGCAACCCACAGCATTTTCAGCCTCAGCAGCACACGCAACTCATAAGATGTAATTCGGTAACCCTGCTCATAACTGTAAAGTAACAGCTTCACTCTAAAAGACAGTAGGATTTAGGTTACCACCATCATGGCCCACAATCCTTTTCATTATTTGTGCCAAGAGTTGAGACTCTATTAATTACTATCTCCCATATCTCATTTTTCAATGACAATTTCAGATTTACACCAAAGGAAATACATTGTTACCTGTACTATTAAATTTTACAATATAGTTTTTTTTAAAAAATCAAATGCATTTGCAAGGTAAGAAAAAGAGGTTCATAGCTACCTGTGGCAATGTAAAGGACAGATGTCTGCTTACAGAATGTTCACAATTATGAGATTGCAATTTTAAAAAGATATCGGTCAAAGTTACACTTGCAATGGTTTACAGTTCTGGTATTAAACATATTTTAACACTTAAATTTCAGTTCTGTACAGTGCTCCCAATTTCCACCTCTTTAAATTACTCTTTTCCACCTTATTCCTTGATTATGCTGTAACTCCTTTTAGCTTTAGTGCCTTCTTGTATATAGAGACTGGGTTTATTTTATATGCTAGTGAGTCTATCACTAGATAGAGTACATAACCCTTTGGGAATATAATAATTCCTTTTAACACCTTCTCTGGGTCTCATTACATCAAAATTTTACCCAGTACTTCCTACATTCCTTGCAACATTTGCTATACTTTCATTATACTTCATGATTTTTTTTCTCAAGTAAAATGAGAGCTAACCATGAAACTTAATAAGAATGTAAACAGTTTAACTCCTCTGAACTAAATCACCAATTACATTGTGAGGCTAAAGGCAGTGCAAAAAGAGTCTTTTTTCAAATTGAAAATAACATCCTCACTGTCAGTGTTCATTTTTAGATTGAAATATCGATAGCTTACAAAACACTGAACTGTTGTGTTTGACAATCACTGGCCTTTATCTTTAAAATCTACATTTTATTCACTGTAACTGCGCAGAAAGCTAGATAACATGTAACATTTTAGAGCCCTTCAGAAGTTCAGTAGTTTCATGATGCATCATCATCTCAGTGGGAAAGTTATTTGGCTTTCTACAATATTTCCCCTTTTAAAAAAAAAAAATCACGGGAGAAGCTTTTTCAGATCTAATCAGATCAGCAATTTCAAGCAGCAGCAGAATGAGATTACCTTGCTTTCTTCACCTTGCCTCAGTCTTCCAGGGCTAGGCGGTACCGAGGGGCGCTTTCTACCTTTCTCCTGCTGGAAGAGATCCTGTAACCTAAAAAGAGAGGCAGAGTTATCCTGTGCACAGGTAGGCTCCTAGGCCCTATGGTAATACAAATAAGTAGCATATTCAGGGACAACATTTATGTCAGACAATCATGCTGGGGACAATATATAAAGACTATCCATGTTGAGGTGTAGTCAAATGTGTGTCTTCATTGTGTTTCTTGTTACATCGGATACTAACTAAATGTTCCATGTGACTAACTAAGAATACAATTAGCCCTGAACTGTTAAACCTTTTCCTCATGCCTCACAGTAAGAGCTGTTGTGCTGAAGTGAGAAAAGCTTTCAAAGTCACATGTGGGCACTTCAGATAGTCTGAATAATTGCAAGTGGAATAAAGAAATGTACCGACAAGCTGCCTCTCTGTAAAATGTTTCTCTTCAAATTTGCTTAGCTGTGAGATTATTTCAAAGCAATGTGCAGAAGATCAATTGCGTTACATATGTTATCTACTCATTGATCTCTTTATCCCAGCTTTGCCCTGTTTCCTAGACAAACTGTGATTCTTCAATAAGTCAGTGCAATTGCTACAATAGGTCTTGAAATAAATTGTCTATATTCCACGCACTGAAGTCTCGCTATTTAATAGAGGGTCTCTATAAACATCACTCCACTCATTATATTTTTAGCTTCAGACAATCATGTAAATATGACTACTCATTAGCAAGGTACTGAAATACCATGCTGTGCTGTGGTTGCAACATGAATGGTAGGGAGAAAATGCAGCAGGATCTCTCATCTAGGTGCTAGCATCTCTCTTACCTGTTATTCCAGGCCTGCAGCATCTCACAGAGCCCCTGTTTTTTGGCAATCAGAGATTCAAAAACTGATTGCAGCTGCTGAGGAGTGTCCAATGAAGGTGAAAGCATCCTGGCTTGGATCTTCTCGATCCAGTTCCGGAACTCTACCTCTTCCATCTGTCAGAGGAAAATTAAGATTTTTCAGTACTCTGCTACCCTCAGTGTTGCACAGGATTTGAGATGTTGCTCTGTGTACCATTTCCCTCCTGTATTTCACTGGTGCAGAAGCAGCACATTACCTCTTTTTGTGCAAAAAGGTCTTCCATCTTCTCTTCCCTCGTTCTGCTGAAAGTATCAGTTTTCAAAGAGGTGAGACGATCATCTACAGCAAGGTACACCTGTGATACTCTGTGGTAAGAGGATAAAACAGTGCAGTCACCATTTTGTCTCAGAGCTAAAGTGTGATTCAATGTGTTCTTTAACAGAACACAAACTCAAATTTGATGCTAGAGCTTTGCAACTTATCTTTGCCCTGTAACAGCCTGTCCCCTTAAACTTTAATGGCACAATCTGAAGGAATAAGTCCACTCTCATGAACAAGATGCGAGACTGGACTCTTGAAAGGAGCATTCTGTAGACTCTTCTAAAAAGACCATGACCGAGGCTTCCTGTTCTGACCAGTTTATTAAATGATGGCACTCCCTTTTGACGTGCACATAGTTATTTGTTCACAACAGAATATTCCATTGTGAAGACAGCAGGGCTAAGGAAACAAACAGCTAGAATACATTTAGCACCTATGTCTGCTAAGAATGAGAATACAAACTGAGAATTATTGTACCGTTCTGGTTTACGGCTAACTTATGCTTGTGAACTACAGTGTAGAAAACCAGAGCTAAGTAGGAAAGAGCATCTCTTCTGTTTCTTGAATATTTCAGTACTGAACAGACTAACCTGCTAGAATGACAGGTAGTGAGTAGCTGCTTTAAAAAAAAAAAAAAAAAAAAAAAAAGATCAGCAGTATAGGAACCCTGCAGTAGGAATGGCAGTGTCACAGAAGGTCTGTGATAAATTGCCAATCCCCCCATCCATCTTTTCCACCTCTTCAAACAACTTAAGATCTGAAGAATGATTTGTTACCTCAGACTGCAGAGTAAACCAAACTATATTCAATCTTCTGTTGCCCAGCTGCAACCAGCTAAAAATAAACAAATGTTGGATGGCAAAGAAAAGTGTCAGAAACCAGACCAATTTAATAAAACTGGTTCTCCTCAGGTGAAACTTTAATATTTTCCTTTTAACATTTTATAAGCTGCAAACATGGGTTGAGAGCTTCAGAAGACCAGACAGTTCAAAACAAGAGCACTGTAGGAAAAAAGTCACTTGTGTCTTTTCAAAATAAGTTTCCATGAACAGCTTCTCAAGCTCCCCCCCCCCCTTTTTTTTTTGTTGAGTATCATAGAGAGGTGGTAGTATTACTTATAAGTTGAGGATTTTTGTTGTAAAAGCAGGTTTCCAGGATCAGCGTTTTGACAACATGATCCTTTACAATGATTATTTAGGAATCTGCAAGCACACATTTGGCCATTACACACAAATCAGGAAATTTAATTTTAAAAAGAGGCATTGAATGAAATCTCTTTAGTCCAGCCACATTAAAGAGGCAGATATTCAAGAGGAGGAAGGACTCCTAAGGGTACATGCACCTACACAGCAGCTGCAAGGTGTGATTCCCAGCTCGGGTAGATATATACATGCTAGTTCTCCCTAGCTCCAGCTACCGCAGTAAAAACATCTGGACATAAATAGCATAGAGAATGCTTTGAGCTAGCTGTTCAAGTACGTACACAGTGTTTGAGTCAGCTTATACTCGAGCCACTAACCAGGCCACCATGGCCACACTGCTATTTTTACTTGTGTTAACTCAAGCAAATCTAGCACACATACAAACTCAATCTGGGAATCACTCCTCCCAGCAGCTATGCAGATTTACCTTTAGCTAATAGGTGGAGCGGGTCAGCGTTAAAGATCGATATAGGAACCTTATTTACTTACTCAAGCATTTCAATTAATTGTTTTGCTACAAACTCTTACATTTTGCTTGAGACCTATTTGGCAAAAGTTTTCTTTAGTTACTGCAGCAAGGATGGCTTCATATCTTCTAGTAATTAGGATTTAAGTCACAAATAAGAAGAGGTAAACAAAGTAGATGAAGAAACACAAAACAAGGCTTACTTTTGAGAGAAATCTTTCAGGTCTTGCAGAATAGTAACCTTTAATGGTGCCTGGCGTTTGATGTAGATTTTGGGAAGTGGGACACATACCTCTAGCAGCCGGATTGGAGAATAGCTAAGAGCAATGAAAAACAACCTGGTATGAAAATGAAAAATTAACCCACTCCACTGCATACAGACTTCACTGCTTCTCTCACAGCCCTTTTGCTGTTGGTGGTTTTCTTTCAACTAGAGCAGTACCAGAAAGACTACTGGAGATACATGGCAGTGCCTGAATACCTCATTCCTTCCCAAACACTATCATGTATGTGCTTCTTTGGCTACTATGTAAAATGAGTGCAGAAACTATGCTATAAACTAGCTGGGCGAACTATAACCCACGACTGATCTTTCTCACCCCCGTATGCAGCCTGCTTATGGACTGCTGGTTCCATCATGTTTGTTCCTCAAAATACTGCCAACTCCCAGCTCTGCACAGAACGGCGTGACTAGATAATGCCAGTTCCTAGACATGCTGTACTTTTAGAATGGACGTACCAACTATAGTAGAGATCATTATCCGCTTTCCCTTTCGACATTCTTAAGATTACTGAGTTAATCTGTAGAACAGGAACATCAGGGTTGCTCATTCCAGCTTGACTTAAGCCCTGCGATCAGTGTGGAGAGTGGAATCCGGAAGGGAAACCTTACCTGAAAGATGCCACCATCTGATTATATGAAAAATACTGATGATAGTCATGATGTATGGAGTGACCGCAAGGCTCCGCATTAGCTCTTCGTGTGTACTGGTGCCCGTAGAATCTCAATTCAAGGTATTTTGCAAATGACATGGACCAGGAATCATTGGAAAGTGGGACAACTGGTGTGACCTGAAATTTGAAGGAAAAAAACCCACCCAAGATTTTAACAGGAACATACAATGACTCAGGCAGAAGCAATAAGTAAATATTAAGTAAAACTAGCCTTGTTCAAGCAGTAATGTAGTATTCAAGTTCTTCATAAAGTGTGGCTAGGAATCTGAACTATGTGTATATATGCTGGCATGTCTTATGGCAGAAAGAGGTCAACACAGCATTAAGATAACCATGGCAGTGCACCATTTGATAACTAATACAGCTGTTCAGTTAGAAATATCTAGAAGCGCTGCTCAGGAGAGGTTTTGGTGATTATTAGTTAATTATATGTTGATTAATAATTAATGATCTGGAGGATGTGATGGATTGTCCCCTCAGCAAGTTTGCAGATAACACTAAGATGGGGTACTGTAGATATGCTAGAGTATAGGGATAGGAGATGATACAGAATGACCTAGACAAACTGGGGGGTAAGACTTTTAAAAAATCTGATGAGATTCAACGAGGACAAGTGCGGAGTCCTGCATGTAGGACAGAAGACTCCCATCCTCGGCTACAGATTGGGGATCAGCGGCAGTTTGGCAAAGGCAACGGACCTGGGATTACAGTAGACAAGAAGCTGAATACGAGTCAACTATATGCCCTTATTGCCAAGAAGGCTAACGGCATATTGGGCTACATTATTAGGAGCACTACCAGTAGATCCCCTCTATTTGGCACTGATTAGACCACATCTGCAGTATTGTGTCTACTTTGGGGCCCCTCACTACAGAATTGTGGACAAATTTGGAGAGAGTCCAGCAGAGGGCAACAAAAATGATTAGAGGGTGGGAGCACGTAACTTATGAGAAGAGGCTGGGAGAACCAGGCCTGTTCAGTCAGCAGAAGAGAAAATGAATGGGGGATTTGATAGCAGTCTAATTATCTGAAACGAGATTCAAGGTCGGATGGACCTAGGCTGTTCTCAGTTGCGGGAGATGACAAACCTAGCAGCAATGTTGTCAAGTTGCAGTGGGGAAGGTCTAAGATGGATACTAGGAAAATCCTTTTCACTGTGGCTGAGGGTGGGGGGAGGGGGGGAAAACTGGAATGGGAGGTGGGGGAATCTCCATCCTTAGAGATTTTTAAGGTGCAGTTTCATAAAGCCCTGGCTGGGATGATTTAGTTGGGGTTGGGACCCTGGTTTGAGCACAGAGTTGGACTAGATGATCTCCTGAGGTCCTTTCCAACCCTAATCTTCTACGATAAGGATACTGCCACAGAAAGGAGAAGTTTCCTACTATAACAACGTGTTTGTTTATATTTGTAAAGTGATTCCCTTGTCTAGTGGCATCACTTGTATCTGTGGTTAGTCAGCAACACTCACTTCACTGCACTTCCTGGCCTTAAAACATTTCTTCAGGTGCCAGAGTGCTGAATTGGGAGGATGTCACTGACTATTCCAATACTAGCCTCTGTATTTATAATACTGCTTGCAATTTTAGGTGTATTACTTTTATAGTCAGTATTTCTACGTGTGTTGAACATATTTACATTTAGAAACAGAGCACGTTAGCAAGCAATTACGTTTGGTTTATGGACTATTTCTGCATACAAGATTTTCATCTACTTTCAGTTATCACACTAATTTGCTCCAATTCCTTTAAAATCTATCAATAGTATTTAAAACAGAGAGCATGAAGACATTACAAGCTATTTTAAGTTGACTATTTTTCCCATACAGTTTCTAGCTGGCTAACTGGCTATTTTATGTACATGAAATGAAGTTAATTTATGGGTCTTTCATAAAAGTCCCTCAAGATATTGGAGATTCTAAATATACTTTTATAATTAAATACAAATTCCCTGGAGCTGAAACAGTGAACATATTGTTAGCTTTCTTAAATAGCTGTAGGACGATTACGGACATTTCAAGAAAAGAACATGACTTGTGTGCGACTTTATTTCTGGTTTTTAAATAAGATAAAATTCATCTACTATTGCAGTTATCTTGTATTTTAGTGCTGAACAAAGAAAAACTGCAGATAGTTTTGAAACGGCAGGTGCTGTTGGATTTGATCAAGACACACATGAAGAATAGGGATGAATAGGAAGAGTCCCTTGGGGAAGAGATAGCTTTAGGTCAATTAATGGACCAATACATCAAAGAAGAGTGAGTTTTGTCTCTCTCTGCTTATCAACACAATGTTGACAAGTTTCATTATAGCCAAGGGACTACTGTCTCCACTGATAAATACGGGAACTCCATTTAAATCAATGGAGTTCTCACCTGCTTGTATCAGAAATTAGTTTAGTCCCAGGTGTCAAGACTATTATCTAAACCTATTTATCCTTTCAAAAAAGATTTGATAGCCTTTTTCAAGTGGGAGCAGGCATTTCCCCACTAGTACAATATACTGGGAGCACTATACCCAGCAGTATTAGTAGAAATAGTCTCCTAACTACATCTGGAAACTCCTATACAAGTCATAAACAGATAGTGCAACTGGAGCTGCAGATTGAGAGGAAAAATAGTTTTTTCTGAAAGGCACCGTCCTCTCTGTGAAGACTATAACATTAGGAATTCAGCTACAACAGCATCGGTTTTTAAGGAATATTCCTCTTAGTCTTTACCTGTTTGCACACTCTACACCAGGAGTAGGTAAGGATTGTGTGCTGGTATCCAGGGACTGGGGAGTCCAGCTCCTTCAGGATGATCTGCACACAGCCTTGCCCATGGACAAAGCGACGAATGTGGTGCACCATAGGTGTTTCACAAAACATGCTGGGGCATTGGTAGGAAGGCCTTAAAGAGAAGAATTGGGGACAATCAATTGTGAGGAAATTTGTGTTACATGTGATGACCTTGAAGGGGACTGTCAGAAGCTCTAACATACCTTTCAGTGTCTTCACACTGCAATAAATCCAACACATACAGAATCAGCAAGCTTCCAACCTGCTTCTGAATTATCTTTACAATTTTAAGAAGTTTATTTCCAGTGAGATCAGTTGCTACAGGCCAAGATTTTCCAAAAACTGGTGCTTTAAATTAAGCTCCCAAATCTATACAATATTTTCAAAAGTGCTGAGCTCCAGTGTGGAGAAAAGAAACCAGTTTAGGTGTTTGAATATACATTTAGGCACCTAAGTCTATGCACCTAATTTCTGAAAACTTTGGCAACAATGGACTTGCACTTATCAGGGATACCTAGCAGAGAACCCTCCAGGTGTTATTTTGCATGAAATATTTTCACACTGCTTTTTATTCAGTGCTAGCATCAGTTTTCCCCTTCCTGCCCCCCTCCCCGACTAGGTAACATACATGATATTCTAGTGTAAAAGTTCTCACCTGAAACAATACCTCTCTAAAAACACTCCTAGAGTGAGGTCATTCTTTCCATAGAACTCCATAGTCACAATCCTGAAGAGGAAGAACAGGAAGAATTTAAGAGGAAGGATCTCGTATTGCTTGGACAGGTGTATATTATACGAATTACTACAACATGGAATGCTTGTGAGTAAATATGTTTATCTCGACAAACACCACTCAAGTGTGCCTTTAAAGATCATGGCCAAGAATGTCTAAACTTGGGTATCTAAAATTAGTAATTACAGTCAATATTTGAACAACAACTAAACAGGCATGGTTTTCAGAAGTGCTCAACACTGTCCCCCAGTTGATACCCCAAATGACTTTAATGGGCACTTCAAGTCCTTAGCAACTTTGGAAAAAGAAAAGCCACTTTAGGTGCCTAAATACCGATTTAGATCACTCATTTTAAGCACTCAAATGTGCAAGTTTTGGCTAGAATCAAATTTGCCATTGAATGTGTTGCTTTATAATGAGCTGCTAATCATCTTTGTGAGTTTATTCTTCAGTTTTGTACAGGAAGGGTTGAATGATCTAAAGCTACAATACCTACACATATCTCTGCACTAACTTACATTATCTCTCTCCAGCTGCACCGCCTGTTTGAGGACAAGCCCTAACTGGTGAACAGCTAAGGATTAGTATTAAAAAGCTGCCAGAACCCTGCAGCCTCAGCTAGCTCTGCAGACATTTAAGCATGAAATGCCATTTGCTACAAAGACATTCCTACCCCATTTGGTGAGTAAATATATATTAATATGTATATTACAATGGATTTTCTCCACCCTATTCTGAAGCCCCACTATTAGAAGGGAAAAATTCTTCTGAATTTACAAGTTCCAACCTTCCTAAAAGAGATTCCACAGATTTCACTCCCCCCATCCCAGTCACCACATTAAAATATACACAATCATAGAACTGTAGGACTAGATGGGACCTTCGGCGGTCATAAAGCCCAGTATCTTCCACTGAGACAGGACTAAGTAAACTCAAACGATTCCCAGCAGGTGTTTGTCTGACCTGTTCTTTACATCCTTCAATGGTGGGGATTCTACAGTGGTTCTTTACATCCTTCAATGGTGGGGATTCTTGGAAGCCTATTCTAGATCTTAATTATCTTTATAGTTAGAAAGCTTTTCCTAGTACTTTGCTGCAGATTAAACCCAGTACTTCTTGTCCCACCTTCAGAGGACTTGGAGAACAATAGATCACTGTCCCCTGTTTAAAACAGTCTTTAAACATCCTTGAAGACTTAGAAGGTTCTTCCTTGGTCTTCTTTTCTCAAGACTACACATGTTCAATTTTATTTTATTTTATTTTATTTAAAACCTTTCCCCATAGATCAGGTTTTCTAAATCTTAACATTTTTGTTGCTCTCCTCTAGACTCTCTCCAGTTTGTCTGCATCTTTCCTGAAGTGTGGCACACTCAATTGGACAGAGTACTCCTCTAGTTTTATTACATCGATGTGTAAATATCAACTTTAGATGGCACCCCCAATGGCCTCTAGGACCTCAGCAGTGCCAAGCCCCACAACGCTCCTATTAATACGCACAAGAATATTACTCTTGTTTGCAATGGCACCGTAATATTGACATATTCAATTTATGATCTATTATAGCCTCCAGATGCTTTTCAGCAGCACCACCACCTAGCCAGTTATTACCCATTTTTTAATTTTGCTTTTGAGATTTCCTGTGTAAGTTTAGTACTTTGTACTTGGCAAACTGGAGAATAGATCTGATAACAACAAGCTGAAATTCAGTTAATTTCATCTTGTTGATATCAGACCAATTCTCCAATTTGTCAAATTAATTTT
The DNA here is from genome assembly GCA_007922175.1 of Pelusios castaneus. Lineage (NCBI taxonomy): Eukaryota > Metazoa > Chordata > Testudines > Pelomedusidae > Pelusios > Pelusios castaneus. The sequence continues at coordinate 6,939,996 of ML685817.1, read as the reverse complement.
AAATTTGAATCTTGTCCTCCAAAGTGCCTGCAACTCCTCCCAGCTTGATGTTGTCACGGGATGCACACACTTGCCCCCCTCCCCCCAGGTAAAAGCTGTGTAACTTTTCTGCTCACCTTTGCAATGTAATTGTATTGTTGATGCCAGATATGCCATGCAAGGGGTTTCTTTTTGAATGCTCACGACATACTCTACATTACTGTTATAGTAGCACATTTCCTGCAGCAAAATGTATGTCTACAGATTTGAAACACGGTACATGGGTTTCACATGGCTTGCAGGGAGGAGGGCAATTAGAGCTGTCTCCCAGCAAGCAGCATGTAATCTGTCAGGGCTGCAAGCATACATCCAGAGAAAATATGAACGACAATGGACTAGCTAAATGTCTGTAGAATCTTGGCTGGAGAGGGGGAGAGATATTGCACCCTTTCTGAATAACGGGAATCACAGGGCCTCAAGGAGGGAGAGAAATAGTCACACTGGAAACTGTTAGAGCCTTTTTTGCCAGAGAAACTCCATCTTGAAACATCTCTACCCACAAGCAAGGAACCCTGCCCAGAGAAGAGCAGAGACTGGTTGCAAAACCATCATCAGCCAGCCATGCGAGTAGGTTTGGAATGGAATACAAGAGTAAACTTTAGATTAGAATGCGTCTTAGTTTTATTTGGTAGTGGTTAACACCTGACTGCTGGATTAATTGATTGTGCATTGATTTGCTATATAAGCACTTAAAATCATGTTTTAATCAATAAATTAATGTTTGTTTTATCTAAAGCAGTGTGGATTCTCAAGAGTGTGGTGGAGCAAGGGCTGGTTGCATTTCAGTTTCTTTGTTAAACCGGCAAACCGTAGTAGATGAGCCTACAGTGATCTGGGAAGGGTCCCACTCCCTGCAGGATGCAAGTTCCCGGTGTGGCATCTGGGGGTTCCCCGAGTGGCGAGTGAGTGTACACACACTGCCTGGGGTCAATTACATGCAGGAAGTCAGTGTGGACTGACTCAGGAGTGGCAGTCCACCTAGCAAAGCTGGGTAAGTCGGGGTCCAGAATGGGCAATCAGGGAGGCACAGCAGCATACCAAACCAGATTCTGGGAGGAGAAGATCACAGGTTTCATCTGCAAGTTTTATAAATAGACTTCCCATACCATAGTCATTAATGAAAATATTGACTACTACCAGATGCAGGACTGACCTGTGTGGGACCCATTAGATACACACTCCCAGTTGACAGTGAACCCGACAGCTACTCTGAATATGGTCTTTCAACCAGTTATGCACCACCTTATAGTAAATTTCATCTCTGCATCCACCTTAAAGTAAAATCCATCTGAGTCATATTTCCACAGTTTGCTTACATGAATGCCATGTAGAACTGTGACAAAGGCCTTACTAAATATCATGATATTTCATGCCTACAGCTTCCTCCCATCCACTAGCCAACCCTGTCAAAGAAGGAATTTAGGATGCTTTGTCATGATTTGTTTTTGATGAATCTATGCTTGCTATTACTTAAACCCTATTGTCTAGGGGCTTACGAGTTTACTGTTTAGTAATTTGTTCCACTACCTTTCCAAATAATAAAGTTAGGCTGATTGGGCTATAATTCCCTCAGTCCTCTTTATACCCCTTTTAAATATAGATATTACATTTGCTCTTCTCTAGTTCTCTGGGACCTCTTGCATCCTCCACGAGTTCTCAAAGATAACTGCAAACACTTTCAAAATAGTTTCAGCTAGTCCCTTTAAGTATTCGAATACATTTAATCAGGCCCCTATACAAAAGCAGTGATTAGTTTAGAGCACTGAATTTCAGGATGGGCTTTCTGTTCTCATTCTTGCATTATCAAGCATTACAAAAGTTAAATGACATTGCTCAAATCCATTTAGTCCTAGACAACTTAATGTTGTGACAGGCAACTTTAAAAAAGGCTAAGCTGCTTTCCCAGTAGTCCTTAGTGAAACTATATAGTGGAATTACCATTGCCCTTGCCATCACATTAAAAAAAAAGGTTAGTACTGAAACTTAATATTTTAAAAGAGTCATAGAGAAGAAGAAATTCGTTTCATACCATGGACTAACGCAGGCACTTGGAGCATTGCTGGACTGGGCAGAGGAGCTACTGAAAAGAACGCAGAGCCTCTGGTGGTTTACTGGACTCAGACAGTCCACCTGATAAGACAACCCATTAACCAGTTACAACCAGATGTTTCCACAAGTACAAAATAGCTTACATTTTCAAAGCTGCATAGATTAGAATTTTATTCAGTGAGAGATTCCACGTTTGTCCCATTTACTTTCCTCAGGAGATTAAATTATCCTAGAGCTCTGTGTAGACTTAAGTAAGAGGGGCTTTTTTTGGATAACAGCACAAACAACTAGGTACAAAAGTTTAAGGGAGAGAAAGCCCAAAAGTGCTTTAAACAGTTTGGGTGACAATTTGAGGGGTCTTTAATCCACAAAAACTGTGCGTCTTAATCCTTTTGTAATTAAACAGAAGGAAGCTCCATTTCTGAAATAGACGAGAGACTGTTCTCTCAGAATCTAGATTCTTACCTTATGAGACCATACAGATTCACCCCGTATCAGTCCTCTCTCATCTTCTTCATTTTTGCCTCCAACTTTTCCTCCAGGGACACCAGATGCATCTTTAGACTGGGCAAAGGGGTCTGCATTTTTCTGTTGTATCCTTCCCCCTCTGGCCCGATAGTCTGCCAGCATTCTGGCCAAGCTTTGGCTATCACCCAGATGCTCTGCAATCCTAGTGCAAACTAGCTCATGGGAGGGCAAAACCTGGATGGTCTTTGCCTGGATACTTCCATTTATCCCTTGCAGTCCAGAGAGATCTCTTAACAGCTGTTTCTTCCTTCTGCTCTCCAGCTCCTTGTACTCTTTGTTGAGGAGAGGAGACAAATAGACCTGCTCTGGGAAGTAGTCCCGGGTAAGACACCTCATGCCCATCTCTGTTAGCAGAAAAGGTTCACGGAATGTGATCACAGGAGAGATGCAGAGAATCACATCTTTCAACTCCTGTTTAAATGCTGAGGAGTAGGCCCTAAGCCGATCCTCAGAGGAAGTCACCTCCTCCATGACATACAATCCAATGTCATCTTGCAGAGGGTCTCTAAAAACTCTCATCTGGTTTTTGGAATCCTGCAGATCATCTGGCTGTGGCTGAGTTTCCAGATGCCCACTATATAGAGTGCCTGGTTGTTGGTCCATACTGTGGAAGGGTAACCGTGATTCTGGTACCGGTGTGGCAATATTGCTGAACACCGGCAGTGAATATTCCATTCGGAGATGCTGTTGGTGTTTTAAAGAGGAGCCATCTCGCAGGACTTCATCCTCATAATCTTGATCCTCTTCTTCAAACAAAGTCCTTTGTTCTAGTGTGCTGGCCTCATCAGAAGAGAGGGACTCAGTCGCCATGGACAGTTTTTCAGAGGAAAGGTCAACATCTCTGACAGCTGTGCTAACCTGCTCACCATTAAAGAAGTCTTGAGGCCCATTTTCTTCTCCTTGGCTTTCAATCAGAGTGTGGAAGGAGCTATTTTTAGTCAGAGTAGGAGGCATGGCAAACTCATCCATAAGGAAAGAAATTTCCAGCTGGGAATGATAAGCCACACAGACCATAAAGATAAGGATCTCCTTCACTCGGGTCAGTTCATATTCTGCAGCTCCACGCAGCTTGATGGTGCAGCCCAGTTGTGGCGGGCAGCCATCAAAAAACATTAAGGTTTTTGTTTGATCTAGAAAAGTTAGGAGGAAAAAAGGTGGGGTCAAGCAGCTCTCACATTCTACACTTAAAACAGCAGAACTGACATATTTTCCAGTGAAAAAAGGGAATGCTAATTACAGCACAAGGGATGGACCCGATGGCAAAACCAGTTATTGCAATACCACTGCCAGAATTTGTGCCCAGCCCAAACCAAGGATATGGCTCAAGTTGTATATTTTTAGATTTCTTTAAGAATAATTAATCTCAGCTGTCCCTCACTTTGCCAGTCGAGTGCTATGTGTACACACACACACACACACACACACACACACACACACACACACACACACACACACAC
>ML685817.1:6885197-6935913 GCA_007922175.1 Pelusios castaneus | reverse complement strand
CACACACACACACACACACACACACACACACACACACACACACACACTAAATAGAGTCAGGACAGAACAAATTAATAGCATATGTCCCAATATATCAAGATTAAGCTAAGTCACAGAAGTGTAAGGCTGGAATAGACCTCAAAGATCATCTTGTCTATCCCTTTAGGCTGAGGCAAGGCTAAATACATTTGTCACAGATGGTCTATGTATTTGTCTAGCCTGTTCTTAAAAAGCTCCGATGATGGGAATTCCACAACCTATTCCATTGTTTAACTCATGATGTTCTACAGACTGTAAAGGCAAATACCTTGACTCAATTTATTTGTAGATAAAAAGAATTTGAGGAGCAATTTGGTGGAATTGGAGGTGATTATAACTAGGAGGCAGCTCACTGATAGGTAACCCATTGGGCTAAGTTTTAAATTAATCTGCCAGGCATTCATTTTTGCTTTTTTCCTTGCTGAACTGGCCTTCTGTTTCTGTAGTATCTGTAGAGATATTATACCTGCAACCTCCAAAACAAATGAGTTTTTGTATTATCCCTTTGTTAGATACTAGTTTCATGTGTGATATACGGAGATCAGTACAATATGGACCATTTCTTCATATTTTTGCAGGACATTAGATATAGAATTCTTTGCACTCTTGCTTGTGAGTATAAAACCTCAAGACTTTTATAGCACAGCGATGTTTATCAGCCCAGTCCACCTTTTTTCTTAGTTCCTTGGCAGTCAAGACATTCTGCTTTAAGCAGAAGTATTAGTAAATTAAGAATCCTCTCTCCAACTCTGTTTCAGGAAAATAAGCTAGGTTTTACTCACCATTAGGTAACTGGAAAACTTGCATGTAAAATTTGTGACAGGTTCCCAAATGTGGTTTGGTCAACAATTGATCCATTGACATCACCAAGTCTCCCTGAGTCATTCGACTTATTCGGTCTAATACTTGCTGTAAACATGGATAAAACAATAGAATGAGGCACAAAAGAACAGAGAAAAACTGGAACACTGTCGTACATTAAAAATATATCTTCCAAGCTGTATCTGACATACTTAGATAAGCCTGAGGCATTAGCTTACCAGAGCTTTTTCTTAGAGTGAGTTAAGGAAAAAATGTCAGTGTTAACTTTGAAGTTTCTTGGTTTACGTCACTAGTGTAACATTAGTTTCACTGCTTAAGAATTCAATATGAGAAATTACTTCAAAGAAACAAAACAATTTAACTAAACTCAAGCAATTTAGCCTGTTTATCATGCTCATACCTGACATGCCTTATAAACACCAACATGATACTCCAGAAGTATCATATATTGTTTCTGTGTTTTGGATCAAACACTCACTGGCTTGACATTGATGACCAGAGTGATGCCATGTTCCAGCAACATGTCCTGGGCAATTCGGGACACAGTCTTCTCAACCAACACCAAGGTAGGCCTGACATCCACTATCCGCTGCACATAGTTCTTCAAGAACTCCCTTTCCTGTGTACCAATAGAAAGCATGACAACTATTGCAGATCTAATTTCCTTTCAGCAGTGATGCAATCAGACATTTAGTAACTTTCAAAAAGTTGCATCATTTTAGGCACAAAACCTGCCCTTGAGTCACCATGCATATGTTAGAGATTTTATAATTTTCTTCTTGAAAAATTTGTTTCCATCTCCTGTTGCCGCGTGACTGGCCAATGCAAACCACAGAAACTGGCTACCCAGGAAGTACAATCAAATGTGCAGAGTACATGCACGTTGCCCATTCTCCACCTCAAATGTTAAGAATGGATTTCATGTTCTCTGTGTCCCTTAAAATATAGGCTTAATCTCATTAGTTTAACACTTCAGTAAATGAGGGAAGACTTCCCCTTATCAATAAGCACTGCATGTAATAAGGTGCGTTTATATGTTGTGTTGAGGTGCATTAGATTCAAGCAATAGAACTTTCAGACTTTAATAAATTACTCAAGATTTTTTTTTGCATTAGAATGCTAAATCATAACAGATACTTGTATATAACTTTACTCTGTGGATTTGTTTGCCTGAGGACACTCCAGAAAAAGAGTCAAAGTTAATGAAAGGTGCAAAAAGTAAGGTTGCACAGGGCACTATTATTCGGCTCCCTTGTGCATATGCATTAGGATTCAATCTTTAATAGCATGATCACACAGCATTGTTTCTTCAGGATCCCTCTCTCATTTAGTGTACAAGATGAATGTGCTTTTGGGATGAAGAATACTTTTATTTGTAGAATCGCCTGCCCAATTTGTTGCAGAAATTAGATGGTTGGTTGTAAATGAGGTAGGAAAACTGCAGTTAGAAAAAGGACAGCCACGGGTAAGGCAACTGAATGCTGCTCTGGAGAACTTCATTCTATCCTTGCGGTTATGTGCAACAGAGTTCCTGCTAGTCAGATGCCAGTCAAGTCATTTAGCCCAAATTTCTCATAGATGGTCATTCCTCATTTTCTAGGCATTTGACTTGAACCCCTGGGGTCTGATCTGCAGAAGCACTGAGCAATCAGAATCCATTGAAGTCAATGGGAGCTGTGCTTTGAACATATAAAGTGTTATATAATGCCATGTACCCAGAAAAAAATTCAGGCCATAAATGTCTCAGATTGGGAACTCAAAATTCATGAATACTTTTGACCATAACCTCTGTTCTTCCATTCCCATTTGTCAAATAGGGGATAATAACCCTCAATTCACTGTGTTGTTGTGAAAGTTCATTAATATCTGCGAAGCACCAAGATGCTATAATGATGAATGTCACAGAAAAGTCCATAAAGAAATAATTCTGTCTTCAGAGCAGGATTTGAACAGTGTACAGTAAATAAGGCCTAGGACAACAAACTGAACAATAAGATCATACAATATCGAATAGCTGCTTAAGTTAGCACCATCTACTCTGTGTACTGAATAAAGCAGGGGAACTGCAGAAACAATAAAATGTGATCATGCAATTAAAGATTATAATATTTGCATATAATGAAAGCAATGTAATGTTGCACAGGCTACCTTAATTCTGGCATTTCCTAACTTCTGCAGGCTTAACTTTCCAAACTTAGTGTTCTTTTAATGTGCAGTTTCCTGCGTCTTTTGTTTTTTTTTAAAAAAAAGCAAACCGCAAAACACAAATTCCATCATGCAGCATCATATTGACACCTACATGGATCAGCAACATTGGAACCTTAGGCTCCACCCCACAAACCTGACTCTTGAGCCAATAGAGTAGCTGATAACAGTGGTAGGTTATCCTCCTCCAAATGGATGGACACTGTCAGTGAGTTTCACAAATATTTATTGACAGACAAATGGTGAGACCAGAATCTTAGGTTCCATCCCAGACTTTGGAAGGGAGTGTGCTAGTCAGACCCTTCTGTCCCACTTCTGGTTTTGCCATGCTCATCCCAGCTCCATCTACATCACTCAGGGACTTCACATCCAAATACCAGTCTTCCTGAGCAGCAAGTCTTAGTCTTCCCTCCAGATTCCTCTCCCGCCCGCTGGGCTCCTCAACCACTCTCATTGAATATGTCCCTGGCTCCTTGACCGTGGAGTCCCAGTCTCTCCCTGCCCTATCCCTCACTCCACAGGTCTGGCTCTTGTCCCCACTGCATGGGTCAGACGTCAGACAGCTTCCTCCATACTGCCAGCACATGAGCATGCACATCTGCATGGGGGAGAGGAAGAGAAGCAGAGTTCCACAGAGCACAGACGAGACCGTCTGCCTTCTTTCAATTCAGGTGCCCGCACCTGGCAAGGTCCAGAGCAGCCTTCAGCTGAAGGGAAAGTCCTGATCAGACTCAGGCTGGAGCATGTCTGGGTCAAACGGAATTTTCAGGGAGACAGCTGCTAAAGTGAAAGTCATCTCAGCGCATGTACTAACCACAATGTTTCCAAAGAGTTCCAACCAGCTCCAATTATTAATTTTCCAACAAAATGCTTGCTGGAAAAGGCCAATTTGTCCAAAGCAAAACACTGCATGAATACACATCAGCTTAGATAAAAGTTGAAAGAAAGCATGTATACAACACTGAAACATTCAATTCTGAGCTTTCTGGAACATAACATTTTGATTCTCCATTTCCTTTTTTAATTTAATATTTAAAGTTGACACAAAAAGTTAATGTATTTGGAATTTGGGGTCATGAAATTTTGGAGCAATTTCTGTTCCATTCTTAAATAGAAGAAAACAAACAAAGTGGGATTTTCTCCCACAAAAGCTCATGCAATAAATAAATAGCTAGTTAGTCTTTAAAAGTGCCACAGGACTCATTTGTTTTGCTGAACTCGACTAACACAACTACCCCTTTGGAACATATCACACCATGTTTCAGTGGAGCTTTTAGTATCAATTTAGGAGGCTGGGATAATTCTAATCTTAATCTCATATGTTTGCAGCTACTCAAGAGACAAGCCACATCAGATGTATGACTTTACCTATAGTTAGAGTGAAGTTTCAAAACCACACTTTCCAGCATTAATGAACTCCAAGTACCCATCAATTTATTTATTTATTTATTTTAATTTTTGGCATCTTCGACAATTTCAGGCTTTGGGTTTCAGCAACATGGATAGATTATGTGAGCAGCTGTAACAGTGTATGAATAACTTTGTGGCAAGTTGCATGCACATATATAAAAAGATAGGCACGCTTATAGACCCGACATGGACTTAAAACACATGTTGCAAACCAGACCACAAACAAAAATGAGAAGCAGCATGGTTTTGTAAGGTCTAAGATGGAAGTTAAATAAACTTTTGACTGTGATGTATGCAATTTCTGGACAAACCATCCATTGCAGGACAATTTGTTGCAACCTCTATCTGCCAGATGGAGTGCTTCAGACCCTATTAGTTCCAGTTACCCTCTGGCTTAAATTTGCACTGCCAACTACTATCACCCCCCACTGTTTCCAATATTGTAGCAAGGATTAGAAAGAGGGTTTTTTTGCTTTTGTTTTACTAGTAGCAATTACTGACCCCCACATCCATGAAACAGTTTCATTTCTCTCATAGCAGTTCCCTTTCCCTCTCTTCAGAGTTAAAGGTGAGGGACAAAGCGATATAGCCATCTTTATTTCAAGGACAGCTTTGAATAAGTCACAGCAAACAATATTCAGTTGTAGAAATTACGAGCTCAGCTTTTCTATTAACACAAGGGACGCATCCTACCCCCTACCCCCCCTTTTTTTTTGGAGATGAAAAGCTATTTCACCAAACAATGTTCAATTGTATTGCTAATGTTTTAAATGTCTATGCTCCTCTGTTAAACCTCAACTCTTTCAAGGAAGCAGTCTAACAATTGAACCAACTGACTGCCAATCAATGAAACTCTTCAGAGGGTCAGTGCATAAATACGCTCTTATTAAGACTGCTCCCTTCAGAGAGATGTTTACACTTTGCCTGGACAAAAAGTAGCTCTATCAATTTAGGCATCAAACCGCCATTAGTGGTGAGAATGGCACACTGCAATATTTGTGATTTTCTCCATTATTAGACGGAGCATTGTCAGTTCCCAGTATATTACCACAAGTACAATAGCACATCCATTCCTGAGTCTCAGCCATTTTGAACAGTAAGATCCCTTATTCTTAAGCACACGCTGCACAAACATACTTAAATTCTCTTGTTACTGTAAAAGGTCATGAATTCCTCTCAACCCATGCAACCCACCAGTGTCAACAGAACTTGCACGTTTCTGTTGAGGCCAGTATACAACTTTTTTCTGAAACAACAAAAGTCTTATGGCACCTTAAAGACTAACAAATTTCTTCAAGGATAAGCCTTCGTGGGCTGCAACCCACTTCATCAGATGCATGAAGTGGAAACTATAGTTAGGAAAAATATATTAACTTGCAAGAGTGAGAAACTATACAATGGGAAAGGCAAGTGCTAACCAAGTCAATAGTTAGGGTAGATGAGGCCCATTCACTATAGTTGTCCAAAGGTGAGAATGAGAGAACACAGTCTGATTGTGTTATATGCAAATCTGACACAATCAGTCTGTATCTGAATAGGAAATTGGAATGGTTATCTCATTACAAAAAGTAATTGTCCCTGTTCACACATTCTCACCTTCTAATCAACTGTTAGGGCATATGAGGCCCATTCACAACTGAATTGACATTGTTAGCACTTGCCCTTCCCATTGTATTGGTTCCTATCCTTGCAAGTTAATATATTTTTCCTAACTATAGTTTCCACTTCATGCATCTGACGAAGTGGGTTGCAGCCCGCGAAAGCTTATGCTTGAAGAAATGTGTTAGTCTTTAAGGTGCCACAGGACTTGCGTTGTTTTTGCTTATACAGACTAACACACCTACCGCTCTGGAACTTTTTTCTGAAGTTCCAAGCCCAGAGCAGCTGTAAGTTATCCCTCATCACCACAAATTCTCTTCCTTCCACCCCCCAGAACAGTTCATGGCTGGAACTAGAATTAGCCATATACTGAACATAATTTATGCCATTAGATCATAAAAAGACAATATAGAACATTTAAACTAAAAACAGAAGAGAGATATTCTAACCTGAAGAACAATGGGGTCTATGCAGGTGAATTTTGTTTCTTCTCGGTAAAGGTACTCGATGGAACACTTCAGCAGAAGAATTTTGGGATTTTTAATATAGGTGTTCATCTAGAGAAATACAAGATAATTAAAACAAAGCAAACAGACATTTAATTGAGAACAGACACAACACTCCATCCATGAGAAAGTCTTTTGAAGCTCCCTTATCCAGATACCCAAAGGTGACATACTTGCAAAGATGAAGTTTTACTGCGTGTCTTACGGATGACCTTTGCAAAGATCTATCACTAAACCTTGCAGACTGAGTGATGTCTCCAACTCAGTAAACAAACTTTATACTGTGTCAATCTTATATCAGAGAAAGTATAATATACAGTTTCATCTGTCCTGCAGGACAATTACTGCTCTGTAAAAAGAATGTCAAACAATGAGTTCCTGGTACAAGCCCTTTTCTGCATGACAGATGAAATTTTAATGATCTAGGGCAATAGTTCCCAACCTTTTTGGGTCAAGGGCCACAAATATAATTTTTAGAACCCTGAGGGGCCACCAGTCTATTTAATTAAATGTACATTAAAATTAAATTTTAATTAAATTTTAATTAAAATTAATTACATTTAAACAAAATTTTAAATCAAATAGACTAGTGGCCCTTCAGCAGCCAGCATGCCCCACAGCCACGCTGGCCCACCCTCTAACACGCCCCCCAGCTGCCCTGGCCAAGGTTGGGGGGGAGGCAGGCAGCCACAGCAGTGCTCCCAGCTGCGCGCCGGGACCGGGCGGCTGTGGCCTGCCTCCCAGCCAGCAACCAGGCAGCACGGGCCATTTTAAAAAGCTCCGCAGGCCACTTCTGTCCTGCAGTGCACGGATTGGGAACCCTTGATCTAGGGTTTCCTAAGCCAGCAGAGCATACTAGATCAATTTGATTCTTTCCATCCTGATCACGTGCTTTATTTTACAGGCTCATTTACTGCATGTCATAAAAAAAAGCAACTATAAAAGAATCTTTCCCCAGTAAGTCTTACAGAGCTTATTAAATGTTTCTAAACATGTTATATTCTACATCTTTGAGGGAAGATTAGTACATGCTCCCCATGGGCTGAGATGAAAACCTTTGAATGAAAACACAATACATGTGCACACACAAAAAAAATCCGCAAATAATCAAGTACTCAACAACCTCAAGCAAAGTCCACTTCATAAATCCCTTAGAGCAGTGGTTTTTGAACCACTGGTCGGGACCCAGTACTGAGTTGTGGACCCTCAGGTACTGGGTCTGGCACCCCTTGATGCTGCTGCCAAAAGAGTGGAATGCATTGCTCAAAGATGTAATGGTTGGGTCGTGGATAAGTGATTTTTTTCAACTGGGTCCCAAGGAAAAAAAAGTTTGAAAACAACTGCCTTAGAGGAAAGGTTTTGTAGATCAAAGATGATGTTACAGTACATTTTTTCAGTGTGCACCACCAAGAAGGATAAGTTTTTCTTATTAAATGCAAGGTCCAGTGCCATATTAAGAAGAATATAGGCTATTTCATTTACAACACCTTCATTACCTTTTTGTGCGCAACATTTTTGGTGCAAACAAAGCCATTCACCACCACAGAGTCAAATTTCTTTCCACCTGGTATCTAACAACAAGAAGAAGAATGCTTTCTGATTTATAACAGTCACAATCTCTCTTTGAATTCATTGAGCAGCATAACACAAATTACTTAGTGAAAAAAAAAGTTCTTTGCAGCATACTGTATGTTTTTCTAAAATCTCAATTTGCTCATTTCCATTTTTTGTGCTACTGAAGATACTCGAGCTCCCTCTATTCCGCAGAAGCCATGGAGGTGGCCAGTTATTCTAGAACAGACACCACACTATGCACTTCTTCCCTTTTTTAATAAATAAGCTCCTGATGGATTGGTGATAATATTTATCACCTTAAAAGATTTTAAGTTTCCAGATCTTCTGACCCTTCCTGTCAGTCCCATTTGTAACAGTCTCTTCTTCTCGTGATAGGTAATCCAAATTTCAGTGGGATTGGAGTGGTAGAAGCAAGACTTCTTTAATAGCAGACACTCAATGGAGATGATAAAAAATATTGCTGAGGAAAAAAAGCCTGGAAATGGCAACTATATGTATCTTAGAGCATTTAGAAGTCAGCCAAGTGGCCAGAGTGCTGGTAACCATAGTGAAATGTAGGTACAAAAACAGATACCCAGCAGGCCTTCTGAATTAAATTTAGGTTGTCTAGAGGCAGATTTCAGAGACCACATTATCACAAAAACCCCTTTCTAGGTGATCCACAGCACAGCATTAGGCTCTGAAGAGCTGCTCAACTACTGAAACTCGACCTGAGTAGCAGTAAATATGGTCATGAAAAGATTTCAAGGGACTCTCTGCAAAAGGTTTGTAAGACTCACCCCTAATCTTACATGGCTGTCTAAAGCAGAGGATGGCCTACTGCGAGTAATTTCTAGGAAGAAGGAACATGGTTGTGCCTGGTATGCTTAATCACAGCAGCTTCATATTAGACCCCAGACTCCTGTTAGCCTTTTTGATCCATGACCACAGCCCTATAGTTGTTCTAACAAATGTAGTCATCAGTGCTTCTTACATAACTCCAAGAGGATTAAGCTACGTAATGCAGACCAGTTGTGTTTGGTGTGGGAGGGCTTAACACATGCTGCCAGGTACCAAGCATCTCTAATTAGACGTGCAAGGTTAAAAAAGCCAAAGCAAGGCAGACAAGTGAGTGAGTTGTTACTCTGACTTTATCCCACGCCATCCGCTGCAACCTGGAAGGAAGAGATTGACTCAAGTGCCTTTTAGGCACAGGCGGTCAAAGTCATGTACACTTCCTTCCCCAAAATAGCAACCGTCTTTTCTGAAGCACAGGACACATCTGTTACTCATGCTACTGGATTTGTAGTTTTTAAACGCAGATACTTGTCCCCACAAGAGCCACATCATCTTTATTTCACACAAATTTGTCATTCTCCCACTCCCAGTCATCAAAACATACTTTTTTTATGTGGACAAACTGGCGGATATCCATATCATCATCTCTGTTCTTGACATCGGGTCGGACAGTCTGAACTACCTGGCAGACCACTGGCACAATGATATCCCTCCAGGATAATGACAACGACTCGTTGTCGAGGAGCTGGTGAAGCAGGGCCATCATGTGGTTATGATTAGCTGAGCTGCAGAGGAACCAGAGTGATTAAGGGCCTGGAGTGAGTACACGTGGTTTCATCAGAGGAAGCAGTGTGACCTAGAGGGTACTTTTTTTTTTTTATTTACTCCATAGCATTTAAAATGTAATTTAAGAAAACATCAGTTAGGAACGTTGCAGGTCACTATCTTGTTTATTTTTTTCTGCTCTATGGTAAGAGGCAACAGGTAGCATAAAAGGAAAAAATTGTCGCCTACTGGGACCTAATTTCTTAAATACAAATAAGTGTACTAAGTATCTAGATCAAGTCTCCCTTGAAGAGACCAGGTTCAGCTGTTGCTTGACAGCAATTTATTAATTGTATTGTTCTAGCAGCAAAATGCTCTTAGCAGCAACTCAGTTTCAGAGTATACTGTAAACAGATGGCCAGTAAGCAACATCTCTTGGATGCTGTGCGGAGATCTCTCATACAAATCAATAGAGTTCAGACAAGCAGCTTCATTTCAAGATTATTTATGTGCTTATGTCATGCCATTTAAGGCACACCAAATATTTTCAATGGAGTAGCCCCAGAGCATCATGCCATGCAGCATATATTCACAGTGCCCCATGTACATCCTTTTGCGGGGAGTTTGAAGACTATTCAAGGACATAAAAATGCAAATATGGCTGGTTTAACCATCTGTCATTTTAACAGTAACTGCGCTACTTTTTCCAGTAAGACTTTTACAATGGACACAAAATTATTACCAGACATGAAAATGATCAGCAAGTTTGTAAGGTTTATGACATTGTCAGACACTTGAATGCAAAAAATTATTTCAAAACTGTGGAATCACCATTCACAGACAACCATTTGCCAAACTCTCAAAAGCAGGTATCCCTTCCACACATCTCCAACAGTACAACAGTGACAAGAGCAGATATGTTATGCTGCACGTAAGAAAATGAAATCTCACTAAGCTATTAAAGGACAGGTCAGTAGCTTCACACATTTATGTGGCATTTCACACAATAAAACACTCTCATCTCAGACTACTGATGACTTATCACAACCAAGACGGAACAATACAAAGAACTAAGGGGGCGAGGAGGAGAAATTGGAGAAGAGAAAGGATTTGGTCCCAGAAAAACTTTCTTGGAAGGGGAGAATTTTTAACCAATCACGAATCCCTCTCTTGTTTGACCACTAGGACATCGATGTTACTACAGAAAGGACTTGATATTAGAAGTAATATTCTCAGAACTACTTAAGTGACTTAGGAGCCTAAGGGCTCGTCTACACTGAAAATGCCGCATCAATCCCCATGGATCGGCACAGTAGAATCAATTGAGTAGCCAATCGATCCCGGAAGCGCTCTCCCATCGACTCAGTAACTCCACCCCTCCAAGTGGAGCAACTCTCGACTGCATTGACTTGAAGACACTGCAGTAAGTGAGTGTAACTATGTCAATGGGAAATGTGCATTCTGCATGCAGATTAGATATCTTCTGCCGACTTAGCCCCGCAGCGTAGACTAAGCTTCAGTCCCACTGAATGTGAAAGGACGTAGGGGCTTTTGAAAATTTTATCCCAGATTCACTCATCAATTCCCTTTCATGCTCTACTTACAGAAGCCTCTCCATAGCTTGTTTCTCCCCATTCTCTTCTCTCAGCAGATCCAAATTGTTGTGATGCCAGCCTAAAGGCGTGAAAAATAGTTCTTTGGATTTCTCCTCCACCCTCCGATTGAACAGTGACTCTGAAAAGGACCAAGAAAAACTCACTTACATGAAGTCAAATCCGAATGCTTACGCTTTCACCTTTTAAAAAGCAGAAAGGAAAACTTTTGCCAAGATTAGCCCAGGCCTCTGCTGTGAAAGGCTCTTGAAATGTTAACGTTGTGCTGGAACCAACTGTATTAGTCACTGACAGCGCTTTGGGTGTTCATAGTGTCCTCAGCAACAGAAGAGTAAACATGCTGTTAAATACACTTCAGGCAACACAGCCTCATGCCAGAAACTTTGCTTTTTTTCTTCTCTAGCCCACTCATGCACAATTCAATTTTAAGGCAGAAAATTAACTTTGTATGGTCAACTATATCCTCATGTTGCCTAAAATAGGTAGTAATCTGAATCCCCAGACACATAACCTTATATTTAAGTCCGTTTTAAATTAGAACAGTCCAATCTTGTACAGTTTCACTGACAAAAAGCTATTGTTTTAGAAGCCTTATATCCAAATGTTGCACTAAAGCAACTAATCCAGCAGAGTTGGCAAAAAGGTCACATACACAAGAGTCTCTTTTGCTTTGTCCTTCATGTGGATTCTTATTTTTACCCTTTGAACAGTACAATTCTAAAGTAGTAATTATTCTCAGAAGAGTAGATTAAAAAAATGTCCTTTTATGTCAAAATACTCATTTCTTTGGGTTGTGACTAATAGTTATCCTTTACATTTTTAAATTTCTGAGTCCCCCCACACAATGAAATGCTAAAATCGTAACTGCCCCTTTAATTGTTTTATTTTGTAAAACAAATGTACATCATTCCCCCAGGGCTAGCCACACTGGAAAAAAGTTACACTAATGTAACTCCGTTACAAGTGCAATTCTTTTTAACAGTATAGTTATACCAATATAAGCTCTAATGTGGACACAGCTATATTGATAGTGTGTTTTGGGAAGCAAAATAAACTATAACTGTATAACTGCATTAACATGCAGAAAGGGGGCTGCTTTTACTCTACTGGTATAGTTAACAATATTGTTTAGCACAGGCAAGCCCTGTGTGTTTACTAGTTGCCCAAATCTTAAAAAGCTGCTATGATTTTCCTTATGCAGCTTTCCCCCTGCCCAAAGTAAATTTTGTCTTCATTTTAGTGATTAAATTAGATTACCGCTCCTCCCCACAGGAACTACTGTATGAAAAAGCTTTATTACAAACTCTACTGTTGTCATTATGCTGATTATAATATTCGTATTTCATTTGTGTCACTAGTACAGAGTTTTGCATTAAAATTTAAGTCTTCACAGTCTAGGCAATGTTCATCTTTTGAACAACAACTCAGTATGGTCACAGGGCATGACCATCATGTTTTAAGTAGTCTGCACAGGAACAATAACAGGCACCAGGTGAGTACAGGAATAAGAACGATGTTTGTGAAGAAAATGTTTTAAAAAGCATCTTCCTCTTTAGAAGCTTTTCACCCAACACTGAATATTTATGGATATGTTGCATGTCTTCATAAGCAGAAATACCTAGCCTGCTTCCTTCATAGAGTCCAGGTAAAGGCATCCAATCTAAAAGGTCTCATGTGCCAAGTAGGACTTCCCTTTCAACAGAAGTGATGAGAGATTCAACACGATTTAAAAGATGTGTTACAGTGACCTCAGAGATCAGATTAGTTTTGAGATACTGGTGGAACAGAGGTGTTTAGCGCACACACAAATATGCAGGGAAACAAACATTTAGGAGAGTTAAACACCTGTTGGAGCCCAGAAAAAAACAGAACTAACATCTCTATGGGAAAACATTTTGTGGATGGGGAAATACTAACAAAATGTACACACAGTCAGTTAATAGATAATGAAGGAAATTTCTGTTCGAGGGCATTTAAAAACAAGGAACCTGACAAGCCAGTTTTCAGTCTGAAAGTGAACTAAATAAATGGAGAAAGTTGCACAAGAATTTCTCTCTAAGTGCCTTTAGAATTACTTAAGAAATCCAATGTTTAAGCCAACTCTAACAGCAATAAAAGCTTTCATAACCATATTACCCACTCAATAAGAAAAAAAACATTTCCAATTCATCTTACCTTTGATGAAAGCATCACTTATTGAGATCATCTGTTGCCCTCCGTTGTCAGGAATCAAGTACTCTGAAAAGAAGAGAGCAAAAGGAGATGGAAGGAGAAATAGAAAAATGACAGGCTATGTTAGCATGCCAATATAATTATACTATGTACGCACCCACACCATAACCATAAGATAAAACATTACTCATTTAAAGCAACTAGTCATTGCTGTAGCAACAAGTTGATGAGCCATCAAGACAAGAATATCCTCTCATACTTGTTCTGTCAAGACTCCAAAATGATGGCACATTACTGCTTAATGTGGTTCGGCAAACAAGCTAACATGAGGAGTACACAAAAAAAAAGTGTTGGAAAAAAATAATTGCCTTGCCAAGTTGCATGTGGCTATTTCCCCTCCTAGATCTACATCTGAAACGTATTTGGTCTTTACCTGATAGACACTGCGGGAGTAGATTGGGTTTAATTTCTTAAGACATTAAAACTGACAGCATTCTATCACCCTTGTGTATCCTTAACTTTGTTCTCAGATTCAGTTTACAGACTCTTTGGGAACTGCTAGTTCTCTCATGGGAGAGGAAGATGGTCGTCTGGGACTCTTCACAAATCAAGGAAATAGACATGCAACATGCTCTCCTTAAGAGCTAGAGGGGGAAAGTGATGCCATGCTTACAATGGATTATGGTCAAAATGAAGAGAGAAAAGGGGAGCAAACAAGAATGTTATGCATTCACTATGCATAAAGGAACTCATCAGTTGATATATGGTAGATAGGCATGAAGTTTCATACATGTATATAATATGCATGCAGTACAAAAGACAGACATATTTTGTGCTTATCGATTTGTTTGCCAGAGAGTTTCCAGGAAACACCTATCAATCAGTTCTAATCATCACATGTCAAGTTATTAACTATACCTAACTCTCACAAAACCAAACCATAAAAGCTGGTTTTAGAAGGAAAAAAGTAGTATCCAACAACCAAGTCCCACAAAAATGCCCTCAACACGACGGCCCCATATACCCCCCTCCCAAAAAATCCAAATACTTTAAGCCAATAAATCCTTTACTCTGGGATGAATCCATGATGAGTGCACACTTCCAAGGCAGGTTTGTCAATTCATAGAAATACAAAAGGAAAAGAGACAACTGCTGAAGTCACCAAAGAACGTCAGAACTATGCCCTCACATATCACAAAAGAAGTCAAATATTCAAGAGGGATACTGTCAATATAAGTCACATTTCTACCTGGTAGTTTTATACCTGCTAGTGTTACAAATACTTCCAACCCAACCCCAAGCTTATTATTCAAGGTTACAGACAGAGAAACAGTCTCTTCGTTTTATTTCATGCATATAAAACAGCTCTGCATCCGGAGTCCTTTCTGTTCTGCTACGGGTTAGTTACATGTCGTGGGATTTCAAGCGCACACTTTTGTTCAAGTCTGGCAAGACGACTCTTTACAGCAGCAGCAAAGTTGCAATGAAAGTTGGCAGCACAAAGAGGAAGGAGAAGGAAAGGAGTGAGCACATGCAACCATGGTTCCTTTAAAAAAAAAACCCACATCATCTGCAGGGAACCCCAGTTCCAGTGTGGGCACGATGTCCTGTATAATGCTCTCACTGACGCGTCAGTCTGTTAATTAATGGATTTACAAAAAGTTCAAGATGACAGCATCCACTTCATCTTAGTTATTGATGCTGTAATATTTTGGCTGAGTCGAGGCATAAAGGAGAGTGTCTTTTACAAGCTGTGCACAACTAGCTATACTAGAGGCTAGTTATATTTTTGAAATCTGTCCCACTTAAGGAACAAGTACACAACTACCCTACACCAGAAACATACCAGAGACTCATCTGTGACTTGGACATAAATCTTCCCCAAACACCACTTACTCTGGGTGAGAGAAGTTATGTAACCTGTTTTCACGGAGCAGCTTACTCCCCCTATATTCTCTGGCCTTTGCACAGCAAGTAGAGGGCAGAGCCAATCAGCCAATCCATTCCCCCAAAGTCTCAATTGTGAGCAGTCTTACTCAGTGTGCATTGAAGGGCTTTGACAATCTAGCTCCAAGTGAGGGTTACTTATCAGGAATATTTGAAATACATATGTTGTAAATCGAAACAAATCAAGGTTTTACTGGTATGAATTTGGGATGACAACATTATTCAAAAGTTTGTTACTACAAGTCAACCCAACATGTAGTAATAAATGTTTATTCACATGCTACCCACCAAAATCAATTTTTTAAATAAATCCATGTGTGTCACTTTCTGAAGCCTGATATTAAGTAGCGGGGCTAGAGTATCTCCAATTTCCAACTCTCGCCATGGAAGCCAGTAGGTGGAGTATCCAGCAATGGCAGTTCATGAGATGTTTTACTTCAAGATATTCTGGCCTGAGATCACAGCCTAGCATTAGTCAGAACTGCACCAAAAGCTATTTTGTGCCCATGATATGTTTTGTTATGGGGACCAAGAAGCATGTGTGGTCACTCATATGCTTGAAGGATTAGATTTTTATCAGTAAGTATAGGTAAATGTTGCTTTCACCATACACACACAGTGATGAAAAATATCATCATATATCTTATGATTATAATAATCAAAGTTTACAGATAGGCAAAGTAATAGAAACGCCACATGAGATTTTAGTCAATATGTAGTGATCCAGACTTTTGAATTAGGCTAGTTACAAATGTACTAGCAAACAAACAGTAAAAACAACTCCCATTTGCTTTAAGGCAGGGCTTGACAAAATTGGCTCCCAGCAAGGGGCCAGCAGTTTTAGTTTTGGTTGCCAGAGGGCACGTCTCCGCTGCATTTCTGCAGCAGAGCTAGGTGCCAGGCTACAATCCTTGGTTGCCATGGCGACATGGCACCCGGGTTTTATCGAGCCCTGCTTTAAGGTTATTTATGGTGTGTATTTTGAAATATGATAGTGACAAAATTTGTGTTTTAATAGTTTATAAGCTTTAACTTCCTGCCATTAAATAATTGTCTGACACCTCTCCTTCCCGCCCCCCCCCCCGCCCCCCCATAATTTCCCACAACTGAAAATTAAGTCTATATTAATTGGGAAAAAATGCTTAAAAACAAGTATCTGTCAAAGTTACAAAAAATAAAAATCAAATTCTGCCAAGCCTATTCATAGACCAGAGTTGAGGTCTGAAAACTCCTTGGACATTTGAAATAGACAGCGGAGATTAGTCCACTGTTCAAAGGTGCGGGCTATGAGACAATGCAATTTATTCCATAACTGCATTTTTAATAAGGTTTCCTGGGCAGAAATAAAATTATTCCACAACTTCAATAATCAGCACAGTTTAAAAAGGGTGGAAAGAGTTAAAAAATCAGTCATAATAGTCATGAGAATTAAGGATGAAGTGAAATCAGGAGGAAAGAGACAGCTGCTCTTCTTTGCTACTGTACTCCTTATAGATCACTTACAGCAACTTAACATCAGTCCTAAAATCATTCTGTGTTAGCACCATTTTCCCTTGGTGGCTATATACCCCTAGACAGACATGCCTGGGCTTGCCCTCACTCACCATAACACTCAAAACAGCTTGGGACATTAGATTGAGTGAATGATTCCACAAAAACTTGGTTAAAAACAGAAACAAAAAAGCCATAAGAAGCTTGTTTTTTTAAACTATGGATTGCCAACCCTCCTTGCCCTTGTTCCACTGCAAATTTATCTCCTTTACATATAGTGAAACAAACCCCTCCCCTTTGCAAAGATGAAAACAGCTCTGTATTGAAGAGAATCTGAAGATAAAATTGTCAAATTTGACATGGCATCTCTAAGGTGGTGTCTGAAAATGACCCCATTTTAAACAATTTTAAAAGTTTGCCCATTTTAACACTAGTTTACTTTTAACCACTTAGCAGGTTTTAATTGAATGAAATACAAAAGAGAAAATGATGATCAAGTTCATTTTGTTTATCATCAATTTCACTTTCTAGCTTAATCACTAATAAAACGTGTCAATGTTTGGGCTGCAGACACTAAAAGTGAATGAAATGCAACCCCAAGCAGACCTTATTGGAATTTAGTTTCATGGAAGTGTCTGATATTATTGAGCCTTAATGCCCTCAGGTAGACAAATCCCTGTATTGGGCTCCGCAACAACCATAAAGCAGCATTAGAATGCCAAACATTTCTAATTCATTACAGACACCTGCTCTATAGTTGTCCCTGTATGCACTCTGCAATCTCCACCAGCTGAAAATAACTTTATATTGCAGAATTCATTACACGCGCCTTAGAACTGATGCTCTGTCCCTACTTTACCTCGCATTTCCCTCATGATTCTGACTTATAGATTGTGTAAAGAAACCAACAAATTACTTCCTTGTGTAGGAGGGTGTGTAACCACCAGTTTTGTGTTTTCTCAGAGTAAGGAACAATCACTGTTCTGTAAAATGACAGAAGATCCTGACTAAAGCAAAGCAGACTAATTCCCATCATTTTCATAAGGCAATGTCATAATAGATTGCATGCAGCATCTACTAACTCAAAGTTTTTTCTACTTGGGGATACTTAGGAAAATGAGTCCAAATTAGTTCATCAGTGGTGTAGATGGATGCCAGCATGTGACCCACTGGACCCTGGTGGTGTTACTGGGAAATAGCTCAAACAGCTCCCCAGTCTGTTGGCCTGTGCTCTGGCTTCTCAGTCTCTAGCCCATTTCCAGGACCTCAGCCCTGCAGCTGTGTCCTCTCTCAGTTCCCCACTTCTGGGGTAAAGTATAGTCCAGGCTGGCACCCTCTGTATCAGTGACCACCACTAGTCCTTTCACTGCCCATCGCTGGTCTGTGGGTTGGCAGGGAGGGACCTGGGCCCACCCAATTCTCTGGGCCCCAGCCCAGGGACACAATGCACTGCTCCCCAGCTCTGCCTCGATCCCAACACTGAGAAAGAGGTCCCCTGGGCTACATCCTCACCAACTCCCAGGTACCTTCTTTTCCCTTTGCTTCAAGGTCCACTCCACACGCATCAGCTTCTGGCAGTCCACTGGGAGCTGTCCTTGGTTCTGCCCCCTGCAGCCAAGTTGATAGACTCCTTGCTCCTCACAGGCTAGGGGAAGATTGATAACAGCTGGGGACTGCAGCCTGCTTATATACAGGGCTACTGAGCCCTGATTGGCCCCGCAGCCACCTGCTCCCATTGGCCACTCATTTTCTGCAGGACTTTTAACCCCTTTCTCCTCCAGAGCAAGGAAACCACCCCACTATAAAAGTGCCTATTAGCTACTAAGCAAGATTTCCTTACCAATAAGCTATAAGCACAGGGTGGTATTAGGCACATTTGACCTCCGCTATTTATTCCTTTTCCCATCATTGATGTTTTAAAGATCATCCATTTAATTTCCCTGAAAATACAGTACAGTTTCTAATATCTTGACCAGCCTAGTTTTAGAAGCCTGAAACATTAGGGCTGACAGCCCATTCTCCAGTCCCTTTTGAGACTTTCACAGTCTCAGGTAGACTATCAGGAAGCATTTTGTTTTTTGTCCAAAACAGAGTGTTCCCCTTTCCACTTTATCTCAGTATCACAGCAACGCCCTCCATAGAGCACTCACACAACAGGGCGGGAACTATAAATACCTAGAGTGTGTGAAAATTTACTGGCTTCAAATGTTATGGGATATCTACTCCTAGTTAAACAATGCTGTCCACAGAACTCCTGATTCTGATCACCCTCACAATAGTTCTACCTTGAGTCAATTCTATCATCTTAATGAAATTACTTTCGCTTTTATATTGATATAAAATTCATGGATATAAATTTAATTAAGCAGAAGTTAATGCAAATTTTCCTAATTGGCTACAAGTTCCAAACACAGAGGAGCGCCATTAAATTCCCCTTCATCATCATCATGTAACGATTTGCCTAAACAGTCCAAAATTATACTGATGTCTTTAGTACTACTTGTAAACAAGTTTACCACCCTTCAAGCCTTTTTAAGTCACTCCATGGTCAAACTGCAGCCTGCCTCTTTGCACCTGGGAGGGGAAATCATAAGTATAAATGAGACCTAACCATAACTATTGCCATACAGAATTGCATAGCCATAAAAACTTACAATAGCAAGTTTAGATCAGATTTACTGAATTCCAGGATTCCCCTCTTAATAAATGGATCTTTTGGATTACTCCCCGTCCTCTACCAGGTATATTAGCTTTCACTTTGAGTCTCATTTTGTTCTTTCCTGCCCACCTTTGCTAACCTTGCAAACATCCCAAATGGTGTTTGCATATCCTCCAACTTCAGATTCCTCTGCAGATTTGATTCCAGGATTCCTCTGCCCTCAACCCATTGCAGATTTCTATCAACCCACTTAGACCTGTGCTTGGAAAGCAGAGGAACAGCTGATTTGGCAAGTGAGGTCTTTAATAATTCTATAATCCTGCATGTTATTTTGGATGGAGGAATCAAGTACAGTATGTCTGGCTTATCTTCAATAGAGTTGTGAAGCTCGGCCAAAGCAGAGTAACATGCTGAGGCTACAACACAGCAGACTGAACTCCTGGAGGGTTTTTGCCTTCCTCTGCAGGATGAGGCAGTATCATTTATTATTTAAACTAGTGTAAATGGTGACTTCTCTGTAACTTGATGTCTTTAAACCATGATTTGAGGACTTCAGTAACAGCTTGAGGCTGGGGTCTATACAGGAGTGGGTGGATGAGGTTCTGTGGCTTGCAAGAAGGTCAGATAAAATGATTATGATAATCCCTTCTGACTTTAAAGTCTGAGTCCATAACAGAAAAGAAAGATGGGGCTATGCAAAAAATTAAAAAATATAAATAAAAGTACCACAAACAGGCCACAGACGATCATCATCTAGGATCACATGCTCCTATAAGCATATGACAACAAGCATAACATTCACAAATGGACAGGAACACAAACAGATCTGAAGATAATCCAGCGCACCATTCTGAAAACAAAGGTATGGATAAAGAAGAGAAGAACAAGGAAAGAAGAGATTAGGAATATTTGTATCAGCAATTCCCAAGATCTCAGAGCTCTGCAATGGCAGCAGTCTCTACTTCTAGGTTTATTCTTGATTTCCCCAACTACTGTGCACTGTGGCTATATCTTTGATTCTTGTTCTATATGCTCTGCTCTAAAACATCTCGTTTTATACACTGAATAAGGTGCAATGGACAAATTTTCAAGCTTAAATTAGGCACCCAAATAGTAGCCTGGTTTTCAGAGGGGATGTGGCCATAACAGTCAGTGAAGTCATTGAAAGCTACTGATAATCTTTTCAGGGAAAGAAGGTGTGGGTATAGCACATGGGAAAAATTCAACTATTATCTAATATAAAGGTGCTCAACTTTTGAAAGCACCTTCAGCACTTAAATTTTTACTACACACTGATTTTCATTTCCTTCTAGACAGATTTTAGTAGGTACCAGCAGTGCTGAAATTTAGGGTTTACACACACTATTTTCCACCCTTCCCACATCCAAAGAGGCTTTTTCGTTTTTTGGTTGCTAACAGTTTTCCCCTCAAACTCATTTTAAGCTGAAGGTTCCAGTTTCAATGTCCAGCTCAAAATTTTTCCACAGAAAGGCATCTGTGTACAAGTGAAAAAAATATGGCTTTCTGTCCTGATTCACCCCAAGAGAAACTTTTCTGTTGTATTTAAATAGACAAGTGAGGGATGCACTCATTAGGAAGGAACATTCCAATTAAAGATGCTCTACTCTGCCAGCAAACCTTACAAGAACTCCATAATCAAACATTTTAAATTCAAAGAAACTAAGGATAGTAATTTGCAAAGCTGTTGAAGCTGAAGGCAAGGGAAGAGAGAACAGAAATAAAGAGCCACCCCTGCATTTAAAGGACCACAATTATTTAGACCAAACAGTAGGCCAGCCTGTTTCAGTCAGCCATTGTATAGTTCACAGTATACTATAATAGAATGTGAGAATATGTGATCTCTAATAGATTTCACTTGCATTTTCACATTCCAATTTAGCATTCTTTTACAGAAGAGATTTAAAAGTTACTCAGCAATTTTATTAAGATTCTGTTAGGCTAATATCAGAATGTCACTTTTTTTAAATAATCTAATCTTAAATTAGATAAATATGTGCATCTTCCAAGAAGATTCCCATGTATGATGTTGTCCCAGTCAGCTGAACAAGACAACACGCCTGGAGCTACCACACTGAATGGAGAGAGGAGGAAGCAGCATAGAGAAAAAGCTGCACAAGAAGTTGCACACTTTTCAGAGAAAGTGGCTATAGCTGGCTTATTCTGAGCATCCTTACAAAGGTAAGGGTGCCAAGAACAAGTAAGCAAGGGGCTAATCAGAAATACACACCCCCAGAAACAAGACAACTACAGGAAGTAGTGTCTAAACAAGTCAATATCAGGGCACCGCTCTCCACCATGTGCAGCTCCAGCTTGGTGTCTACCTCATACCTTTTTGGTCGGCAGGGTGAGGGGGCACATGTGGGTACTTGGAGTGCTTCTTGATATGGAAGTTCACGTTGTCCAGCTCCACGTTCAGGCTGATAGAAGCGGCTGAGTCACTGTCCACTGTGGACTGGAAGCTGCTGACTGACGTACGCTTGCTAGGACTGGCGGAGTCTTTTAATGTTGGGTAAGGAGGAGAGGGTATCATGGGTATCATGAGGGTATTGGAGAGGAAAAAAATTGTCTTTAATATATAAAGCCCAGTGTGCAACACTAAATGGATACAGTATTTTCAGGCTTTATCTCACCTTGAAGTGTACATATTTAACTGTTGGACAGAAATTCCATCGATTTATTTTAAAACTGACCATTAAGAGAGTGTCTGTCTTGACACTCCAATCTACACTGTCTGTGCAATTGAAATCCACAGTTTTTACTAATTTAGAAATGTCAAGCATTGCAAACTGATTAGAAAATACTGTATCCACTATAAGAAACAGGAGGTCTAGTGAAGTTTTAGTTTACTTGGAACCTTATAGCAAAGCAGGACTCACTTCCATTACCAAAAAAAAAAAAAAAAAGGAAAGGAAAAAAGTTGTGCTAATTTAGCAAGTGAAGATGGAAAAGCATCAGTTGAAACTCACTGGCCAAGTTATCTTCTCCTTCATCAGCAATTTGTTCCGTGTCACTGTCATCAAACTTGATGTCTTTGAACCAGGATGGCTCCGAATGCCCCTCTACTGAGTTCACCGAATCACTATCTGGAGATGGGGTTTCTGAGAACTCCGTGCTCTGGGAAGTGAGGAAAAGAGAAAGCAAATTTATTCTTCAGCCCTACTGGCATGCTAAGATGCCTTTAAAAGGCACTATTATGCATACAATAATCAGAACAGCAACAGCTTACATTTATACCATGAAAAATAAATGCACATACACAGTGGGATAAACTTACCACAGAACCACCTCCCACCTCTGGAGAGGGGGAGGTGCCCACATCAGTCCTTGCTTCTTTCCCCAGCCACCTGATCCTACTCTCACAAGTCAGTCTGTCTGAATGAGGCAAACGGAAGGCTTACAAGTTTTCTACCCACCCCCAGAAAATGTTAAGAGCCTGCACAGATTTGAGTGCTAGAACTAGATCGTAGGGGTTTGCCAGACTATTCTTTGCCACCATCAGCTAAGCTCACTGAGCTGAGAGAAGGACACACTTTTAGTCATTTGAGCAATTCTGTCACTGACCAAGTCAAGTGCAGCTGACAGATAAACCCCTCTAAATCAAGATCTAAACAATTGTAAAGCAATTGTTGGATCAGATAGCAGGGAATCCCACAGCACACAGCAATTCCAAGCCACTTCCACCACACTTTGAAATTTCCAATAACCAAAGGAATCGTACTTGTAGATAGAATTATATCCTTAGAAATGAATGCAATAGCTGCAAACACGAGTTCAATGACACTAGTTTAACTCCACTTAATTCAGTGGAATTATTCCCAATTTATACACAAATAGGCAATATGAGAGTCAAATGTAACTCCCTGCCGACTTCACACAGTACAGGATCAGAGATCATACAAGAATATGACTATTAAATCAAGAACTAATTTTCAATGGCCGACTACAAAGGACTAACTGTAATTAAAGCTGTTTTGTCGAATGTTAGAAGTCATTTACATGGATTAAGACAAAACTAAATGGTACAGTCAGAATTTACCCCTCAGCATTTTTCAAACAGGCTCATGCCAGAGCCCAGCCAGCACCTTCAGTCACCGACAAACCTCACCTCAACTAGAACAAACAAGGAGTCCTGTGGCACTTTTAAAGACTAACAAATTTATTTATCACATGAGCTTTCATGGGAGAAAAATCCCACTTCGGATGCTTTTTTTTGCTCCCACGAAAGGTCATGTGATAAATAAATCTGTTAGTCTTTAAAAGTGCCACAGGACTCCTCGTTTTGCTGACCTAGACTAACATGGCTACCCCTTTGGAACTTGTCACCTTAACTAGGGCTCAGACTTTCTTTCTCCAAACTGAAGCTAGGCTCAGAACAAAGAGAGAAACCATTTATTTACCAGGGTGGAGAAACCCTTTATACTTTACTGGCAGCAATAAGTAGATCAGGGAATTCAATCTCTCCCTAAACCCATCTACGTCTTTTGACCAGGAACGAAAATAATTAATTTCCCAGTCTATTGTCTGTGTTGGAATGATAGTATTTTTAAGCTGTCAAAGAATTTATCAAGATGTCATTGCTCAGAGAGACAGTAGCCCTTCCCCAATAATTGCACATTGGATCACAAGTAACACTCTAGGACTGCTGTTCTAAATACTGACTATGCTATTCAGAGGCCACATTGGAACATGCTTCCCTTTGTGACTGTAGACTTTTGTTAATGAGATCAGAAATTTTAGAGTCCCTACTCCTTTTTAATTTAACATAGGTATGGCTACCCATTCTCCTCACAGAGCAAACCTCACAGCTTCCTTGCCAGACTTAATTTCCCCAGTGACCTTAAATCAATGACTTTACATCAGTGCTTTAATGAGATTAAGAATGTTTCTATTCTCACAAAACAAACAAGCAGGCAGATCAAGAGTGCAAAATGGAACATGAGGCAAGATTCAAGTTAGTTCTCTTGAAACCTAGGATCTAGCAGACCATAGAGAGGAGGAAAAGACTGTTAAATCCCCAGCCAAAATTGAGCCAACATTCCACCACTAGCTAGAAAAGAGGTTTCTGTACCTGCAGTGGTCTGTACAGAGCATATTCATCTCTAAAGAGCTGATCATGGTGACTGACACAATCCAGCCAGCGTCCATCTAACAGTGCTTGTCCTATTGCTATGGCTTGAGCTCTAAGGACAGAATAAGAGAGAGTTGAGTATTAAGAGTCTGGTGAGAAGTGCATATGGTTTACAATACAAGCTTTTACCCCTCCCCCTTCAAAAATGCTCTACTAGACATAATTTAGCTCTCCTTTATCTTCCTTTATTTATTTAGAGACGCAATAGGGACCAGTGGATCCTGGGGTTATCTAAAGCTTACAAATATCTGGAGGGGTCCTGAACCCCACCACTTGTGGAGCTTCAATAACTTCATCTACCCTCTAATCAACTTTAGAACTCTGGGTTTAGGCACCCAGGATGTCAGGGAAGTTAATTGCTCCTAGGCCAGCCAGCTACAACAGAAACATTGTGCTTGTGCAGCTAGGAAACACCATTACAATATCCATGCAGAACCACCAATCTGTTCTTTTGTTTCCAGAGGTTATTAGTTAGGAGTGGCAGCCTTCACTGGAACAAGGGTCATTTTTTATTTGTCAAGGTACAAATTTCTTGGTCTAAGTATGGTCAATGTTCAGATTCCAGAGAAAATAATGGGTGTTCCAAAACCAGTGACATTCTTAACAACAGCCTAGTGACGAAGTCTTCAAAGTGTGGGAAGCGTGGAGGAACATTGGGGGGAGGGGGCACATGGGAGCCCCTGTCACCCCAGGGCTCCCAGCAGGGAAACTCCCAGGCTGAGAGCATGGAAGGCCTGGCTCCCTTCCACAGTCTCTGGCCCCCACTGTGGTCCAACTCTCACCCCTGCTGGGGAGGCACAAGGTAAAAGTTTGGGGATCACTGTTCTAGTGCCAGTTTTAGTGATTAGCATTCCCCCACTGTGCCCTGCACCCCCAAATACTTTTCCCTTCTCACTGAGAAACTCCAGGGCCTTGGGTGAGTCACTTGCCCTCTAGCTGACACTGCTTTCCCCTCCCTTCTAGGTTATGTGCTGTCTGAACTGGCAAACTCACCAAAGAAATTCTTTGCTTAGTTCAAAGGAAGAGAGAAGGAGAAGATCAGATTCTCATTTCCTCTTTCTCTTCTCCATCCACTGACATCCCCCTTCCCCCCCCCCCCCCCCCCCACACACACAAAGTAATGGTAGGCGGGTTTAATTTAAGCATTTTTAAATATCAGGAATACCTTGTGGTAATGTGCCCATTTCTGATGAGCCAGTTGACTAGTTCCTTTCCCACGATGCAGTTGGGATGTGTCCGCAGCCAATAGCGGTGGTCCTGAAACTCCATCCCACTATTGTGATGGCAAATTTTCTTCCACAAATCCTTTAGCTGAACAGAGTCCTATGTGAGACAGTTATGAAGTGTTTTAAAGAGGCAGATCTTGCCATAGATATAGCTACATCAGCTCAAACACTCAAATTGTCTCCTAGATTAACAGCCTTCCAATAATAAGAGTAAAATCCATGCTGTTATTCACTGCTTATTTAGAAGCAAATGCATAACTGCTGTTTAAGTCCTTGTGAACAGATGTTCCAATTGTTTGCAACGACATGCACCACAGGAAAAAATCTGCAGATGTTGAAGGAGCCCGAAAGGAGAGGGAGGGAACGATTGGGATTGTTTCTTTTGTTGCTACACTTGACGCATAAAGTCAACCTAAAGAATTGAGTTCAAGGGAGTTTTTCCCTGGAAAACTATGTAAACATACAGAACTAGAAAAATTATGACATCAGTTATCAAGTACATTGATTAAGAAGGGAAGTGATTTTCACTTAGATGTCAAGTGTTTTTATTTTTATTATTAATCTCAGTTTAACAAAAGGTCTTTTTAGAACTCTTTTTACAGGTTTTGCATTAAAAGTCCCTTCAGACAAAGGACCAAGAAAGTCCATAAGACATACAGCAAGACGAGATTTAGCATTCTTGATACTTCCAAAATAAAATCACAATTTAAAAAAAATAAAATAAAAGCCAGAACTCCAAGGCATTCCTCTTTATGCACCATAAACAAACCCAATTTCTTACCCCTTTTAAAATTCAAGTAATTGAATGATTTAATAAATCTGATCAGCATTCCTCTCCTCCCATCCTTTTGCTGGAATGACAACTTTCCCAGGAAAGACTGGTTTCCTTAGGACGCCCCCTCCCAGAATCTATGATTTTAGCCCAGTTTTGTGTGCAGGTTTACGATCTCTGCTCCTGAGACAAATGAACTCATGTCTGCACACACCCAGCTCAGCAATTATCAGACCAATTCTAGTCAATAGATCTTGTATTGATATCCAACACACTGAATCTGCCTGATTGCATTGTGAGCTCCCTCAGAGGAATGCCCCCATAGCCAGGAATGATCAGCTCCTATTGTCCACTTAAACTAAACAGCTCTGGTATACTCCCTTAAGTCATTATTTACACCAAAACAACTCTAGTGTTCTGCCTTGAACCATTGTTTCTTCCCTACAAAAATCCCTACCCAAGTTCTGAATCAGAAGCTAGTTCTAAATTACTCTGATCTGTTCTGCTGCTTGGATCTGTTCTGCTGCCTGGACCCAAAAGGCTGCAACAGTTCCACTGGGACATCACCTTTTCCTTGCTGATCGTGGTGGGGATTCTGCCTGTCTCCAGCACTCCAGACCCTAAGCTGAACAGCCTGGTTCCTGGGTACCTTTGAGCTGCACTGAGTGGTGAGACAACTCCCTGCCCCCCGTTTTTCTCTCTCTTTCCTCTTAGTCCAAATATAACTCTCTAAATTTAACCTTTGTAATCCACTTGGGCTAGTTTTCCCCAATGCTACAATTGAAACTGGCTAATATTGTAACTCTTTGATCATTTCTCTTTCTTTTGTATGGTTATTGATATTATAATTGTTTGGATATTTTTCTTTCCTTTTATAACTATTCATAACTTTTATGTACCTGGCAATAAAGTAATTTTTGTATTCAAGGTGGTTGCCAGACTCTTTCCATCTCCTTGGTGTTCTTGGCTTCCCTATATTGCTCTGCAGCAACGCTTCTTTTACCTAGCTAAAGGTCCCTATGATGCCCAAAATCCTGTAAGGTCTGCTCACTAAGGGGGTTACTAACGTGCTGAACCTGTGGCATATAAGGGTGGCAGCTGAAAGTGCTGCTTTGACCCAGCCTGCGGAGTCCAGGGGCATATAAGGGTGACAGCTGAAAGTGCTGTTTTGACCCAGCCTGCTCAAACGTGTGCTCAAGTCTAGTCCAGTGCGGTGCCAGGGGCATATAAGGGTGGCAGCAGAGAAGTGCTGTGTGACCCAGCCTGCTGAGTTCAGGGACATATAAGGGGTCAGCTGAGAGTGCTGATAGACCCGGTCCGCTCAGACGCACTTAGAAACCCAGTCTTGGGAAGTTTAGGTCCTGCAAGAGTAGCTCCCCTGGGAGGGGACTTGAAGAAGGGAGAAGTAAGCTCCATATAAAAACACACGTAACACAAGCAGTACACTGACAGGAGTACAACGCTCCCCACCCCCACGGAAAGTAACCCTAATAAATGAGCATACCCCAAATTTATGGGCAAATTTGGTAACAACTGTGAGTTCTTGATTATCAGCTACAAAGCACTTTACTCCTGCCATGGCAGAAGTTTGCAAAATTTGATCAACTAGCAATTCAATAATCTTAATATTGCCTTGTGTTTTTACACAGAAATCAAGTGGCAGAACATGCTAACACTTTAACGTCATGATTTTAGCTACAGATTTTGGAAGTGTAAACTGATTTCATTCAGAATTCTAGCGCTCCAACACCTTATCTCACACTCCCTCTGAAAAAGCAGAGTCCATTAACTTTTAACCATAGTACAGTCAACTCAATGCACTGACATAAGAGTATCATGATCTGACAGGGCCTCAGGGAAGTTCCTATATTGCCGTAAGCAATTATGACATCCTAAATTATTGCATAAAAAGCAACAATTCTAAAAATCAGATTTAAAGTTAAGTGAAGACAAAACGGATTGGACTATTTTGTCCCAAGCTGTATTTATAATGTTATTAGTTTGGAATCTTATTCAGAGTGGGGCATAGCTGTCCCCCTACTCTTCCCAAACTTCCCCAATACTTCTAAATTCCCTCTAGAATGCATCTGCTATTTAGCATTCTCCTTCCTGAATATTACCAAGCTTGCTTGCAACATAGAAATTCAGTATGTTTCTACACTAGAAAGGTCTAATTCTGCCCTTACATTCACAATCCAGGGTGATTAATAAATTCATTAATCTTTAAAAGTGCCACAAGACTCCTTGTTTGTTTTAGTTCAGAGGGAGACAGTGGTAGTACCAGATTTCACTTTATTGGTTTTAAATGGGAACAGAAGTTAAAAAAAAAAAAAAGATTCAGTACTAGTTATACAGTTTGGACAGTTTTAAATGAAACATCTCCCTTCCCTCCATCTTAATTGACTTTACCTTATAAATGTTAGGTATGTAAATAAGGCCTTGGAGTTTTGTTTTATGTAGCATTTCTCGCTACCAACAAATAACATTTTATAAACATAATTGCTCCAGAGTGCTGTGCTAGGGTCATTGATTTTTTTTTCCTGGAACAAATACATCAGTGTGAGTTCCTATGAGAAATGTTACATTAACTCTGCAAGCAAATAAGATGGGGGAGAAGGTCAAATTTTGAACCCTCTAACGTTAGCTATGGTCCGTTTATTAATTTTAAAATGACTAGAGAATCCTTTTACATTAAAGCAACTATTTATATTTGAGAGTTGCTAACCCATAGGGAAAAGCCCTCCAGGATCGTTCAAGTTTGCCTCATTAAAAAGAGCAGCAAGAAGGTATCACACAGAAGAAAGCATTAGGAAAACAGACACTTGTAACACATTACTATCACAATGGAAGACAACAAAAATCTAGTTCGTACCAGAAGAATTTTGCGCTCATCCTCATTGGCCTCTGCTTTCAGATACGTGCGGTTAGCCTGGGGACTGACAGATGTCTCATATGCAGGCACCATGGGTGAACCAGACCGATCCAGTGACAGGTTAGTAATGCTGGCTGATCTGGAGAGAGAAACAGAAGCAGTCAGTGCTTACAGTCTGCAAACCCCTCAAAAACAAACTATCAGAAGAACAGGCTGTGAGCCTACACATGCTTCAAGAATCTTTAAGAAATGTGCTAACTAGCATACACCCACTTTCCAAACCGTCACTTAAAGTGTCATTCCCCACCTCGCTCAAATTAAGATGAGCGCAACCCAGGGGAACATTACAATGGTATCGTGCTGAAACAGATTACATGCAATCTTTATATTATAAAAAAATGAATAGGCAAAATAGTTCATGTTGAGCAGCTTCACATCAAAAGAAATATTTGAGCCAAGGGGTTCCTTTCTCCCCATAAGGATATGGGGGCTCAACCTTGGACCCAACTGTTTCCACGCTCCAGTGAGTTATGCAATTGACAGTGATACATTTGCCTTTTGACATACATACAATATGTTCCCTTCTCTAATACGCCACAGTTTTGGAAAGCCTCTTGGAGTGATCCAAAGTATATTTTATTTTATTTTGTTTTGTTATGACCTTTCCTCTTCTCCCAAGAATAATGCATTTTGAAATGAGAGTTACCCTCTGGGGACAATAACCAACTTAAGCTAGTTCAGAGTGATTTTAAACATGTTCCTCACTTGTGGGTTATTTTGTTTTGGGGCAGGGGAAGAGGGAGAATTGTCACAGACTTGTGCAAGTTCCAAAAGGGTAGCTGTTAGTCTAGGTCAGCAAAACAAACAAGGAGTCCTGGGGCACTTTTAAAGGCTAACAAATTTATTTATCGCATGAGTTTCCGTGGGAAAAAAACCCACTTCTTCAAAGCATCTGACGAAGTAGGATTTTCTCCCACAAAAGCTCATGCAATAAATAAATTTGTTAGTCTTTAAAAGTGCCACTAGACTTTAGCAGTTGTTCTCTATTTTAGGCATTACCATCTTTAGTCATTAAGTTTCTTGCAGGAATAAGCACTACCTATGATACTTATGTAGTTCCATCACCATTGTATCTGACTGACTCACTCTCTCTAACCTATTTCACCTCACAGCCCCTTGGTGAACTAGAGCAGTGCTACAAAACAGACAACCCGTGGCACTTTTAAAAACTAACAAGTTATACAGCAGTGCTGTTATCCCAATTACAAATAGGCCACTGAGGCATGGAGATATATTTTCAAAGGTATTTAGGCATTAGTGGAATTTCCAAAAGTGCGTATAAGTTTAGTTGTTTGTAAACCCCACCAGATGCCGCATTGCATCTTTGGGAGCCTAAACACCTTTGAAACTTAGTCCTTAAAGCTGTGGCCTGATGTCATACAGGAAGTCATTGGCGGAAATAGAACCCAGGTCTTTCAGGGAGGCTTCTAGCGGTCCAGCCTCAATCTGTGTTGGGGTGGCGGGAAAATAAGAGGACTGACAGATGGGAGCAAAACCAATGGGGCAAGTTCTCTGAGCCCTAGGCTGCACTTACCACTGTTTTCGGTAGCAATCGACGGGAGATACACAAGGTACGTAAAACACCTTGCGTATCCCCCCGCCGACTTCTTAAATCCTTCCTACACACTACACTAAGTCGACCGGAAATGGCGTCCGGTCAGCGTAG
The DNA here is from genome assembly GCA_007922175.1 of Pelusios castaneus. NCBI lineage: Eukaryota > Metazoa > Chordata > Testudines > Pelomedusidae > Pelusios > Pelusios castaneus. The sequence goes on along the minus strand of ML685817.1, from coordinate 6,904,588 downwards.
TGTAAGTGCGGCTACGGAGCTAGTGTTCCAGCTCCGGTTCGGTTACTGATTGAGCACATCTACACAGACGACTCAATCGAAAACTGAAGATCATGCTGATGGTGGTGACTTTGCTGCCATCGATACAGACTTGCCCTGAGACTCCAGCAAATAATCCCAGGTGACAGGAAGGATGTCATGATTAACACCATAAAAAGCCGCACAGGGGTCAGGAAGGGTGAAAAAAGAGACAATGAGAATCAGATAACACAAGGGATAGCAGATTCTGCCCCATGTTGGGTAGTCAAGCAATTGCTGCTCTAAAATTTTACATTTTAACTAAAAATGTTTTGTCACTTTTCGTTCTGAATTTGAGAGGAGAGAATGAGAAATGAGTATCAGATGTCTTTATGCCTCAAATTCTTCAGCTGTTCTCATGCCAATCCCAGAACAAAGATCAGAAGTTGCAACCACAGACTCCATAAAGTCGATGATCATCATCATGATCTGTGTTATTCACTGGTCACCATCTGTATGCTCATTACCATTCAGAACATGTCAGAAAACTTAGTCTCTGAGCCTATGCATACAAAAATGTATTGCCCAGGATAAGATGGCTCAGATATTTAAGTATGAAATATATATTTATTGAGCACATGTTGATGTCTACAGGTGGAGGTGCTGATGGCAACAGAAGTTTTACTTGTTTAAAGACTGAAAGATTTGACCCTCCACCTTTTCTCTCCGAGAGGAAAAGCCATCAAGAGCACCTGTGCCTGTTTATTTTTCCTCTCACTGCCTTCAGTGTCCCTGATATACCTTAGAAGACTCAATTTTTCCCCCAGACTTTAAAATGTGGAATTTTCTTGGTGTGTGGTTTTAAATATTCTCCTGTGAGAACTGCGACTCAATCACAGTTGTGTTGTGTTAAAGAGCCTTCTGGAAAGTAACTAGCCTTCAAACAGAAATGACAGATAGCGACATGTTAATCAAACTGACCATGAATAAATACAGGCTGGAAATCGGAAAGTTTCCAACAGATTATAGACAGGATTGTGGTGCAAACAAGCTTTGTTTTAAGAGACCTAGACCAATTTACAAGTAGGACCAATAGGTGCTTCTGACAGGGGGAGCCAGGCTTCACAGTACTAAGGTGTCCCTTCTGGTTCATATTGGATGTTCTCGAAACACCATGCTTGATCTGGTCACCTGCAGAGGTCAGGAAGGGATTCTCTCCCTTCCCCCACCCCAATGTGTTCTGGGGTTTTCTTGGTACCTTTCAGAAACAGAGATGGCCACAGCTGGAGATAGGACACTGGACAAGGTAGGCCAGTGCTCTGAAGCGGTACCAAGCTTCCTCTCAGGTGCCTGGCCGGCTGGTTCTTGCTCACATGCTCAGGATTTAACTGACTGTCATATATGGGGCTGGGTAGGAATTTTTGCCCAGATCACATTGGTAGTGACTCTGTAGCATGGCGTGCGAGTCAATTACCATGATCATCTCATTTAAATCAATTTCCTGTCATTTTAGGGGCCTCTGGCATTGGTATATCTCAGTGCCTCCTATTCCCTGGATGTGTCGCCCAGTAAGTCTCAGCCCCTGAAGGCTATAATACCTTGATCTAATTTCATTTGTTGGGTTGGGTGTGTGGGTGCTGATGGTAGCCTATGAGCAGAGATCAGACTAGATGATCTGGTGGTCCTTCTGCCCTTATTCTATTAGATGGCTAAGGAATACAGACCACAGCAGTTAATCTAACATAACATGAAACTGTAAAAAAGTGAACACAGAAATTACACTTTAAAAAATGAGCAATAAAGGAAAAAAAGCAACAGTCAATGTTTTAAAGATAAATGGCCAAAGTCTACATTAATTGGCTCAATTTAGTCAATGAGTGACTCGGGATCAAGAGAAGCTACCTTAGTACTTCAACAATTGATATTTAAGGGTAATTAATGGCATTTTCCTGGCCAATATAAGTAATGTGTCACAGCATACCTCTGACATATAGCTAAGACTTTCATTGCTAATAGCCTTTAAGTACTGCAGATCAAGAATTGATAATTTAGTTCCATACAGAGAAAGTTACACACTTTGAAGACTTCACATATTAGAAATGTTTTCTAATACTAGTCATTTGATATCAGTATCAAGTACTGCTCTCAGTTGTTTTACAAGAGCTAGTTTAACTATGCCATCTAGCTGTAAAAGGCGTAATTGTTCCATTTATTTAGGTACATCTAAAACCCCACAAACACGACCAGTTAGCTAAATGGACACAATAGTTAATACCAAAACCTTGTCACCACTGATTACATTCAAAACCTGATTATATTTCCCTGAACAGTCCTACAATGGACACATCAAACAAGATAGTTGGCTAGTTAAAGCATCACTTTTCCAGGAGGAGGAACAAGTATGTGCAAGAAGCTCAAGCCTTGGTGGTTTAGACTGTTGTTTTATGCTTATTTTGTGATAGTACAGGTCACTCAGATTGCATTGTCATGAGGCATAAATGCCTCGAGACACGGCCATGGCTGGCTTGCTTCAATGGGCTTGGGAGCTGAAAAACGTCCGTGTAAATATTTGGGCATGGGCTGGAGCCTGAGCCATGGGACATACCACCCTTACAGGGTCTCAGATGCCAATCATCTACACAGCAGTTTTTTTAGCCCCACAGGCAGAGACCAAGTCAGCTGAGCTGGGTCAGCTGCAGTTTTTTACTACAGTGCAGATGTACCAGAGATTCTTCTTTCCACACACCAATTTTAGCTGGCAGTTCTCTCTACCTTTTGGAATCTGTTTCGTGTGCTAAAACTCAATTAAGGAGCACTACCTATAGTTTTACTTAAAATTTATCATTTAAGTCTACAAACCTAATCTGTGTTTGGGGGATTTTGTGTACTTAAATCTTTAAAAAAAGTTATATTCACACAGCAGTTTTATCCAGTATATCATTTTCTTAAAGACCTGTTTTTGCAGTAATTGTAACATTAAACACAGCATCAAGTCTTTCACAGAGAGATACTCAATACATACAGGGCACCCTTATGAGAGTAGTATTTAAGTACCTCCTAGGTATTCCGATTAAAACATCTTTCCTTTCTTCCCTGTCTGCTGGAGTAAGTGGTGCCCTATGTAGCCTCTCCCAACAGATAACTAGTTTGCTACAGCTTACTGAACCATCTGCTCTTTGTAGCATTAGCTGAAGCATTCTGTAAGTACAAGTAGCAGGAAGAATGGAGAGAATTCTGATTGTTCTTTCTGAACATCCAGCGTTACATGATCAAGTGTGGCCTAGTGGCTAGCGCACTAGATGAGGACTAAGACTCGGGCGATCCGAGTTCTACCCCCAGGTCCGCCATTGGCCTATTGGGTGACCTTGAGCAATTCATTTCACCTCTGTGCCTCGGTATTAGGGCTGTAAAATATTGTTTTAAAAAGTATCTCTTTAAACTGCTAAAATTAGATCAGTTAAATATTTAATCATTAATCATCTGCTCCACCCACACATTATCTTTGTCAAGGGTCTTTAGTGACAACAAAAAACAGTCTGACAATCCCACTTTTGCAAAGACCTGCAACTTCATTAAGTTAAAATACTGATACATTCCTTTTCAGCTTTCCTTAAATAGTTTAAGTTGTACTCACCAAAGATGAAAGAAATTGGGTACATCGGCAGGAACAATTGGTAGGTAAACATTTGCTGGTATTGCTGTGGCATTTTTGATGTGCACATACCGAGAAATGCCCATGCACATAAGGCAATGTTTAATTAATGCACTAATAGTACATGACTAATATTTACCACTTGAACAGTTAATTATTTGGTGTTTTACTACTCTGCATCCCAATTTACTACTCAGTAGCCCAATTTACAGAGATCGCATGACCTCCTTTGTAAAGTACTTTGAGCGCTATAGATAAAAGAGTCAGGTATTGTTAGCATTACATATTTTCCCCATCTTTCAAGAGCTAAAGGATCCATGTTATTAAAGGTTAAAGTAATACTTCACTACATAGAGAGGTTCAATTCATTTCAGTGGATCTACTTGTGAGTATCATAACAGTGGCAGAATTGGGCTTTCTGAGAACATCCTTTATGGTCTCTTGTATGGCCCTCCTATTTTCAGCTCTTTATACTTATCTTCAGTGGTAAATAAAACCATATCAAACAGCTAGTTAAAATGGTCATGTATCAGTAGACCATAAAATTCCAGATAGGCTGGGCCTACTTACAAAATTAAACCACCAACAGCACTAAAAAGAAGCATATTGCGAAAGTATTGTGGTGGCTGGAAACCCTTTCTGAAAAGAAGTAATTGCTTCTCATTGTATCACACTTGTGCTGTTTTCTTCTTTAAGCATGTCTGGTATTTCATCAAGGTAATTGCTTTTTTAATTAATGGACTCTCTTAACTGAGCAGCCTCCCTAATGAAATTATCTTCTGTAATTAACTCACCTGTACTTCAGTGGCTTTTCAAGGATATCTTTTGATCCTATCTTCGGATGGGTACCACCTCAGTTTTCATCTCAGCAAATCCCAACCCCCTTTTGTAGGAAAGGGTGGAACCTTGTGACAAACAAGTGCTGCATTGTTCATTAAGCAGAATCCTGGTGCCTAATACCTTCTTAGAAACAGGTAGTCTTCCCCCTGTTTTTGTTTGGATTTCCTTTGTTCTCTCATGTAATGAACAAAAAAGCTTTAAAAAAAAAACAACACTAATTGAAGAATATAAGGAGAGAAGCAATCCCACTAGCAAGTGCCCTTCAAAATGGAGAAATTATTCCAGACACAGAACTGTCATCTTATCCAGCTTTCTTCTGAGGCTACAAATCCAAGCTCTTGAAGAAGATGTCAAGAATTGGAACCGCTGCCTCTTGCTTTCATTGGTCAGAAAAATTGGTTTTCCACCTAACATATACTGTACTTTGGGTTTGGGAACTTTATAAATGTAGTAATTAAAGCTTTTCTGTCGTTATCAAACAAGTGTCATGTTAGTTCCTGAACACACTGATATCAGATCCCAGTTGGTCAGGTAGCATATATGTCAAATGAGTTAGAAATGGAATTCAGTCAAATCACTAACTAAATAGCACTTAAAGCAAAAAGCTCTATTTGTCTGTTCAGGGCAGTAGAGAATTAGGCCTTGTACACACTACAAAGTTATCGCGCGGTAAGGCTCCTTACCGCGCGATAATATTGAGATTGTCCACACACAAATGCTTCTTGTTGCGCGGCAACAGCCCTCTTGCCGCGCAACATGTAAACCACCCAAACGAGGGTGGTAAGGCTTACCACGGAACAGTTGTTCCGTGATACAGCCGGTGTGTACGTTTCTTGCATTATTGACAGCCTCCGGAAATGTCCCAGAGTGCCAATCGAGGGCACTCTGGGACACCAGAGCTGTCAAATATGTCAATTTCACTGCTCTAGCAGAGCAGTGAAACTGACTTTTTTGGAGCTGCCCTGGTGGGTTCGGGCCAGTCCCCTAGTCCAGCTGCGGGGCTTCAGGGGGCTTCGAGCCCCTCCACCCACTGGGATCCCGGGAGCTCAGGTGGCCAGAGGCTGGAGCCCCGTTGCGGCCACAGCGGGGCTCTCAAGCCCCCCGCCGGGCCCGGCTGTGGGGCTTGGTGCCCCCCGGCAGGGGTCTCAAGCCCCCTGCCGGGGCCCAGCTGTGGGGCTCGGCGGGGGTCTCAAGCCTCCCGCTGGGGTTCGGCTGTGGGGCTCGGCTGCTGCAGGGGTCTCAAGCCCCCCCGGCGGGGCTCAGCTGCCTGGTGGCTGGAGCCCCACCAGGGGAGCTGGAGCCCCTGCAGCCTGGCTCAGCTGGGCTTTGCCGAGCCAGGGCTCGGCTGCTACTCAGCTGGCCAGCAGCAGCTGAGCCCCAGCCACAGGACTGGGGTCCAAGCCAGCACCACTGCCACCCTTTGGGCTGGCAGGGCAGTGCATGGTGGGATAGGTACCCACCATGCACTGTTCCTTCTAGCGAAAATCCTTTTGCTAGAAGGAGTGCTGTGTGGACGCAGTAAAGCGTTATAATTATAACGCTTGCTTGTCCCGCAATAACTTTTATTGCGGGACAAGTCTGTAGTGTGTACATGGCCTTAGACAGCATGTGCAAAAGTCAGCCTTAATAATCCTCAAAACAGAGCATGGCACTATTTTGCCTAGCACATTTGGTTATGAACTTGCTTTCTTTCTACTAAAAATATCACATGGCATTGATTAATATGTGGCAGGCATTTTCAGGACCTGACAATTTTTTTTTAAACAATGTATTCTGAAAGAAGATAACGTAGTAACTTTTAAGGGAAATAACAGAATGACTAATGAACTCAAGAAAGGTTAGAGATATTATAAGCAACGTATATAGGGGTTAGAGTGAGCGTATATACACAAGGATTTTCTACTAGACTTTGATCAGGCCTGACTGTTAGAAGATGATAGTTTGGATTTACAGAACACAAAAAGATTGAGATCTCCTCTGATGATCTGAAGAGGCAAAGCCTGTAACTTGCCTTAGAGTCACTGCGGGCTGAGGTGGGTGGGATATGATAAGAATAACAGAGGAAGCAGAATATAAGTATGTTTGATGTTAAATGGCTCTAAAGAAAAGTGTTAAATGAAAGGCTCTGAACAGACTCCGCCTCCCAATTTCCCCTATTTCTTCCAGCACAAGATGGGCTACCATCAGAGCAGACTGAGAACTAGCAATTAAACAATGCAACAAAGCTAGCAAGTACCAAAGAGAGGAAGCACTGGCTCTTCCTAACTATTCTGTTACGGCTGAATATTTAGGATACAATCTTCTCCAGCTCTGTGCAGAATACAGCTGCACAATTACTCCAGGCTAATTACAGCTGAAATACAAAAATAAGCAGGCCTTTAAGTGCCTAACATTAAGCACTTATTTTTAAAGGACATGGTAAGAGTACAACAGTTAATTCTGATAGATTAGGATTCAAATGGAAAGCTAAGAGTATAGATATGGCTTTTCTAGATTGTTGTGTAATACATTTAACAAGTTGATTGAAGTTCTGTAGCCCTTACTCCAATATTCTCTAGACACACCATTTTTTGTTAAATCACTTTAAAAATATTTTACTATTTACTTACACACTGATCCTTCCAGTTAGAGGAATAGACTTTGTGTAAGGCTGGGATCAATTCGGCACAATGAGAAAAAACTATGTGGTGGGGAAAGGGCTATTGATTGGGTGGCTTTTTGCTGTCAAACCAACTGAACGAGCCATTGTACTCAAAGATTTAAGATCCAAACATGTAGCTGTATTAGTCTAGTTCAACAAAACTAAAAAAAAAAAAGAGTCCTGCAGCACTTTTAAAAACTAACAAATGTATTTATCGCAGGAGACTTTGTGGGAGAAATCCCATTTCGTCAGGTGCTTGAAAATGGAAAACTTGAGTCTATTAGAAGAAGAGGCCAATAAAAATCTATTCAGAAATGTAGCACTGACTTGTAACTCCATAGGGCTTTTAGTGCACACAAAGCAGTTACCTGTCGTCCAAGATCAGTCCCAGAAGCATTCCTCCACCTGCCCTCCACAGCATTTTAAAAATTAGTTCCATAATTATTCCTTAGTTTACACTGGAGTTTTAATTTCCAAAGGGGTAGCCATGTTAGTCTGTGTACAGCAAAAAACAAAGAGTCCTGTGGCACCTTATAGACTAACAGATGTCTTCGGGCATAAGGTTTCGTGGACTATAAGCATCTGATGAAGCGGGTTGGAGCCCACGAAAGCTTATGCCCGAAGACATCTGTTAGTCTATAAGGTGCCACAGGACTCTCGTTGTTTTTGGAATTTTAATGAGATCCAGTAAGAGCAAATCCCCTCCTATCCCATTACCAGTTTTGCTACACTTTATTTCCTGGATTTTTACAGCAGATTTCGTCACCTGGGATTTCTAAGCCCTTTATTTCCTGCAGCAGTGACAGAATAGCCTTCATAAAAGGGAGGGTGAAGTTTGTTTGCTTAGATGGAGATGTCCACAAAGTGCTTTTAATACATTAATGCTAATAAGCACTATTAGAATTCATAGACCTACATTTGCCAAAAGAAAGCATACAGCCTCTCTTGCATGACCCTCACTGATTTTGCCAAAATTCTCAGGATAAAGAGGCAAGGGTGGCTTCGCATCCTCCCTCTCTCTCTTTCCTCTATGTGAACAGATAGGGACCAGTACTAAGGTGAGAGAGCCATTCAAAAAAGTTATCAATACATGTTAAACTGCAGCTGCAAATTGGGTCAGCCAGGCACTGCTCAGGACATTCCTATTCCACATAAGACAACAGTCAGTCCCAGCTTTCTGGGAACAGCCCTCCTTCAAAGTCCCATCTCCTCCAGCAGGGAGGAAAGAGTAGCTTAGTGGCCTAGCTGCTTCTTGATGTCATTTCAGTCATTCAGCTTTGACCTTGAACTCTGGACTCCTTGCTCCGTTTGTCATCCATTATTGATTGTTGGTGCTGGCTCCACACCCTCCCCCACCTTTGTCACCTGTATCTTGCCCCTCATCACCATTTCCCTCCACTGTTCCTTTGTTTTGAAGTCTCCCTGGGGTTCAAAAGATAAGGAATTGAGCTACCAAGATATGAGCTATTAAAGCAACCACATAACCTCCTTGTAAACCAGACAGATCCTCCATTTCCCCCTACCCACCTCTTTTATCTTAGCTCTTCAAGGAGACATGGGCAGGACAAGTTAACAGAGACCTTGGTCTGCATTTGTGTAATACTGAGTATCTTGGTGACACTCAGTGATCTTTCTAGATAATATCAACTCTGACACTTTTGACAATATTAAGACTCACATCATCTTTGTTCTAGCCTTGATATCCTCTCCTTGTTTTTCTGTCCTAGATTTTGCAGTTATAAATGGAAGCTCTTTGGCATAGGAACCAGTTATTTTGTAACACCAAACAAATTTATGGTGTCAAGAGTGACTAAAGTTTAGTAGGGGAATCCCCATCACAAAGGTGGTTTAAACAGAAGTTTCAGAAAAAACTGCAGCAGATTATTACATTTTTACATTTAGTAAGTCTACTCTGGCCCCTGGCACTATTCTTATTCAAGATCAGGTTTGGAAACAGTGAAGAAGCAGGAAAAAACAAGGAAATCTAGTTCAGCCAGCAGCAGATGCAAGAAAAATCATTCCTACAAATTTATTGCATGCTCCAACACTTCAAACAAGAAAACGTCTTCTGAAATCCAGGGAATAGTCTATACTTAGTTCATCTTAGTTCTATCATAGTTCATCCAAAAGCTGCATGAACAGAACCTGCCTACAGGATTCCAAAAGCACACAAAACAAACAGAGCTGCTGTGGTCAGGAGAGATTTCTCTAATTGAATCTGTAGGAGGAGCTCAATGCAGGATTTAGTGACCCAAATAGGAATTCAGCCCAGACAACAGAGCTAACACAGCTTCTCTTACAAGACATGCTAATGAATCAAGCAAGCAGGGACATGCTTTCAGATGCAACTTCAAGCAATCTGAACCTACAACCTTGGTTTGAGCAGCCCAGCAACACAAGTGAAATGAAAAGTGATACCAGTCAATTCAGTACAGCATCTCTTGCCTTGTTAGCTTATTTCTTCTTCTGTTCCCACTCAAGCTCCTCACAAAAATGCTAATTTTTCCACCTCATTATTTACACCATTTCTCCTGCTCTCAAAAGCTTTCCTCTAACTTTTTCCAACCCTTGGCTTCAAGGACATAACCAGTTTTCTCCCACTCCCTCTCTTCCTGTTCTGCATGCTCTAGTCTCACCAATCTGCTTCCATGCTTTCTTTTCATTCTCTTCCAATGGAACACCCATTCCAGCTTGCATGGTACCATCAAAACATGGCCACTACTGAACTGGAGTAACAGTACACTTTTATGGTATTCCTTGTCCTTTTTCTCCTTAACTCTATTATTAGTCTTGTTTGGTTAGTCACATATAGACTGCAAGTTCCTAAGGGCAGGAAGCATGTTTAGCTGTACATTAGAATACATTTGGCACTGTATAATTACTGAAAGCAAAGACAGTTGTCTTCTTCAATGATCACAAGTGAACAAGATTTTAATCTCACTTCCAACCAAGAGACTCCACCTTTCACAGCGCAACAATCTCCAACATTATGCTAGAAGACAGGTTCAGAACTGACCCAGGGAAGATTTTACTGAATCGTATTTGCGATGTATGATATTATGATTAGGAAAAGATCTTCGTCAGATACACACGCATTTGGTAATTTACCTGTTTCGAGCAGGAGACTTCCCTGGATCCTCCTGTACAGACACAAGGCGTGTTGACAGTGTGGTAGTTGAAGAGTCTGGATGAATCAGACTGCAAAGAACAGAGTTCTATTAAGACAACCACCTTCACAAAGAAGCACTAAAACCTGCCCGAGTTTAAACCACCATCATTTGGAATACCATGATTTGCCCACTCGATAAGTTAAAAAGCAGACAGAGCACAGGGAAAGATATCAGCCCACAGATGTCTTACAAAAGACTGGTGCTGTGTTTTCCTTTTAGACTCATCTTCCAGCATCTTTTAAAATGCATAAGGCCTCAACTACTCTTCATCTCATCCCCTCTTCCATTACCCTGGCCTCCCCTTAACTCACCTCCCTCCCACCTAGTAGTATAAGTCCCAATACTACTTGCCCTTCCCCCTTCACAACATTCCCCTATTCTCCAAGAAATAAATTACCTTCAATATCTGAAACCCATTCACACAGCTAATGATAAAGAATGTGGCTAACCCACTATATATGCACACGCTTCTGGAACCCTCTCTTAACAGCATAATCTTTGTCCTTCTTTCCTCACCTTTATCCATCTTGTTCTACTAGGATTAGCAGCTGTTCAAAGCAAGGGCAGCGTCTCTGTGCGGTCAGTACTGTAAAGCCTGTTTTCATGTGCTATGAATAAATACAGCATCCCTGCCTCAAAGATTTACTGGACGCTTTTAGAAGTTTATTATACCGTTTGAAGACAAGACATTTTTCTTCTCAAATACAACAGAGTAATAGCAGACTAAGTTCTTGTTATTCTGTGAAAAGGCTGAGCTGCACTTTCCTCTCAATATTCTCTTTAAGCAGCCTACACCTACCATGAAGAATCTCATGACTTATAAACATAATGTTCTGCCTTAATTACAAAGCTGAGTTTAGTGTGCCAAGTTTATACTGCATTACTGTCGAGAAGTTTGCTTTCATAGTGTACTCCCTTGCTAATGAATTTTAAGCCTAATCTGAAAAACAAAACAAGCTAAATTCTTATGAAAACCATAACTACATGTTCATGTTGTCCACTTCCCTACAACACTGATAATTATACCATCTCTAGAAATACCAATCTTTCAAGACTCAGAAGAACTTTTCCTTCAAGGCTGTACAAAGGACTTCCAAGAATAAGGATACAAAAGCTTTCCACACACCATTATCCTACTTGTTGAACTCTCACGCTATAAACAGCAATGGGGTGGAGTATAGCTATAAAGGCAGATCAGAAGGTCTCATGGTTAAGAGTATTTTGCAGCAGTCTTGTACACCCAAAAAGCAACAGATGTCTCTGTGAGCAAGACACAGAGCTCACACTGTTCTACAATTCAGATTCCTTGGACAGCCTTTCTATCAGACAATTAAAAAGCACTAGTTTGCTTTTAATAAAAAAAGCTGAGACCTATATTGGAAAAGCTTAGCAAAGGAATTCATGTCAGTGTCCCACATGCAAGGCTAGAAATGGTTAAACTGCCTGTATGAAGTATTTGTTTGCAGACTGCCTTAACATTTAAGTGATCTGAAACAACATTCACCTTGACAGAATCTCTTCATCACTAGATCTTCATTTACACTTAAAAGATGTCCTATGCAGACTACTTTCATTCTAGATGAGAGCATGCACTGAGGGGAAGCTGAAATGGGAAATCAGTATTCTCTGAAGACAGCCGTTTTCTGAGTTCTCTTATTGCCTGTAGAGCTCTAACCACTGGCATACGTAGAAGAAGAAAAAACCCTACAACTCTTGTCCCTGGAGAAGTTACATATTTTAGTTCTTCTGGTTACAGAGCAAGCATGATTTGAGTCCTCCTTTAACATAATTTTATCCTGACCCTGCAGCCCTGGAACATATTTGCCTTCCAGGCTAATCAAGACTGGGGGACTCAATATGATGTTGTAGCTTACGTGCTGTACAAGACAAGACTGCCTCTCTCATTTCCTCTTAGTAATTTTCTTCTGTCGAAGACCACTAGAGAGCTCTGTTCTTTTGACAAAGATCAAAGAACCCCTCAAGTTATCCTTGCAGCCTCATACCAGACAGAGGTTTGACTCCTGCAGATACTGTCTGCTAGTTCCATGGGTATTGTCCCAGAGAGCATTTTTGGGTCTACCGTTCCTAATTCTGACAGTCAGCGAGCTAACACTTCAGAAAACTGAATCCTGTTTCACCAGTGGCAGAACAAGAACAGAAATTCCTTCCATCGCCATGATGCCACAAGTTTACATTGTCACAGTGACCGCTCCTATTAGTATGACCAGCTTCCAGCTCCAGCCTAGTTTTCAAGGGTTTATTGCTCCAAACATCAACAGCCTTGCTTGGCCATTCCCAGAGGAATCACTGACCACTCTCGTCTCCCTATAGGAGAAAGTTAGAACCAAGTGCAGGGTTCAGATCTCTTACTGAAAATAAGCCTAAATTATCAGATGCAAACTAACATCCCATCTACCTACGCTCAGGCTAATCTCTTTCATTGACCAATGTCTTTGCCTACAATCTGGCAGAGTGGCTGAGATTCTGACTCCTAACCAAAGCGATATGAAACCATTTCATACCTTTGCCAGGCAAGGTCCTCCTCTAGAAAGATATTTCGGCTAGCTTTTCTACTCCCAACAGGTGTGCGTGGCTCCCCAGGGTCCAGCACAGATACACAAGAGGCAGAATCAGACAGAGCATTTAAGTCTTCCCCAATAGAGTTACTGTCTGTAGAGTGTGCATAGCTAAAAGCTATTTTGCGGCAGTAAGTGCAAGCTCGGAGATCCCCTGTAGAAAGAAGAAGCAAAAAGAGCATAAATCTGTGACGTAGAGCAAAGGCTCTTGCTTGAGAGTTTCATAAAAGCTGTTTAAGTCAGACTTCCCTGTTTCAGGACTTGTGCACCAACTTGCATTTCTGGAGCTCATTTACAGAAAAAAAAAATCTTAATCACACAACTTTTAAAATTGGAAAATTTCCTTAAGTACATGTTTCATGCAGATCTGGCTTCTGGCTACTACCCACAAAAGAAGTTTGCTACTGCTTCTCCATGTAAGTGAAAGATTACAGAGCAGTTGGGAACCAGCTCTCTTACCTGTTTCCAGACTTCAGAGTTTAATATTGAAAATTTGACAATATTGAAAATAAATTTATGTGGAATTGGGTTAATGCATATTCAGCCATTTTAAGAAAGCAAGTTTTTTTTTTTCTTTGTCATATTTGACATCACTGCTAGACAATGGCCACCTTTCTTTGTTTCTTCATCCTTTTTAGATGATTCACCCTTTTCTCACCAAAGAAGCTACTGGTGAAGTTTTCCAAAGCACCTCAGTGATTTATAAGCCCAAGTTGCATTGGAAGTTGAAAGGATTTGCACTCCCAAGTCGCTGAGGTACTTTGGAAAATTTTAACCACTGCTTTATATTCAAATGAGCATGTGCATAAATGTATTATTGCATTCTGGGTTTTTTATCTGCCTTTACCTTATTAGTGTGGTTTTCTAGATGAATTGTTAATACTGGGCTTCTTAATTCCTTAGAGGCCAGTATATTTTGAGTGCATTAAACATATGGGGGGAGTAATCAATTTTTAATACATAAATTTACCTTGCATAAATAAAAGAGCATACCTGTGTAACCCATGAATTTTCCAGGGATTTCCTGGTTGCAGCATCGGCTACAGAAGATCTGCCCGCACAGCCGACAGTGATGTCTGCGCCGGAAGGTGGTGAATTTTTCACTACAGTCATAGCATTCTTTACACTGGCTATCCGGCATCCAGTATTGCTTTAAATCACTATCCTACAAAATAAGTCATATTAGAGAAATGAGAAAGTATTCTAAGCTCCTCGTTGCTACGCAAGCAGTGAGAAAGAAAAAATGAAGCTGGACGTATTTGTAAAAATAGGGTGTGACGCTGTCTGGGTTTAGGGGGACCACATGATTGTTTTCCGAGTCACATATGGTATTTCTCATATTTGCTGCAGCACTGCAAAGAGTTACAAGGTTATAAGTAAAATCATCCATCACGTACTTAGCCACAGAACTAAACTGAATGATCCTAATCAAATTCTCTGTTTGGCTAGTCCATTAAGTAAGTGTTTCAACAATCAAAAGCTTGTCATCTGTGGATAAGTCTTCAACTAGCACATGAAATACTAATTTATTTTTCCTTCCCCGCTCACCCCTACATGCCCTCAGCTAATGAGATGAAAAAGCTGACATATATATTAATTACAATAACTCCCAAACTCAGGGTCATGGATGCAGAGGGCTTGCAAGAAGTTTTCAAAATCTTACTGTTGTTGCATAAGACTGATTAATAAAAAAAAGCAGCAACTTAAGAAATTGATACTTCATCAGTCCTAAAATGATGTTCCTCTTTAAGGCCACCATTTTGGGTAGTTTCTACTAATCAAACAGCCTTAAATACAGATGCATACATGCAGCATGACTGTACCTGAAAAAGCTCAAGCCCCACTAAAAAGAATACGATACTCAAAGTAACTATGCACAGAGTGAGACAGCATAAGTCACTCGATCATCGTGCTAGGCCTATACGCTGTAACTGCCAATGACAGAACGCATTGTCAAACCTCACATGACTGCACTGAGTACAATGATCATTCTTTGAAAGAATTCACAAAAAGTTCAGCCAGAACTGAAATGACAGAGGTTGTTCCAGGGACAAATCGGAAAGCGTCAATATAGAAATATGATGTGTAATATACAGTATGCTTTCGTCACTGACCCATCTCAAAAAAGTGTATTCTGAAGTGGTTGCTCAATACATGAAGTCTTCAGAAATGTTATGATATTTAGCAGTCAAACATTTATCAGTGACTAATATTCCCCTTCACCCTGCCCCTTCAAGAAATCTTGGGGGAAAGAATTTAAACATCAGGATTGGATTTAAAAATTTTTAAAAGTGAAACAAAAAACAATCTAGAAATGTCAACACAAATCCCCTTTAGGTTGCTGGATCTCTAGCATACACCACTAGAGACACTTATGTCCTGAGCAAAAGGCATAGTTTCAGAATGTCTAGCTAAAGCAGCTCCCACAGTGAAGTCTCTTTGTCAAATGATAATGCTTTGCAATATATTAGCAGCACAGCAGAGGGTGCCAAAAAGCAGCTTTGACTGAGTCAGCGTCTCTGGTGTTGCATTTTCTTTTATTAACATCTGATGAATGCTCCTGACAAAGACAACTTGCCCCATTGTAGAGTTGTACCAGGACCCAAGAGAAGAGAATGCTTGTTTGTTATTTCACACAGCAGCTGGTGACTTCCACATTCAGAGAATATACTGTAGTTTGCTCAAGTGTTGCCATAGTGATTACATGCAACTGCAGCCTGCACATGAGAACCTAACAATCGCACCAAACACCTACTGGCTTTACCGGGTCATATTAGCAAGAGCTTGACCGTGATGACATTATCTTCCAAGAACTTGAAAATGCCTGAAAAGCTGTATCCGATCCTTCAAAAATTGCTGACATTATGTACTACTCTGTAACAGCATGTTGGTGAAGAAGGACTCAAACCACTTTATACACTGAAACAAGAGGGCTCTTGTGCCAACACAACAGTTCATCTCTTCCGATTAAGAACAGCATAGCTTTCCTCAGCTGAAGAGAGGAATTCCAATGTCAGCAGCAGGAACTTTACACCCAGCTGCAGACCTTCTTTCCTGATAATAGAGAGAAAATCGTAGATCCAGCCTCTCCTTTCAAGATACTGATGGAGCCACTGCAAAGTCTCTGTGACAAGAGCCTGCCACAGAGCCAAAATCTGCTCAATTCCCATCTCTGCAAAGGCCTTGAAAATTGCCCTCCCATTGTATCTCTGGACCTTTGCTAATCGGACAACTATTGCATGGTGGTGAGGGGGAAAAAACCAAAGCATCACAGTTGTGTGGAAGAGAAGGACTTCTGCCTGCACTTCCTGAGTTCATCACCACATGGAACATAACATTTTTTGTTGTATCCAATCAACTCCAAGACAGTTTCCATGCTAAAAAAAAATTATGTAGTTTTACCCCTTCCCAGTTTTATTGTTAATGAAGATACACAACTGCCTACTCCATACCTTGTCCCAGGCTTGGCTACTCATGTTAGGACTGCTCTATTCACAACACAGCTCTTCTCCAGTCAGCCAACCCCACTTGGATATGAAGGGCGGTGGGTGGAGCTAAGTCAGCAGAACCCATTTAACTCTTTCCCATCACGATCAACACCTGCTAATAGGGTGGAATGTTTCAGGCAACTATTCCCAGCTTGTTACACACCGTTTGTTGCAACTGTATTCAAAATCTTGTACTCGGTTTAAACTAGAGTTAGGTTTCCACAACTTTAGAATTAGCTGCTGTTGCTACAATTACAAGATTTCATATGGTCATGGTTAGCTCTTGGTGAGCAACGTCATGAAACATTATAATAAGGGAGGAATGAGGTCATCATGCTCTGAAAGTTTTGGAAACTCTGGTCTAGCAAGTAATTCAATAGAAAAAACAAAGAATGGCAAGCAATTTATGTCAAAAGTTATCTTCACCAGCTTGAACTACTTCTACATTTCTCCCCATTTCCCACTCAAATACAGCAAGCTTACTCATATTCTGTTCTACTGAATGCTAGTAAAAAAACCAAGAGAATTTCATAAGCTTTTGTTCTTTTCCATTGGCAAAACATGTAACAGTAACAGAGAACCATTTAACATTTTAATTTCCATATGCTTCAATTGACCTAACCTCAGTTAAACCCCCTGATGTAGTACCTGGCTTTTCCCTTCCATGATTTCTTTGAGACGTTTTAAGACTGTGCTGAGACTTCTAAGCTGAACTGCTGTCCGAGGATCATGGCCGCTGAGAGAAGGTTCCACTTTCCTTCGTGTGTCTGAGGAGGAGAGAAGATTGTCACCACCATTAAGGCACGGCAGAAATGCATGTGGCATATCATGCAACATTCCAGTGGAAAAAGAGAAGAGTTCGCCAGGTTTATAGCTTAGAAAGTTAGAATTTGTATCATTTTTTAAAAAGAGCTTCCTTATGTCAGATTGAGAGTCTGTAGTAATCTAAATTCTAAATACCTTGGATTTTTGTATAACAATCTACCTGTTCCCTCTAGTATATTATCATAGAATCTAAGAGACCTTGAATAGGCATAATTGTTCAAACAAAGGGTTGTACTCATCCAATGTTTTCTAAAAACAAAATGCAAATACTCATCCATTAGAAGTCTCATTTTAGACTATCCTCGAAAGCCCTAATATTCACCAGATTGCAGCAAAGAACTTCAGTCCTATACTGTTTATAAAACCTAATTCAAGACAATTTCAAACAGCAACAACTATTCATGCAAATCCCAGACAGCTGAAAATCTCCATTAAAAGTCAGATTCATTAAGAATACAAAAAAGCACATCCAGAGGTTACACTTCACCCACTTCATCTTAGTAGCCATGTTTATAATTAAGTTTAAGCCTCTTTTCCCCAAACATTTTATCTGTTAGTGGTAATTAATTAGTTTCACCTACTGATTGGCTACAAATATGAAATGAATTATAAGGGTCAGCTCTCATCAAAACACTTGCAACACAATCTTCCCTGGTATTATGTAATGCATTTTTCCTGCCTAATTATTCCATAGAAAAAAGTTTTGAAAAAGAGTTAATTCTCTACATTCTTGCTTTTCTAAATAGCTTAAAGTTTCTTACCACTTTCCTTACTCTCCATCGGACAAGCATTTTATTTTGCTCCCTCTAGTACAGAGAAAAGAGACAGGCTGCTTTTTGTTTACTGCTTTATATAATTCACTGATGTCAGCAGGAATTCTGACAGCACTGACAAGAACGGGTTAGTTTAACTGTTGCTGTGCAGTAAAAATTAGGTTCTGATTTTTGGAGGTATAGTAAGAGAAACTTTGCCTGTAAAGTAGCTTTAAAATACCAGAGTTAACTAAAAATATCGACTAAGAACCTGTTAAATGAATTTTTCTAGCAATGAGGCTGTCCAACAGCCCAGATGCAAGAAAACATTTGGAATTTGTCCACAAAGCCACAAGAGATCCGCAACGTGAAGAAAATGTTTTTAAAAAGATTCCAACAGTTGTTTAGATCTTGTATGTTTAACCATCTGGAATTTAAAGGCCACATTTGGCATCATTTTTGGAATATGCCTATAGTATTTGAGACCAATGTTTTAACAGGATATAAGTGACTGGAAGATTTTAAATGAGCATAAATATATTTACTGCTTCAGATTTTAAGATCTCTTCCCTGCCTCCAGCAGAGTACTCCCAGTATTCAGGGGGACAGCCTTGAAAGTAAATCCTTCAGAACTTCCGGATATGCACGTGTCCCAGTGACAGAAGTATTTTTCTTAAATCATCACTGCTCTCACCAAGGTATCAGAACTTCCACAGGAACTAGTTTATCATACAATCTGGTCTGCTAATAAGAGTCAAAGCTCTTTTTAAAAAGTGGTTTCAGGAAACAAGAACCTTTAAATTATGCAAGTGTGTTGCAAGACAGGACAAGAATGTTAGTAAAACTCTATAACAGAGGTCAGCAACCTTTTGACCCAGTAAGGGCTTCAGCAAGTAATTTAGCCTCTTTGCACCTCAGTTTACCATCTTATTTAGGTCAGGCTTTAATTGTTTATGAAGGAATTAGGTAGTCTATTTCATATTAATACCTGTTGCATTGTTATAAAGATTACCATAATCCTTTAAGGGAGAGAGACTAGATTTACAGAAGTAGGCAGGGGACTAAAGATGCTTAAAAGTGCCTTGTTTGACTTGCAAGAACATATGCACAAATTAGGCACTTAATTCCCATTGACATCAGTAGGAATTTGTCACCTTAAGTGGTTTTGTAATCCCACAGGCACCTGTCAACATCTTTCATTCCCTAAGTATCTTTTTACGTGCTCCCCAGTACTTTACTTACATTTGTAACCAAAAACTGGGGTGTCCACCCAGTGTCTTAGGCACCCCTGCAGTAAGCTCCAGAGAGAGGGGTAAAAGTGAACACAAGACTCCCTTAAACATGTTACCATCGGCACCTTTTGAAAGCAAGCAAGGGTGAACAAAAGGTAGAGGAGGAAGTTGATCCTGGGGAGGGGGAAACAGATGCCTTTTTAAACCATTATCATTGT